>BMAW01091084.1:0-19100 GCA_019974015.1 Nephila pilipes
TGTGTTTTTTTTTTTTTCTTTCTGTCTTTCCCCCTATTTTTAGTAATAGCTTCTGAACACAGCGCAGATCTATTGATCATGGAAATCAAAAAAAATTCTTAAAGTTGAAGTTATTTAGGTCGCTTATATATGAGAAGCAACGACCGTTTAGTCATAGAGTATGCAAATTTTGTTTTAATATATGTATTAGCAAAGATAGTTTGGGTCTTTAAAATGGATTTTTCATGACTTTTAATGGTTGAGAAAATATATATCGATAATATTGTGATCAAAATTTCGATAGATTCAATATTTCGGTATCTATGAGTAACTGTATTCTTAACATAATCTGGGAACCTTTATAATAAATATAAGACTTCACATTTTGAAATGCCAGCACTTTTTCATATGGCAGAGACCAGCAGCTTCACAAATTAGGACTGTGTACGTTATAAATAGAACATAAAACTTACTTATATAGAAGTACTTTATTCTTTAATGAGAGAGGAGAATATCTTCCTATTAGTGAAATATTGAGATAATTGATATGTTTTACATAAGTTTATCGTTTATCTGGATCAATGGATTACAACATTTTTCTCCTTGCTAACCCCTTGTAAAATCTGAAAGAAATTGGCGAACCCCTTGTGTAGTCGTTAGTAACAGGAAATAAAAGAATAAAAATTGGTTTGGTTTTATTGACGTCGTAACAGAAGCAGTGCGAGGGCTGTTGACATAGATCCTATAATTTTGAGTATCGGTCGAGTGACGAGGACGACACCTGAGTTGACACCCCCTCTCCTAACTTCCACACTACGCCAACTGGAGGACTTTGAGGATTTAAAGCCAACTGAAGGGTTAAACGTGCCTCAACTCCGACACACGGCGAGTCTTCAGTGGCCTCGGAACTCAAACCACAACTCGAAAAAAATCACTAGTCGCGAGGCCGCGACCATGACAACTAGGCTACGACGACCATATAAAATTTGGTAGAACACTCATTTTCTATATTGCACTATAGTTCATAACAAGAAACGAAAACATAACCATAAAACTTCTGAATACAAGCATTAATAAAAACTAAAAGGATAGCTACAAAAATATGAATACCAAATTAACATAGCAAATCATCCGGTTCTTAACTAAGCATACATTAACACTTTTATTTATTTTAATTTTTTATTTTACAATTTTCGAATCATTTACAGTGTAGTAAATACATGGATGTAAATGTATTATTTCGTTGTTTTTTTACATTAGTGGTGCCAAAGTCCTCTATTGCAATATTACTTTCGCTAACCCTTGAATGTTCGCGAACCACCCGTTAGGAAAGCTAATCTAAATGTAGATCCAGATACGGTACTCCTGATATTCTGAATTTCTTCACCGAATAAGCATACATTTCTGAGAGGATAGAACTACAAAATTGTCTGAACAAAATGCCAAAGATTTATCAATATTTAGCGCTGTCCTCGAATCTGTAAATTAGTTTTCGAGAGTGTCAAGAAAACTAAGAATTGCATTAATTTTGAAATTTAAAGTGATCTCTGGAGCTAGAACAGTTGTGTGGTCAGCAGAGAATCTACTCAGAAGTGGGTTGGAAACTAATGAGTGTAATTGTAAATGTAGGAGTTCTGTACCATACCTTCAGGGTGCCTACATGAATCATATCCAAGTTCAAATGTTCGGGAGTTACTCTATTTTAAAATGTTCTTTTCTTCAAGTAGCTGTGAATTGAATTTAATCAAGTAGGCAGAGAATTTTAGTTTGATCATTTTACAAATGAGGTCATCTTGCCCCATTTTATAAATAGCGTTTTTGATATCGGGAAAAATGCCTACTGTGTATAGTTTGTGAGTGATACCTTCACGAATAATGTTGGTGACTTTTATTAATTAACGAATTGGGGAATTATTTTCTCTATATTTCTATTGTTTGGAAGCATAAAATTTATATATTTCTGTTCAGTATATATTGATTCTGTTAAGTATAACTCTTTCAAAAATCTTTCAGTGATGCAAAATAGATTGGTTGGTTTGTAATTTTGCGAAACTGGTCTTGTTTGGATTTCGGGAACATTATCTCATTTGCTGATTTCAAACAAATAGGGAAACAATTTCTCCTCAAATATTTGTTAAAAAATTGAGGTGGGTGATGACATTTAGTTGAAGCAATTTTATTGCATTAGTTGGATTATTGTCAGGCACTGAATTCCTTTTGTTTTGGAAGTTTTCTGATAATTTTCCTAATTTCTCCCGGGCAAGTATGAAAGAGATTCGATTATTGTAACATTTCAAAAAGTCTCAAATCCTTACCTTTAATATTAATGAAGTAATCATTGTAACATTTAAGATACATTTTCTAAAAAAGCTTGTAGCGTCTGTCCTTCATCATTAAATTCCACAGACGTCTTGAAGTCTAATTAAATAATCAATTAGTTCACAAACTGTGGAAGAGACGTCAGAAAAAGAAAACATATTTTATTTAACGATCTACGTAGAATAAGATAGGCCATTCTCACTCAAATCCTCTTCAACTGTTTTAATCCTTGCTTATAATTAAACAATAAAGTCTTGGCTTACCAACTTATTCGCACCTATTGAGGTACTTCTCGGTTACATCCGATTCGAATCCTATTATTTTACCCAAGTGACACTTTCGACCAATTCTAATACAAACTATTGATTGCAATAATTCACTCCCCTTTGCAAATATCTCTCAGTTTTTCGATACAATCCGTCTCCCTTATTCCTTTCAATTCTATTTCACTTATATATCAATATCCTTAAATGAATTCTTTACACTTCTTATCTTCATCTAATTTAATTAATCATATTTCATTTGGTTGCGAACGGATTCTAATTTTATGCAATTCAAATTTCTAATGTCCCCGCAGTTAGTGAAGAGCTCGGAATCACCAGATATCTTCTAGAATTTCTTCGAAGGCTTCAACTTTAATGAAATCTGCGAACACACTTCCTTCTTAACTATTTACTTCTTAATTATTTTTTGTAATTCATAATGATAATTGAAGCTTTCTAAAATATTTCTTGAAATCTAAGCAAGAAAAGAAGATAAAATATATTCTGATTATCATCTTTTCTCCAATAAGAGTCAAACCAATTAATGTGCATAGCACTTACGCCCAATTCCTTTACAGGAAATCTAAACTCAGACAAATTTCACCAAAACCAATTTTTTTTGTCCCAATTGGCTGGTAACTTAAAGATATTGTTTCTCATCAACTCTCTTCCCAAGCAGTAAGCCGACTCAGGACATACTGGCTAAAACAATTTACACCTAGGAAGTAAGAGCGAAAGTCAGCTATTATCGAAAGCCATTCAACCGTAACTAGTTAATCTAAAAAATTTAAAGCTAAATTCTTTAGACATTAAATTATTATGGTTGTTGTTGTTTTGATTTTATTAGCAAACAGTTTGAAACTTAAATTAAATTCTGGACAAGGTAAAGAATGAAATCATGCTACATATCTTATCTAGACATTAAGATGGAAAGCCGTAAGTCTCTCGTGAAACCATCAACCCATCATCTTTGAGGTCTGCCTTTTTCTTCTTCCCTTCTTCAGAGTCTTTCACACTGCTTGCGATTTCCACCTTTTGACTAAGCCATTGCTCCGAAATATCGCGTTTTCATGCCATTATAATTAACATTTTTACAAAAAAAATGAGACTACAGTCTTCAGAATAAAAGGTATCAAAACAGATTATTAGGCAATAAAAATCAAATTGGAATTAAAAATTAAAACGAACGAGAGACACTATTAAATGGAATGCATCATCAATATTTCTGCTAAGGCATATTTCATGAGGGTGATTATCTCCCACCCCCCACACACGTGGTATCATAAACTTTACATATTTCTATTGTATAGTTCCCGTCAGTTATTAAAAGGCCAACATTTCAACTACATTATTACTTATATTCTGTCAGCACGAAAAACAGCTGAAATTTAAATTTCAACATGTTTAAAGCATAAGTTGTTAAAAATGTATGTATTATTTAAACTTAAATATACGAGAACTGAGTATTAAATAACGAGACTGAAGCTGCTACGGAAGAAGTAACATGCACCAAAACCCAGAGACCAACAGCTGTTTAGCGTCAAGCTTTATCTTTTGAATGCAATGTTTCTCCCTTCGGTAAACAAATCCGTATGGCCGTAGCTTTCTTTCACCTTAGAGGTTTTTTTTTTTTTTTTTTTTTTTTTTGTTTCGCCGGAAAAATGATAAGTGTAGCAATAGGGCAACGAACTACTGAAACTCATAATTTATTGAGAGAAGTGTATGGCAATGATTGTTTTTCGCCTGCACGTGTAAGCGTCTTCAAGACTTTGAAGGGGATTCCCGCCCTGGTTGCCCTTCCACATCAAGAACGAATGACAATATCGAAAATATCCGTAATATTTTTCATTTGGGGTTTCGGTAAAAAATTCGAGCGATTGATGAGACTGTAGGAATTGATAAAAATTCCATATGTCAAATATTTCCTCCAAGACAATGCGTCGGCTCATTCCTCATTATCTGCCAATAGGATTTTATCTAAGTACAGCATCCCAGTGTTATTCGCCGGATCTTACATCATACGCCATACGATTTCTAACTGTTTCTTAATGTGACATCGGTATTAAAAGGAACAAAATTTGAGCCCGTTGAAGCTGTGAAAGAGAAAACGGCACGCGTTCTGAAAGAGCTCACCAATAAAAATTTCTAGCACTGTTTCGAACAACGGAAGATTCGAATGGAGCATTATAAGGATAGTGGAGAGAGGTATCTTGAAGGTCATAGTAAGTGAATGTGTATGAACTCAAAATAATTGTTTTACAGAGTCAGTCTTGTTATTTAATAGCCACAACTTGTATTCATTGTGTAATAAAATGTATCTACGTACTTTATTTCTTGTCCAAAGATTTCATTTTCAACTTAAACAACAGCCCTCAGAAAAATGTAACTATTTTTGCCATAAAATAAGAAAAAAATAAAAATAAATTATATCTCGACAAGAATATCTGAACCCACTCATGTACACCAACTTCAACCCAAATAAAAGGAAACCTTTCATCAGACTGATACATCGAAAGCACCATTCAACCAGAATGAAATCTTCCATTCTGGGACGATTTCTTAACTGTTGAAGATGCGGAAATGAATTCCGTGATAAATAATCGAAAGATAAAAATAGCTCATCATTGATAATAGGTCTACGAATGAATAAAATGCTACAATGTTTAGCCCTCAGTAATTTTTTTCAGTTCAGAAAAGGGTATTATTTAGATATTTATAGATTTATATCTAAAACATGTGATTTACAAAGACTTTGAATATTTTTTTTTCCGATTCTTATTTATTATTATACTATTACTTTATTTTGAATACATTCTACACATTTACAGTTTCTTTACTTTTTCCTTTCATTTGAGTCCATTATTTTAGGAACAATCACAGAAAAAGAGAATGAGCAAATGAGGGAAAAGAGATTAAAATTAAGGTTTCGTACGAATTTTCAAAGCCATTTGCAATTCAGTTTAGAATATCTTCGGCAGTAAAAAATTTTCCATAAAAATATTTAAAATTATGTAATTCGTTTATTTTGGTTTGGTTTTTATTAACGTCGTATTAAAAGCAACGCGAGGGCTTTTGGCGACCGACCTCAAAATTTTGAACATCGGTCAAGTGATCAGGACGACCCTTGAGCTGGCACACACACCCCTCTCCGAACTTCCACACCATGCCAAAGGGAGGACTAGAAACGAAAGAACTGAACCATTCGGTAAAATAAAGAAATTAAAACAAAATATCTGTTTATTTTTAATTCATTGTTTACTAAGTTTATGTTTCATATTGTAACTGAGAGATATATTTATTAATTTCTGAAATTTATGTCGAGAATCATGATTTAAAAGTAGATTTGTGTGGGGAGTAGAAACAGGTTAATCATCAATTTTTTTAAAAAAAGTTGTTTTTTATAATTATTGATGATAACAAACAAAAATATTATACTAGTTTTCACACATTTGAAATTATTTTGAATTACAATTGGGAAGTTCCAGCTTCGTTATGATCTACTTCTTAAATTTCACTAAATTACAAAGGATTCAAAGAACCAAATATTCAAATTACTAATTTAATCTTATTCTTATTTAAGAATATTAAAAAAATCAGTATTAGTATTACGAATAGGGATCAGAACCCTCACAAGCCTTCAACTGCAAAAATAAAATTGAAAAAAATCTAAACTGACTACCTTTAAGGTAGGCGCGAGTCAAGAATAAATTATTGTAAATGGATTCGATTAAAGCATAAGAATTCGATTCGCCTAAGCATACGAATACAACCAACTTCACTACCCTAGCATTTCGATATCTCTTTATACATCTTCTTACAAAACACCTGTCTTCCATTCACTGCACTTCAATTTACATATTGCAAAACTTATATAGATAAATCACAAGTCGAGATTCTCGAATCAAATAACAGAATTGTAATGCCTGTAAGTTCAAATTCTGTATGCTGTATGTATTATTATAGTTAATTACAAATATTTCCAGTACAAGAAATGTAAGCTAAAATATTGGAAGATACAAATACAAAACATTGATATTTTGTAAGGAAGAAGGTGTATTGTCAGAGAGACGCATTTGTCAATTAGAGATAGTAATAACTTAATTACATAATTATGAGCCCACCAAACAGTAACTGATAAAGTGATGCAGAGCTGACCCATTAATTAAAATATAACGCTAAATTGCATTAAAAATGTTGTAATGCAATGTTTAAGGAGATATATCTTTATTTGAATTCTTCTCAAAATATGTGTTTTTAAGATTCTGGTTAATTGTTCTCAAAATCTATTTCATCTATTAATCCGATACTTCTCACATTATTAAATGAGGGAATTTTCTATTGATTTAACTTAATAGTTTTAGTCAAATACTCAAAAACTTTAAGGTATGGCAAAATACTTGTATAAAAAGTGTAGGGATGAAAATCTATAAATTTTAAAGATTTCAAGTTTTATTAAATTTAATTTTTGAAATTTTCATTAAGCTCATTGTATAGAATGTAACATTTTTAAATACTCTACAATTTATAAGTTATAAGTACATAGAGTTTATTGAAGGTATACCAAAATGAAATTACTGGACTCATTAGGGAAAGACAGCCTTTGGTTTCTAATTTCTGGTACATAATTACTCGCATACATCTTTATAATATTTTTTGTTGCACAAAAACAGATACAAACATATACTCATATCCCAAAATTTAGGTACGACTTCAATTGCTTTTAATTTAAAAGAAAAGCAAGGGTCATTTATATGAAGCATGAGATCACCTCACTTTTCCTTGTCCTAGGCATCTTAGTTAATTTAAATTGAAAGATTCATCGCCAAAACAGTCGTGTAACTACAACGCGTCGCTAATTTCAACAAAACAAACTAAAAACCAATTAATATATTACTCAAATCCTGTTTTAAAATAAAAGAAGCAAACATTTATTATTTTAACATAAAATACTTGTAACTCAGTACAGGAAATTACATATTACTATTTTTTGAAATGAAGCAATTAAAATACATTGACATTCAAACTATAAAAGAGGAACCGTAGTATTCTAAAGAAAATTTTAAGAAAGCTTTCAGATATAATATTTTAAAGAAAAACTTCATATTCTTCTTTTTCATTCTTTTGTCTTTAATCTGCCGATTTCCAGATGAATTTTAAAATAAAAAGTATTTAAAAATTTTAAGGAGGTTGCATTTGATTTTATTTAAAAATTATATTATATTTGAAGGGAAAAAAAACATTTGCTTTTATATAAATATTTATTATTTTCTTTCAACAATAAAAGGTGTAAATGACCTTATTGAAGTAATTAATTTGTCATTTTCAATATAATAAGAAACCTGTGTAAGCATAAGGGATAAGGACAAAAGAACCTGTGGAAAGTATGATTCCATGAGTCGTAAGGAAATGTAGTTATGATGTATGGAAAAGTTAACTTTTTATTCCTGGTAAGCCTTCTTAGAACTTAACCATCTTATTTTAAAACAATTTAACCTAGTTTATGGCCCTTTCTCTCCAAGGAATTTTCTCACAGATGTTATCATTTTTGCTAAACATAAACTATCTTTATTTCTCATTATAATTTAGAATTAAGAAACAATTTTGAAGTGCGCATTCTTTTTAAAAAGTTAAATTTTTGAAGTAAAACAGTTTTATACCAGAAAAAAGATTATCAAGATAAGTTATTAGGTGAGATGCAAAAAAAATTTAGATTTTCTGTATCAAAGCTCTTTTTCAATAAATAAACTTAAATAGGGGTATTTCAAGTCATTCACTAATTAAATGATGTGCATTGAAATGCTTAAAGTACTATTCAATTTTCGTTCAAAATCAAGTGAATTGTCGATTCACAATAGATCTGAGAAAAAAACCTAGAATACTTATGCAAATTTGAAACATTTTTAAAAAGTCTTGGAATCAGGAAAAAAACCTCGAGTATATGTAATTGAGGAAAAAAGTCTCTTTCGAGGATTTGATGAGAGTCCCTTAATAAATCAAATTTCAATTGATAAAATGCTATTAAATGTAAAATAACTCCTTTTTTCGTTCGGAAAGCTGTATTGAATGTTAATTGCCCAAACAATCACAAAAGAAGATTTTCATTGAAAAGTCTTCATTTCTCACTAAGTATTAGTTGTAAGTTTCCTTTAATGTGGGTAAAAAGAAAATTTGTATAAAGATTTGTTTTGTGCAGTAATCAAATTTCTAAAATCAGGACTTTTTCTCATGTTTGGAGATCTAGTTTAATAGAAACTTTCAACATTCTATTTAAAGTTTTCTAATTGTTTTCTTTCCAATTTCCTTCCGTATGAAAGGAAATAAAAATAAGTTTGAAAAGAAACTCTTAAATGTTCTACATAATATTCCTGATGTTTCTATTTTACCACTTAAGGCTTATTAATGTAAAAGATGCGGTAAAAAAGAACAGAATTTAGAGCAATTAAGTGATTAATAGAAAATATATTTCCCAATATTCTTAAGGAAATTAAGTATTATTCCTTTTGTGTGGCTTCAGTTTCTAACAAATGTGAATTTAAAATGACAAGCAACCATTTCTAATTTTTCACATTTAGAAGACAGCATTGACAACAGAGAGTATCCACCACAAACTTTAAATAATATCTCAAGCTATTCTGGAAATTACATTAACATTTTTAAATGTTTCAAAATAATACATTTAAATTAAAGATTGATAAGATTAACATCAGTTTGGCCGATGGGCAACGTTCCGAGCCTTCAATCTTTGGATCCGGAGAAAACTTGTACGTCGCTTTATGTACTGCTCTTATCAATTAAACGAAAAGGGATTCCCTTACAACAGAATAGAAAGCATCCCCAACTCAAGTTAAAAAGGATTTTCTCGTGGGCTAGTTATTAAGGCGTTTTAACTTTTGTCGCCGTTGTTAAAAAGAGCCATCACAATCTGTTCGATTGCAGGCAATCATTCCGGGAACTATTTGATCGCACTATGTATGGCCAGAATAAGTGCGAGGTTTATAAATCTAATCTTAAAAAAAGCGTTGTTTTATCAATTTCCTAGATTATACAGGAAGAAACATCTATATGATAGTTTTTAAAACAGACTTCATTTTTCGGTAAAAATAATATACTATATTAAATTATTTTCATGCAGGGTAAAAAATAGGGAAATATCTTCAAATAAGAATTCAGTAATATAAAATCATCTAATCATTTTAAATATATTTATTGCAGAAGGGCTTCTCTATATATAAAGAGTACTTCAACCATTTTAATAAAAATAAATTTTTCAAATTACAAAATTATATTAAAATTATTAGGGGATGCATATTCCAGAAAAAGATTTCTCGTTGAAGATTGCAGATTATTTCTTTTTAGAGTTATAGGCTTACAATTTCAAGCATACTTCTAGATGTAGAAGTATTCTAATTTGAAAAAAACAAATATGAATTTAAACGAGATAAGTTCATTAGAAAAGGAAGTGGCTTAGCGATAAAACCACTAGCCTCCGAGAACTTGAGCCGCACGAGTAAGTCACAAACATAATTCTATGAAAAGAAAATCAATAATAACATTAAGCACGTCTGAATAATTTTTTTTCAAAAAGATTTAAATTTTTCAGCAGAGGCATGGGGAGAATTTAGGAACGTGTGTTTCAAGCAGAATTATTCTGCCCATTCATTTCGAAAAGACTATCTTTACTTGACACATCATTAGAGAAATAAATGAATATCGATACTGGAATGAAGGTTAAGATTGACGATGTTTATTTGGATATTAAATGACACAGAGATAGGCAATTCATAACTACATGCAAATTGTAGCTGAAAAACACTTTCAATAAATTTTATTCAAACAACTAATAATTATTTTCAAATATTTTCAGAATTTAAACCTTTTTTTCTACTAAAAACATTGAATTTTATTTTCAATTAAACTCAATTACTTTAACCTCAGTTATCCTGGATTGATAGCTGAATTAAATTAAAAATTAATTAACGAATAAATAACTGAAAGTTATGTGCCAAAATTTTGAAAATTCAATTGGAACTAACTTCTTTAAATGAATTCCAAAAGACTGGTAGATCATATCATATTATAAAACTGATATCCAACAATATTAGAAACTAATTAAGTGAACAGACATGAAGCCCTACTTTACAATACCTATTATTCTGGAATCCCTTCAGACAGATTTTTTGGAAATTAACGAAATACATTACAGCTAGTTGTGGAGAAATACGTAAGTCACAAGAATTGAAAATATAATTGCATTTTCTATGAATAAAACGAGTACTGGGTAAAGGAGGCTCAAGAATTAAATCTTCAGCAACTTTTACAAATTACTTCTTTCCTGGTGTGCAATCCATTCCCCAATACATTAGATGGTTTCAGGATAACATAATTAAGAATTCGTGGTGGAGCTCACTAGTTTGTTTGGATGAAAAGAGATTAAAAAACAATTTAATCAGATGTAAGGCGATTAATGTTGAAATACATAACTTGGCTCAATAATTTAACAATTTTCTTTTAGATAGATTATTTTTGAGAATTTAATTAAAAGCGTAAGAGAAAACGATGATAAATTTCACTGATTAAGGATAACTTCAAGAAAATTCTATAAAAGCATTGATATTTTAATGCAAATGATTTTTCATTAAAAAAAACAATTAATCTATTAATCTCTTTGGTGTTAAATCATTGAAGATAATAAATTATTTAAAATTTACGTATTGATAGCAAAGTAGGAATAATCTGCTCGTTCAAGCAGCATTTTGGTGTACGGTACCTTTAAAACTCTTTACTTGAACAATAATAAGTGTTTTGAATAACTGTACTACAAAATCAATTTTATGGAACTTATTTAGATTTCGGCGGCCGGAGGTTTTTCCGACCCGAAGGAGGGGGAAAAAGGTGGTTACCTTGGATGCCGCTGCTGTTTCGAATGCTTGGACCAGTGGGTCCGAAGCAAAGTTGACTGGTCGCTTTTTTCATGCTTTTACCAACGAGGCTGAAAAAACATCTTTTCTGGCTGGTTAAGGTGCTTTTAATCCCCACTGTTGTAAAGAGCTCCTGTATTTCCCAGTACTTCAAGCAAGTGATCACATGAGATATACTGGTTCAGAAGGTGTTTTTAATTTTATTTTTTTTCAGCCATTACTGCAATTGATATACAGCCCTTCCCTGTTGAATTAAATTTTTCTTGGGACAGTTTCCATTTGAGTCATCGGCTGTCTCGTGTTGAGTGGCGGGTCTCGTGGATTCGTGCGCCAGAGCCGGAGTACCACTAGTCGTGATTTTGAGTGCGTTTTGACATACAGAGGCAAGTGTTTTGAGTCGGGGCCATTTGCAATCAGTAGGTATGGATTTCCGACCCCGTGGAGGGTGAGAGAGTTCATGACCTTTGGTGAAGCTTCTGTTTCGAACCCTTAGACCAGTGAATCCAAAGGAAAGTTGACCGGTCGTTTTTTTTTACATGCTCTAACCAACCAGGCAGAAAAGACATTTTTTTTCTGGCTGGTTAAGTAAAGCGTTTTTTTAACTTCTAACGCTGTTGTAGAAGAGAGTCGCCACAAGATATTTAATACTCTCTAAAATCTGTTTTAAGAGTATGGCTTCTGAGATACTAAGCCCTTACAAAAAATTTTATAAAACATAAATTTATAAGACTTCAAATAGATTTTAGAGTAGTTTATAAATTTTGTGTAAGCTTTACTAACAATAATGTAAGAAACATTTACATTTCTTTTTAAACATTACGGAATTAACTGTTCTTTACATAACATATCATCAAGTTTTGTTTACAAAGTTTGTTTGAAAAAATTTTTTGAATGTGACATTTTGTGATAACTGTAATCAAAATTAAGTTTGGTAAAAATTTACTCAAGAAGGAGAAGGTAAAAAACATACCTTCTCCTCTCTTATGTGCTATATTTTTTTTATGTATTACTGTCATAATAAAAAATATATCTGTAAACAAATTATTCATAATTTGCTCAAATACCTTTAATTTTACTTAAAAAATTAGAATAAGCTTCAAAAAATAAAGCCACTTGACATACACAAACACGCATATATATATATATATATATATCAGCAAAATTAAAAATGTATAAGGGTGCGCTGTTTTATAAAAATCATTAATTGCAATGAAATAACATAACACGTGACATCTCGTAGGATCTGATGTTACGGTCACTTTATTATAATAAATACCTACACTGACTTTTCCCTGAGAATTTTGTTTTTTAATGAATATATTTTTACTTTTAAAACGCATGAAGTAAGTAAAGACGCATACGTATCTAAGTTTAAAGGCATTCGTCGGTTTTTTGCTACTTTCTGTTCTAATTTGCAACTAATATAACGCAAAAGAATTTCAAATCAGTATATTGCAAGATTCATAAGAGTACGCGCTATTACTAGGAAAATCATTAAACACGACACTACAAACGATACGATACCAACATTACTTTCTATTTTATAGGATCTATATCTCCGTTGTCTCTTCCCTGAATATTTTCTTTCTTAATCAGTGCATTTTCTCGTTTATTTCACACACATCTAATAAAGATGTATGAGTACAGATGCTAAAATATAGTCGCTTTCATTGCTACTCAGGACTTGTACAACGATTACACCTATGAAGAAGACATAAGAATTCAACTTGCAACTATTACGAGTCATCAAATATAATAGTAATGCATAATTATTAACTCACGTTCATCTCTTTTTGCCATTATGATAGCCCTCCGCAAACCACTTTGCAAAATTCTTGCTATGTATTGAAGCGGCACTGAATAGTAGTATTTCTGCTTGCTTATAGATATGAAAATTGAGATTACGTGCGCTCCTCAAGTACAGGATTTATACCCGTGAAACCATCAGAAAAACATAGTAGTATAAGAAAGGGAATTCTTGCGATGGTGATGTGATTGCTGTCCTCCGCCTACTATCCAAAGTCAATTCTTTCCTAGACCTGTCCGGCTTTCCATCTTTTCGTTGATGGCCGAGATCTGTTGAGTTTGTCTTGGATGAGTAGCAGACATCTGGTACCAGTAGATTCATTGTTTTCGCTAAGAAACTTATTTGAGTTCTCTGTAGTCATGATCTGGATATTCGAATCTTGTTTGTAGAGACATCTAAGAGGTTACTCGACAGTTGTTCTATGTTACTTCTATTGTAACTCGATAACTTTCTGATACAACCTGTATCTTTTCAATTATACATTAGCTATTATTTTTTATTTGGTTTTGAACTAAGTTCATTTCTTATTTTTGTTCTAATAATGTATGTGATATTCTTATGCACAATACTATATTTAGTGTAAATAAAAGTTGATGTTGTAATTATTAAATTTTCCTGGATCATTCGCAACTACTGATTTGAATCATTTGCATAGTATATGCGTGAGTATCTTATTACCTCTTTACCATATGCGAATTATTATTTAGAAAGTCATACTTGACAATATATGTTCTTAAGAAGTTTGGGTTTAACTTATACGAGTACCCAAATATTTTACGTATATATTTCAGGAAATAAATTTGATATTTAGGAGTTACGTGTATGATTCGATCATAATTCTAATTCCCGAGAGAATTTGCCACTAGCCATATCTGGATGTCAATGCAAACTCATTAAAAAGTCAGGAAGGTTACTGTTAGTTTTAAAAACTGTGAAGCTCCTGCAAAAATCGTATCTTTATTTGAAGGAACGTGTTTAGTGCTTGATTTTGCAATAATTACGAAAAAATATTAATGATTCTTCTCCTATGGGAAAATATGAATCAAATTATTATAATCCGCATCCTATATAGGAATAATAATAGCATTATCACAAATAATATGAAAAATTGTAACAACAAAAAATTTTGAAGAGGAAAGTAAGAACAATTTTTATTTTTAGTAATAAAGAAAAATTTATCGTTAAGGATAAGAAAATATGAAGAATGACTCTAAAGAAATTAAATAAAAAACATAGGAATACTAAACACACAAGATTAATTTTAAAATGTTTTTTAATTCATTAAATCAAATAAAAATTATTCACTTAAGAAGCTTCTAAGACATTATATCTAAGTAACCCAGATAGAATTAGAAGTCATGCCACACTTACAAGAAATTTTTGTAACCTTTTTTTAAGAAGTTCTTTAAAACTGAGTTCAAACCGATTAAACAAATTGATTTTTTAAGTATTATAATGTTTCAAGGACAGTAAAGGAAATATTTCTTTATGTTTTGTTATTTTCTTACTTAAAATTTCTAATGTGAGTTGAAGAACAATGTTCCGTAATATAAAATTATTTGATTAACACTTCATTTCTTCTGAAATTTTAGAAAACGTTTTTCTAAATAGAAAAACGGTAAGATTCGTTTGCGTAATTCTACTTACAGAAAATTTCCTGTGCTAAAAAAATTAAATTAAACACGTAGAGGAATTTTAGTAATATTAAAAAATTTCCTTAATGATTTCAAATTAGATTTCGAAACTAAATTCCTATTTATCGAAAAGTACATATTAATTTGATTTAAACTCTTCAAAAAACTGTATGATGCCAAAAGTACAGATAATATACATTTTTTTTACCTCAGACTTTAACTATATTTAAGTCCTTTTAGATTATCAGATTCAACTATAAAATGTCTTTGATTTTAAAAGAGTTCTCAAGGTAATTTCTCAGTATATATAACGCCTTCGGTAACGGTAACGGCCAAAATTACGAGATACCTATTTATATTATAAATTTTACCCTCTAATCAGAATTAAAATAAAGTTAAAGTCATAATTTATAAGTTTTAATAATTGAGAATCAGCTATCAAATTTTAGGATGAAGGCAACAAAAGCCTGGGTTTTCGGCAGAGTGAGGAACTGCCGAAACAAACTTGGAGCTTAAGTTAAGAAAGCTCTCATTGCCATTGGACGCTGTGGCCGTAAGCAAAGGAGCATAGCAGAAGGGGTATCACGCCTTAGGAAGGCTATCGCACGAGTTGTTCTACGCAGAAATTTTTTTAAGCAATTCCTTATAATAAATCCTCTTGAACCACTTGCAAGTAATCGTCCGCAAAAAATCGATTTCTGTTTTTGTTATCAATATACCTATAAGTTATAATTGCATCATATTATGTTCTACATTTAAAAAAGAAAAAAGTAATTGCTAAGCGGTGTATTTTTGAGGTGTCTTTTCATCATTTGTTAGATATTCATTAACTAGCTGTGGAATTCGAAAGAAATTTTTGTATTCAATTATGTTCAGTAATAACTGTGCATTAAAAAGGTTTGGCTTTTTTTCCCTCATATAAAATACTACACTTTTACTCCTATTCTGAAAAGTAATCTTTTCAGATTATGAAGGAAATTTTAAATCATTATTAATATTTTACAAATTGATAAAGACTCGATGGATAAAATATTTTAAGAAGGCATTTTCTTTTGTTCAATTTTCCTGCGTAAAAGAGTTACCTCAAACTGAGATGTTCTTTAAAATAAGAGAAGCCTCATTAATTTATTATTCTCCTTTATGTGACCTTTAATAGTGAAATTGACAAGTAAATGATTGATAATATATTCTCAGTCACCATTTGGGCGGTATCTCGCGCTTTAGCGGAGCCATTTCTGATTTTTGGAACACTGACTAGTTCATTGTTAAGCCTAATTAATGATAGCGAGATTCACCATTTATAATAGCTGCTAACTTCCCTACAGTAATCATTGTAAAAGATCTTTATTTTCTCTGACTGATCAAGAGTGATGAACAATTACAAAGGTTATTTGTTTGACACAGTTTTACAATTGTATCTCATTTGTGTTATTTACTTTTGATTTATTTCAGTTTATGCTTTGACATAACGTTAGAGTTGCATATTGAAAGAAAAGTGACGGATTGCTAAATTTTCAAACGAAGTGAAAAGATAGTAACGATAAACGGTCTAGTACCTGTGAAAGAGAAAATAACACGAATTGTGAAGGAGCCAAGATTTTCAGCACTGAACAATGGAAGATTCGCATAGTTTGTAGTGACTGAGGAAGGATGTATATTGAAGGAGAAAATCAGTAAATATATATGACATCAAAATAAAATATCTTACAGCGACAGTTTCGTTATTTAATAGCTTTACCTTATATATGTACTGAAAATTTATGAAAGAATAATTTTAAATATTTAAAAAGACAAAAATCCAGAAAGAAATGTAAACATAAATTAAAAAATAAATGAAAATATGGAACCCAGCAAGTCAAAAAGCAATTTCGGGCTGAGGACCGAATAAGTGGGGTTAAACTAGTTTAATGGTACCAACCTTCCCCCTTTGCGACTTGGTAGGCTGAATTGGGAAATCCAAAGTATAAAAGAATTCAATGATAAAAAGAGGCAAAACAGTTCAGCGATAAAATCTACAAAAATAAAATCTATAATTCTAAAAATTATCAACAAATCAAAATATAAAAATTACATACAAAAATTCAAAGAAATGAAGATTGAAATATGTGAGTAGTAAGACGGAATATTCTTTAACCTTCAACATGGATTTCAGATGGATGAAAAAAAACTTACTCGTCATCACCATATAAATTGAAAAAAAGATTTAAGTCGTTGTTTGGTTCGTAATAAAGTGTAAAAGGATGCATATTATTGGTTGGTAATATGTTGTGTGGTAAAGAAGTATAATGGTCCAGAGAGTGAGTAAAAAATGTAAGCTGTGTAAAAGTAAATAAATAAATTCTTCACAGCTAGACCACTAACAAGCCGACTTTGTGGACCTAGTGTTGTATGGTGGATTTGAAAATGGATCACGATTCGCAAAGATGTTTAATATATTTGTGATGTATATAAGTATTTAAGAAATTTATTGGATAATCATGATTTAAACAGTTGCTGAAGAATTTTTTAATGTTATTTAACTTGTCTATTTTATGTGTGGTTAATTTGTTATTACATAATAAAAAGTTTAATAAAATATTCCTATAAATAGATATGTGTAACACACACACATATATATACATATATTGTTTCCCTTTTTTTCTCATACCTCAATTTGCTTCAATTAAATTTGGTAAAAAATAGACTAGGGAAATAGGAAAGGAATTACTTTAGACCTTTACTTTCTTGCAGAAAAAACTGTTTTGCAAAATTTTGTATTTGAAAGAGATTATCTAAAGTGAAAACTTTAATTCTTTTAAAAACATATAAGAGGAAAAGTAGCACTAATAGCCCTTTTTGGATTTTCAACTTCATTATAGCCATCTTAATTCCAGTTTGTTATAAGAGTGGCAGTATTACCATTATTTACTCTGTTATTACAATCATTATCGAAAAATTATTTTTTTAGTATTTGTTATGAATAACGTAATCCTTAACGAAATGAAATACTGAAGTATGTCGTATAATTAATTTGTTGTTCAACTCTTCCGCAAATAATTGATTACCTTTCTGGTTTTATACCGAAAAAGATTAAATGCGGCTTATCAAAATTTAAAAATACTCAAGGGTGCTTTTTACTGACAGCTTACAATAGAAGAAAATAATTTATTTCTTTTTAGAAGCTTATTAATTAAACAAAGAATCAAAGATTCTTTTACATTCTATTTTATGTCATCTAAAATGCTTGATGGCAAAACACTTGAAGACGAGAAGAAAATAAGTTGGAATTTGTGGCAAGTAGGCATACCTTAAATGTACTTTTTTTTTCCATTGCCCGAATTTTTCTACGTTTACTTACGAAGGGGTTTATGAGGATTTATGAGATGGAAAAACGTAATTTTTCTCATGTATTTCTTGTAAAGAACCGTGGTTAGATTTTTTTAAACTACGCAAGTACTTTTTTAAATTTTATAAAACCAATGTTTGCTGTTTTCACGTCATTTATTATGAATTCATTCTTAATAAATTTTGATGTTATGCTGGAAAGTTGATAATTCTTTTTTGTGTTCTTTTAAAAATTAATGTAAACTTGCTTTTCTTATTGTTAAGATAATTTATTTCTACTTTTTACACTTATGATATTAAAAAGCTGAAATTTTTCAAAGCAAGCAAATTATTTTGGTTTCCATTATTTTATTTATAACAGCCATTTAATGTGAATATTAACCATTTTTTTCCCTTTGTTCATCATAAATATTAATCAATTACTGCAGTAAAGCCCCACAAGAAATCATTCCTTCTTAAGCACTAATAAATTTTTGTTACTTCTTTTTTTATCATGAAGAAGTAGTTATATTAAAGATGCTCTCGAGTAGCATAACGAGCTGTTCGCGTCAGTTTTCCAAACTTTGAGCCATGGCATATGACATATGAATGGGGTCACGTATTATAGTAACAAGATCATCGGCTGATACTGAAATCGAAATTCCGGGATGGTATTTGTATTAACTGGATCGTTAAATCTGAGTTTCAAAGTTTTCGTAGAGACTGATGCTTAAATTGAAAAGTGATATCCTGTTATTTTTTTCTTGCATTTAAATATGTCACAATTCCACACAGTCAAATGAATATTAAATCCAGCATCGATGATAACAAAGTTATATTATTCAGCTCTGTGAATAATCAAAGATCAATATCTAAC
>BMAW01091086.1:0-37564 GCA_019974015.1 Nephila pilipes
CTTAAATTATTAGTTTCTTTCATATTATTATTATAAAAATAAAGGTCGAAAACCCATCCAGTTCTGACTATACCATTACCTACACTAATGATATTAGTAATGAATATAATATTTTGTACTGTTTTTAATATTTCTTAATTTAAAGAATATTAGTCTTCTTCCTATTATTATTATAAAAGTAAATTTCAAAATCTTTTTCAGTTTTGGCAGTAATGTTACACAGGCTAGGGTATTTTATACTTCCAAATGAATTTATCTGTATTATTAAATACTTGCATACTAATTTATTGATGTAAATTGTGATAATTTTCAACTATTTTTACCTTTTTTATTATGTAAAATTTTAATAACTATTTAATTTACTAACTTAATTTAAATTAATTTTGAAGTTTGCTCTATAATTCTTGCTTAAGCAACATGAAAGCTGGACATTGCCACAAGAAAATTTTGGAAAATAACTTGCAGAGGAAATATAAGAAAATATAGGTAAAGAGTATACACTCTCAAAGAAAGAATAAGAAAACATAAGAAAAAACTATAATGAATAGGGGAAATAGGAAAAGAATTTACATTCAAAGAAAAATGAAATGTAGAAAAATAAAAAGGAAAAAAACAATACATATATAAATAAATTATAATGATAGGAAAAGTAAGTATATTAAAAGAATTTCCAATAGAGGGGAAAAAAGGGGGGATAACTTACAATGAAATAATAAGAAAAAATATATTACCTTACTTCTTTGAGATTTTTTATCTAAATATATATAGGTACATAATTAATATTATCATGTGGATTAATATTATGATGCACATTTTTATTAATTCCATTACCTGTGGTTTCATAAACATATTTCATAAATGAAACCCCATTCTGTGTTTTCTTTCTCTCTTTTAAAGCATTGCACCCAACAGCAAAGTTCCATATCATTGCCGGGTAGATCACAGATATGTTACTAGATTATACATGGAGTGTTCAAATGAAAAGGTACGAAACGACGCTGATGGAGTAAATGAAAAATTTATTCAAAGTATACATCATAGACCTAAGTATGAAGATCCTATAGATAAAAGAGACGAAGGCTTCCTTATTCCCAGAATTCATGTGGCCTTGACGAGATGCAGTCCTTCACAGTGTCCTTGAGTTGGTCGTCCGAGATGAAGCGCGTCCCTTTCGGATGTTTTTTCAGGAGACCAAACATATGGAAAGAGCAGAAAGTACATTTCAAAAAAGGCATGGCATTTTCAGGCTGTAGAGCAGATGGTCAAGCTGCTCGCATTTGTCCAGTTCCGGGTGTGTGACCCTGGAGAAGTATGGAAGCGCGATATCATGGAGCAGAACCACACTCTCCGTGAGCAGTCGCCGTCTTTTGTTCTTTACTTACTTCCGTAGACTTCGGAGTGTCTTACCGTACACATTGGAATTGATGGTTCTTCTGAGCTCGAGGAATTCAGCAAGTAGCGGATCTGGGACGTCGAAAAAGACGGTGAGCAACACCTTGCCAGCTGAGGCCACGGCTTTGAACTTTTTAGAGGAATTGACTAAGCAAGCTACTACGTGCTCTTCCGCTTTGTCTCTGGCTCGTAGTGATGGCAACACCTCTCATACCTGTGATGCTTCAGGAAAGCGTGGTCTTCAAGACACTGAAACAGATGTTGAAGTGCAAGCCCCATACGCAGTTCCTTTTGTGGTCGGTGGGCTGCTTCGGAACCTACTATGAGTGCACACACCTTTCGTTAACGCACCTTTCGTGAAACACATAATTCTGTCATTGACATCCAACTTCACCGCCAACATTGGCATTGTGACACGCCGATCACTTCTCACTAGGTCATCCAGCTTGTCTATGGGATCGGCCGTAATCGTTGTGTTTGCCTGGCCTGGCCTCGTGTCATCAGCCAAACTCACACAGCCTGCACGGAAACGGGCATTCCATTTTCTCACTGACTTGTCAGACACACAGTTTTCCTCGTATATGGTCACCATCTGGCAATGGATAGAGGACGGTTTAACACCTTCCACTGTCAGAAATCGGATAACCCATCACTATCCCTCAACAGTTGATTTTTACAATGTGAGCATCCTCATGCTCTCACACGCACTGCCACGTGAATTAGGCGATGCTCTCTCCGACGCATGTTCCGATCCACGTCGGGTACTCCATTTTCATCCCTAGATGTCTCAATGCATTATCCCATTGCATCATAAGCAAATATGTTAACGGTTACATTCTGATGGCGTTTCGTACCATTTCATTTGAATATCCCTCTTATTAAAGACCAACATAATAAATCAAAGCTCATGTTATGCATACAATTTGACTGAATATTTCTAACATTGATTTATGCGGTTAGAGTATCTATGGGACGTTTTGTTAGTCTCTAGAGTGAGTTTATTTATCTACTCTTCCTGTTGTACATTACCACAGCTGTTTCACAAAATTTTGAGTTCCTGAAAAATGATGAGGTTCATCCCTAAGTTTCGTTTCTATTCCAAACTGCACGAGATCGCTATCGCAGTTAATATACAGTCACATTCCGATAACTCGTGGCTTTACTTTGACTCTTCTTATGCAAGATTCAGATAAATTTCTTTTTCAGATGCTCTCAGGATTTCCTGTTAAGAGCTGAAATAAGTTTTTTTTCTTCTATTTAATCTATTGTGGGATAAACATTTCGTGGAGTTTCAATTTGTAACCTCTAACTTATACTCTGATTGAGAACAATTAGAAATTTGTGAAAGAAATGTGAAATTAAATTTACGCACCTGAAAACTAGCAAAAACGAAAAAATAAAAAATATTAAGAAAACAAGTTTTACGAAAGAAAGATAAGAGAAGAAATATTTTTAAAAAACTACAACCCGCAAGTTCTCTGAACATTATATGCAGACGGTGACTTGCGTCTCAAAAGGGGCAAAATAAAAATCCGAGTAATCGAAGATAAACAAAAGGTTGTTTTTAAGATGTATTCTTTGAAAGTTTGAGACTATGAGAAAGTAAACCAAAAAATATTATATATTTTTTTCCTATCAATTTTCAATTTGAATGTTTGGAATGGTTTTGAATTATTATTTCTCTGAAAGTGTAATTTTCCGTTTTTTTGTGAGATATCATTTCCAAAGTCTTGTGCTATTGAGATTAGCTGTACGTTCAACCATTTTTATTGGTAAAATTTTGTTATAAAAAATTCTTTCTTGTATAAATGAGTTCCATGATAAATAAAAGTGGAAGAGTATAAATTTGACGCAGATAATTCCGATTGAAATTATATTATCGTTCAATTCAAATTATAATGTAACCCACGGTACTCTTAGTTAGAGGTTTAGCATACATGAATATCGATTACCATGAGGTAGCGAAGCCCAATTGGAATTTAAAATTACTGTTATTACAACAAGGAACCTTCACTCTCTAACTAACCTTGGAGACTTCTTTTCAGAGCAGATTACCAGCTTGATATTTACTTTGAATCAATTGAATACAACTCCCATGGACTCCAGAATGATTAAATATGACTACTAGATTTTTGAAATATTTCCTGAGTATTTATAATTAAACTTTAACTATATATAGACGTTCTGATATTCCAAATATTTTCAATTAATTCTTCCTATTAATAAAGTCGAGTTTAGTAAGATGTAAATCTTTGGTACAAGGTCAATCTCAATTAATGTATTGTTTGATTTGGTCACACTTGAAAGCAACACGAGGGCTATTGGAAACGGATTTTGTAATTTGGAGTCTCTCTCGAATGCTAAGGGCGACATTTGAGCCAACACTTTCCTATCGAACTCTTACACTATTCCAAACGTATATCTGCCCCGCTACACGGAAGATCTGAAGTAGTATCAGGACTCGTGCCTACGACTGAAAGAAGCAACTCTCCAAGACCATGACTACTGGGGTCCCACAAGGACAATCTCTAGGACGAGGTCCATTGAATTCCCAGTAACATATTGTTACAAAAGATCCGGGTGTATATGCGGGTAAAATCAATCCAAATAGAAAGATAACGGCAATGAATTTATTCACTAATATTCTAGACAAAACGACACAGATAGCAAAGCTCAGACAGTAACAGCACAAGCAGGAACAGTTCACTTGTACAGATTAGCGACACGAATGCAGGAGCAAAGAATCATTTGTAATAAAATAACAATTGTATCAGAAAAGTTTAGCTGACCAGTTTATAAGTTCACGGACTGAAAAATCTCCGCAGTAATATTTTGCACTTCTAGGGAAGGCTCTGACAATTCCATCCAGATACACAAATTCACTTCGCCACGCGATCGACAGTTCCATTTCCAAGCGTCGATGGCTTTCAGTCGATTTTCAGAAGTCGCCAAGTTTCTAGCCAAGTCCCCGAAATGGTCACCAAAATTTGCCGCCAAAGCTAAGAGGTCATTGCTCAATCTTTCCTAGGCTGACTTATGCAATCTTTATAAATGCTTTTTTCACTGAAAGAGAATCGTTGTAGGGGAGAATCATCCCCTGTTTGTAACAATAATTAAATCGTTCTTACTCGCATTATTAAAAAGCCTATCTTTTGTTGAATTAAGTTGTTCGAAACGTTAAACTTGGAGCCCTTTTTCCTTCATTCCCCTTACGACCTTTAAGTTTTACAACGTAAAGCTAATGAGGATTGATATGTATACATGTGCTGAAATATGGATATGTATTTCAAAAATATTCAGTGGATGAGAAGGAATTCGTGAATAACTATAACTTCATCCGAAAAAAGTGCTATTATATCACGCATGATGCATACTATTTTTATCCGTTTGCAATAAGAGTCTCATATTTAACAGACAGTTTCTTTCACGCTTTTGCTTTCATTCTTCGTGTTATTTTTTTACACCAGCGATTTCCGCCATTTATAAATTGTTAGAAAATGTCTCGAGTTTCACCCAAAGAAAATTTTATTTTGTCCCGGATTCCAAGAGTCAGTTGGAATCTTTATAGCATATAAATCATTCATCTCATTCATTGATTATTGACACAATAAAATAAAGTATAACTTAGCTCCCAGTTGATTTTTTGTTGGATACCTTCGCATGTGTGCATCTTGGATTACGTGGTAGCAGGTAATACTACCGGTGCTATTTCTTCCATCATTCCATATTGCGATACAGTAAAATACATTAAATCGGCCATTCATGACCACTGACTGGATCATAGGTACCTAAAAATACATAATAAACGAATTTAAGTGAAACCCGTCATTTATCGTTGGAAATAATTTTTATTTGAAAGACAGGACGTTATTTCAACAAGTCTACGTGTCAGAGAAACGAGGCTGACACATTAACACCTTTTTTGAGGAACGTTCCTCAATGTGTAATCATTGTATTTGTCATCTAAGTGTAAAACACATCTTTACCCAAAGTATGTTTTCGACTTAGTTCATTTTAAACATTTGAAAATGTACGCTTTATGTTTAATTGACCGGGTTGGAGAAAATCTCCAATTAAATAAATTTCGATTTTTAAGTGACAATAGTTTTACTCCATTAATATAATGTTTTTGCTATTATTATATATTTTATCCTGAGACTGACTTTCAAATAGCTGTATAAGAATAAATCATAACGTCATCACCTTGCGTTAGGCAGAATATATCCAATGAGAATTCAGTGTCGGAAATTTATGTAACCGACCAAATAAGATTCTCATCACATGTGCTCAAGTGTGGAACAAAACAAAGGAATTGCTAGAAAATGTTGTGACGTGGGTTTCCTCTTTTCGCATCGACTGGAAGAGAGCAGGAAACGTTTAAAATTCTCCCCGAGTTGCTCTGAAGGAATGTGTGATTCAGCAAACTCCACTCGAATCTCGCTGACGGGATTTGTTCTTCCGCTCCGCCTGTTGCATCTCACGGACGCAACGCAGCGGACTGCGAGGATCAGCAGATGTGTCATTCTCTTACACAAAAGGTTAAGAAAACAGATAAAGGAACAAATCGCGACACAGAACATGAGATACATTTTTGCAGTTCAGTCTAAACCTTTTCTTTCAAGATGATTCTCCGATATGTTTAACTAAAGTTATATTGCTTACAAACAAAACCCCTTACCAGCAAAACTGAATTTGTATGGCGAACATAGAAATTTTTGAAACTATTAGTAAATCTTTTATTCTCCTTAAACAATAAATTTGTCTCCTTTTCTTGTATGTGAGGTTTCAATAAATGACATCTATAAGACTTGAATGAATGGAAACGACATTTTTGGCATATTTATTTATGAATGATGTAGGCCAATACCTTTTAAAATTTTTGATTATCATTGAAATGCAGTGAGATAATTATTCAATGACAATATTAGTCTTTTTCTCTATTCCTTTAATTTACAATTTAATGAAAACAGCATTTATATTTGTTTCTCTGTATTTGTATCGAAGAAGTAATTATCTTTAGTAGGGTGAAAATAAGAAAAAAAAATAGTTTAGTTTTTTGATATTTTAAAATACTTTTTTTTCACTTATTTGGCGTAAAAACCGTATTTATCTAAAACTGAAGATCATTTTTTACATATTAATATTAAGAATACAATCTTGATTTGTGAAGATATAATCTAGAATTAATAATAAGAAAAAAGATTATCCTGAGTAAAATTTTACAAAAAGCAGATTTAGCCACCTTAAACTATTAGGCACATTAAACTATTTTTATGTCATAGGAAACTGAGATTTAATTTATAGAAACAAAGTAGTTTATCATTTTATATCCTCACAATAACATAACATTACCAACTGACGGACTCTAAAAAGTTTTATAGAAGCTGGTAATACCATTATCCGTAAAATAGTTCAGTCTTGAATGATTATCTAAAAATTATAAATTCCACTGACTATTTCTACGTATGTTAATGCATTCTTTGTTCCATCGCCATCATCTCATTATGTTCTAATCATAAAATCTTGAAATAAATATCAATATAACTAAATAAAAAATATCAACTTTTGATCATTCATTCATTATCCAATAATAAAGCAGATAATTATGCTAAAAAAACAAGTTATTGAGTTAAATATTAGAATCAAGCAAATAAAGTAGTTGAAGTGGAAAACAATATTCTTTTTAGACATTTTAAAATGAAAACAATGATCGGTTAGAGGAAATAAAATTAATTTAAACAAGTCTTGTGTGTTCAGCATTTGGTTTTTAAAAGTGGTTAGGGACGACAATTAGCGGTGATGAAAAAAAAATCTTTTTGGTGACTGAAAACAGATAAATGGAACTGAGATTTTGGATTATAAATAAATTAGAAACTTTCGGTAAATAAATGTACCTAAATGTTTTTCTGGTGACTGAAATTCCACTTTAGTATACTTTTTGAACGTTAGTGAATGAAAGGTTTCTTTGAAACATAGCATCCTTTTCAAAATTTTAAGTGTAATTTCACAAACAATTTTTACTAAACATTGAAGATATCGCTTAATGTAAGAATATCTGAAATAACCATAAATGGCAAAATTAAACGTTTGCATTTAGAACTGTTAAAATTATTGGATTATGTTACAAATTACATTGGCTGTCTGATAAATTATTTTTACAACTTTTTCTTTTCCTGTTTTTATCTAAGGTTGACATTAACAGGTTAATATTTAAGAAACTGAAAAAATTATCAAGTATGCGATTAAAGTTTTTTTCAGATAAGAAAACTTTGTCAGTCGTGAAAAATTTATTTTCCAAGATCACACATTTATAATATATCACATTATTTTAGCAAGTGGAAATTTAATTGTGGCGAGATCGTGTCCTAATATAAAGGCTCATCGTTCTAAGATATTTCTATTCGCTTTGAACTTAATCCCATGGTTTTCAAGAGAACGTGGAATAAGACAATCTGGGATACCGATATAGAATGTCATGCAGGATCTCTGGAACCTCCATTTAATAACATCCGAGAGGACCGATAGATTGTCCATGTACAACCACATTACGTACCTATGTTGGAACGCTTAGTTCGTTTGTGCGACTAGGATTGTTTATTAGGGTGGCACGGGGAGGCAACGAATGGCTATTGGTGGTAACACTCGTAATTTTATACCTTGGTCAGGTGACGAGGATGACACATAAGAGGGCATTTCCATGTCCAAACTTCTACAGGTTGGAATGCAGTTTAGCGTAACCACTTGGCGACAGGAATTGTTTGGCGATATTTTGCCCATTGTGGCTACCATGCTTTCTCTCCACCGAGGTGGCTTTCGCAGTGGCAACCCTTTCGATTAAGGCTTCAAGCTCCGCCATAAAAACCGCCAAATTTGGCGATTTTTCAAATCTCGCCAAGTGGTTACGCTAAACTGCATTTTCACCCTTCTACACCATGAGAATGGGTGAAGAGGGGAACTTGAACAGATTTAACAGGCATCAGCTCCGCTACATAGCAGGTATTCAGTGGCATCAGAGTTCGAGCCCCCAACCCTTCGCAAACAATGTCGGCTGCAATTTTGTCACTGTGACCACTAGCATACCGCGAGCACTTACCGCGATCAGTTTAACTAGCATACCGCGATCAGTTCTATATTATGTGTAGCACCACCGATTAACAGTACAGTAATTAATGCCGCAACTTATTTGACACAGCATCAGAGACGGAGACTACGAAAATGATGCTTTAACTACGATATTGGACGCAAGATGGTCTTTCAGATAATTTCTTTTCTGTGTATATCATTACCAACATGTTCTAGTGAAACGTACACAGAGGAGAAAGAAAATTTCTGATGCATCTGTCTAATGTAACTAATGCTTTGAGAAAGAAAAACTCTCTGTAAAGGAAATGTATTGTAAGCAGCCATAGTTAACCTCCACAGGATATGATTGGAGACATCACACACACACACACCACACACACACACACACACACACACATATATATATATACATATATATATGTACTAAACATTCACACTAAAATGTGATTTACTTAGAAATTCAAGTTGTATCAAGCTTTAAAGGAACGCTATATAAATGAGTAACTAAATCATACGTATTTATTTGAATTTGAAGTTAACGAAAAAAGAAACTTTTTTTAAATAAAAAGTTTGATTACTGCAAAATACTTGAAATGAATTTCATTGAATTACAAAGGATTGTTTGAAAGTTCGAGTATTTGAAACATTTTTCCACTTGGATATTTAAGTCACTAATAAAATTATTTCGTCATCATTGATGGTTTAATTTTTTTTTTAATTTTACAGTCTCGGAATGATAATTTATATCAGTGTTCCCTAAATTTTAAAAATTTATTCCCTATCTTTTAATACACGACTTACTTGGTTTTTACTTACTCCAAACTTCTATCCTAAATCTCTGAAACTAATCTTTTTAATTTTCTACTGTTTGAATTATAGGTGCGTTTTGCTTTAAGGTCAGTTTTTTCCAATTTGAAGCAACGCTAAATATCTTTCTACACATCAGTGTTCTTCTATTGCTCCTCAGTCCTAACAAGAACAAAAAAAATAACAAAAAATTCTACTCTTTCCATATTGTGAAATGCCTCTACCTTGACAGGGGATTCAGTCATTTCACAACATTTTCATTCAATATTTAACAAAACTTATTTCTATTGCAACGAGAAAAAATATAGTGTTTAATCTGTTGCATGGTACGGTACAGGATGTTGCGTATGAACGATTTTGTAATTAAAAAGAAGGAAACATTAAATAATTGAATCAGAGTTTTATAACTTAAAATTCTTGCCGTATTTCTTTTCGAATTTTCATTTCATTTCAAACTCATAATAGAGTAGAATTTTTTGTGTCTAGTGTTTTATTCATTAAATGTTATAATGCGATTATTGTTTATAGAATGAACTTATTGATTTTGAATTGCCTTACAAATTGCTAATACTGTTTTCTTCACCCTACTGAGAAATGCAGCAAGAATAATTGGTTTTTGAATTCAATGAATGGGAAATAGCCTTTTGACTGCATCGCAATTGGCTTTTCCCCTGATATATTCTTCCCTTTCCCTACTGAACGGCAATTTTTAATAGACAAGAATTAATTTTTTATTTTATTGTTCCCTTGACACCCATTTATCTTTCATTGAGCGCAAAATTGCATTTGAAACCATAAATAGTATTTTTTATTTTTATTTATTTCTCTACCTCTATACTATTTTTGAAACTTTTATTCATTTCTGAAACTTTTATTCATTTTTGAAACTCTTATTCATTTCTGAAACTTTTATTCATTTTTGAAACTTTTATTCATTTCTGAAACTTTTACTCATTTTTGAAATAAACAGAATAAACAATTCAAAAGGTTTCAATTTTTAAAATTTTATTGTTGATGATCATTCATAAATAATATGGGAAACACAACTCAAAAAGGGGAAGCTGACAACAAGCTTGCTTATACGGTAAAAAAACAATGTGAAGAGAGGAAATGATCAGCAATAAAGAAGAGAGTGATAAACCCAAAGCATGGGTAAAACAATCTAAAATAAATAATAATTTGAATAATTCAAATAGCTTACTTATCTAATTTTAATACATGTTCCAATTTCTTTTAATTAAATTAATTTTATTTCATTTTCTTTTAATTATTTTAATATTCTTTTGTTTAACCATTAATTTGTTTCCGGATAATAATTTTTGAAACACATATTTTTTTTTTAAATTACAAAATTTCTACTAATCTTTATCTGTAGTTGGGAAAACGAAATACTGCATTTATTAATGAATAGTTTTGGTTTTCAATTATTTTTCTTTGACGTTCTTTTATTTCTCTTGGAATATACGATGATCGAAATCTAATTAATGTCACCTTTGGGAAGAATTGGAAACGCAATTGTAAAAATGACAGAAAGGGCGAAACAAAGATGTAAACAAAAAAAGGAGTATCTAGAGATTTAATTTAAGTTCAGTTCAAAAGAAAGTATTTTATTTCAAAAGTAGTTGTTAAGAAAGCAATTGTAACTTGAATTCCCTTCGAATTCTTAGGAGATTAAAAAAATATTTTAAATTACTAAAAATAGCTTTATTTGGTCAAAGAGAACTTAATTACAAAGAGAAAACAATGTTTTGAGATTTTTAATTGGACAAAAATGGATGTAAAGTTATTTTTCTAGCTAAAATTGTTTTTTTTTTAGCTACCAAAGAGAACATTGTCTTAGACAGCGATAAAATAGTCACCCGAACACTTTTCAAAATTATATCATAAAAGTGTTTCCTTATATGTTTGATGCTTGATTTCGGCAGTAATGAATTTAATTTTCAAAAATATGATATAAAAATTTTGTAATTGTTATGCATATATGTTTGATACTTAGTTTCAACATTAATGGACTTGAATTTTTAACAATATATCGTAATAAATTTCTCTTAAATGCTTTTTCATAGAAATAAAATATTTATAAAACAATTAATTTTATAACAGTCATAATTGCAATTATTCTAAAATATATTGTATTTAATAATTTATCGATTGTTTTAATTTTAATAAGTGAAAAGAATGTTATCATCAACTTCAACATCATATAATATGCTTTAATTCTATTATTGAATTGAGTAATGTGATTTTTGTAGCATAACCGTTTGTTTTCTTCTTTTTGCTTTTTAAAGTTGGAATTGTTTTTGTTTGGTAGAAGTCTCTATCTCATCTAGATTGTAAGAAAATGACGGTGAAGAAATAAATGTTTGCGTCTTTTTTGTGGCTAAATCTGGTTTTTTTCCCCATTTTGGTTGCAAAACTTTGCACGGAATAATTTTCTTCTACTTTTTGTCATTTCTTTGTATCGCTTTCAAATGGAGTAAAGTATTTTTGGAAATCTCAAACTTGGTGTATTTTAAATCACAAAATAAGAAAATATTAAAATACAGATTCCACCCTCTGTAAATGAAGAGAGACGTTATATTAAAATGCACTCATACAATAGTGTCTTATTGAAACAGTTGTAGTGTCGCTTATTTTCCTTCAACTGCTCTTATACATTTTTTCTGGACGCTTCTTGATTCCCATCCCCAAATATGCAAAGCAAAGTTAACAAATAAATTGAGGTGTAGCGAGCGGCGCAGGATCGTCTTCTTTGGCTCTTGTGTGATAAAATGAAACAGATGTGCAGTGACCGGAGTGTCTGTGTTATGTGCACAGAAGTGTTTTGCCGATATTGCAGGAGGTACTGGAATCTTATTCTGATAAGATATTTCTTTGATATAATATAGAAGTTGTTATCATTCGTGGATAGGATATTAACTGTGGAGAACTTCCCTTTATTTGAGGAGTAAATAAAGATATTTAGAAAAAAAAAACTCATTTTTAATTAAGAGGTCTGTGCTTGAGCTTAAGCGATATTTAGATCTTGTGATTAACCTTAAAATATCAGATCAGATGGGATCCAATAGGATAACTCCCCTGGTGTTCTGACTATCTTTTACAGATGAAGAATGCATGCCATCTTCCAGTCTTGAAAGAGAGGTATGGATTACCTTCCACCAGAGAAACCTTCGGAACTTTGTATGGTGACGAAAGCAGAGTTGAATAACCTTTATTCATGATTTGGGGTTCAGCAAGAGTAAACCCGTATTACCGAATTACTTGGAAGTCTTTAGAAGTGGAATGTGTTGCCTAATGATGCATGTATTTACATATACCATGACATACATAAAGACTTTATTAGGTTTCATGAGAAGAATGGTGAAGTAAGATTTTGAAATCAAGCCTCATGCAATATTTAGATCTGTGTTATAAATCAGAGGGGGATTAATGATGCTTCTAAGGATGAGCTAAAAGGCGATATTCCTTCACATTAAAATAATTAATTCCATTCTTGTAGGATGTGCTTCATGAAAATAAGAATGTTATAATGTCTAGAAGAGCCAATACTGCTTGTGTTGAAGTGTGTTGACTTATGTGGAGCATTTGTGTCAACTTGAAAAGTAATAAAACATTTGTATAACATTTTGTATGCAAAATGTTATACAAAATGTTTATGACTTATATATGAATGGGAAGGCCTTGCAAATAAACATTGTTTTGTAGAAAATTACCATCTTTGAAGTATAAGAAATCAGACAATAAAAGAATATTTAACCGACCTCTAGTAATATCAATAAACATTACTCACATCACTCCACATGAAGATGAGATTGATAAAAAATTTCTAAAAAGCTATTAATCGGGAGGACATACCATTTGTATTTAAGGGAGACATACATGTTTTTCCAATAATATCGGAAGTTAAAATAAACCAAGTGTATTTATGGGTTTAGGCATTTAGAAACTTAGGAAAAATAAGAACAGATTGGAACGGTTCTTACAAAGATAGGAAAGGTCGTTAGAGTTCCAGTCACGAACACTGTGGAAATCTTTCCAGGGAATAACCAAGGTACGAACTGTAGAAGTATATTTCAAAATAAAATGAAAATTATATAACACTATATTTGTTATAGGGCATTAAAATTTAATTTCTTATAATATGCATGGATTTTTTCCAGCCATATGGGAGGAATTAGTGTTTGAGCATGTTGGACCATTTCACCAACAGAAAGCTCGTACAGTAGATGCACGTTATTGGTCACAATGGAATACAGCCATGCATGCTGATTACTGTTAGATATTCAAGACAGAAGTTACCGAACAATAACGGAAACGTAAAAATATGAAGAGTACAATTATACTTAAATAAATATACGTAGGTGTATTCTACCATGTAGAAAGGGCGAATATATACTGTAGTTAAATTTAATATTTTATTGTACAAATTCCCTAGTTGATACTGTAATAACCTATAAACCATCTGTATAACATCTCCTACTGTAATAACCTATATATTCCTTCATTTAAAAAATACGAACCAAATATAAATTCCTTTACCTTTTTTATGTATTCTCAAAAGCGTATCCAACTGAAATATTAACTTAAAAATATACAAAGCTAATTGTTGCTTATCAGTGCTATCGATTGTAAAAGATTTAATTATGTACTTGAATGTTAGATTACAAGAAAATGAGAAAATAAATGCAACTTTTTATCATTAATTAATATAATATTATCATATATCATTAACTTACGTGAAAATTTTTTATTATTAATTTAGATAAAAAAAATAATTTAAAGTCAAGATTCATAATTCATTCGTTTAAGATAATAATTAAATCAATGATGTTATATACGTTTGTAAAGAATTCTAATTTTATTATGCTTCGGCTTAAAATCGGTAGAAAGTGCCAAGGGACAACTTAAAAAAATTGTAAAACTCTATTAGATGTATTAATAATTAATATTGAAAACTTTAAAAACAAGATATAGAAATAATTGTCTCATCGGAATTTTTTTAAAATTTAATTAAAAAATAACATTACTTTCAATATGATAAAACGAAAAAAACTGCAATCGCTGAAAATTTCGTTGCACGAAGCTCAACATTCTAAACACTCTTTTTTAATTACTCGATAATTCAATATTCTTTCCCTTTGCGTATATAATAGAATGTAAAAAGTTTCCCTCTCTTGGGAATATAACAATATTGCGAGATAAATTATGATAAACTAATTTAAGTTTCTATTAAAATACATAATGAAGCACATTAATTAAATATTTTCAATCAACACAGTGGAAATATATTTCTTTCAAGCTTTTGTTGAAATATTTCTTTTGTTTGTTTCGAGAATTTCTCATTTAATGGATTCGCGCTTTAAAAAAAATAATGTTTAAAAGAATTTAGAATATCCATTTATAATGTGTCGTGGTGTTCAAATAAAACCTTTTTTAATCATTGTTGGGAAAAAAAAGTTATCAATGTTTGTTTTATTAATTAATGGGAAATAAATCTACAAAAATCGTTCTAAATGTATTAATACGACACTAGTAATTATGAAGTTGAATATTAGTGTATTCACAAGACGGGGGTTGATGAAATAGGAATGGTATCACATATACAGTGAGATCAAACATTTTCCTAAAATCTCTGCTTACTTTCAAGCGGATGCTCATTAAGGTTCGGATTTTTTTTAAGGATCGCAGCTCCGCTAAGGAAGGCGCTAATCTAAATGTCGGCCATTTTGGTTATTGTCTACTAAAGTTTCAGTTTGCTTCTGACAAAACGGCATTTGCATTCATCGGATTTTGAAATGTCGTTTTCAGAAGAACGTGCAATCATCAAATTTTGTGTTTTGGTGGAGAATTCGCTGAAGAAAGCTTACGGAAAGGACGCAATGAAAAACTAACGGAAGTGTACGAGTGACAGAAGCGTTTTCATTACAGTCGCGCTGGGTTTAAAGATGATCTTCAGACTCGACAACCCTCCTTTACACTGCAGGCCCCGTGATTCATCATGGATTTATTCCTTTAGGGCAATCTACAAACGGAGAGCTTTACTTGAACGGCTTCGAGATGCAGTCAGACAGAAATGACCCGAAAAATGATCAAGAAATGATTGATCCATGACATTGAGGCGGCTCACGGGACTACCAGACTTTAAAACAGCACTTGACCAGGAGCATTGTTGACATTATGGGGCCCTGTCCTTACTCTCCCGATCTAGTTCAAGCATAATTTTATCAATTTATATGACTGAGACCGAAATCAATTTGTAACATTGGAGGTGAAAAAATAGGATATACTCGTTGTAGGGGACGTGCAGTCTCATAGATCACACATAATTATAATTTTTTAATAATCATTCAAACAAAATATCATTCAGTTATTTCACTTATATATACTTTGAACTTTGATCATTTTGAAAACAAATAAGTTTTTATACTCTAAAATGAAATAAAACTTTTCTGAGAAAATTATTTTGCCCTCATCTTCTTTAGCACATACATTGCAAAAATTTCGCAAGCATTCCAAACAAAAAAACCTTTGCAGAGATAAACTTAACAATGCTGTCTTTCTTTTCTTGCTTAGGGTGCACAATCGATATGTTTCCCTTGATTTTAACTTTGTTTGTTCAGTGTACATTCTGAGACTTCCGCTTCTTTTCTTTCGTTCACCAATGCTTGTGTTGCCAATGATGCCTTTATTTGTCTCAGATGCTTTTTTTCTTGAGTTCAAACCTTAACATTGTCCATTTCAAAATTAAGCGTAAATGCTCACGAGTAAAAAGCAGTTCTCTTGCATTTTATTTTATTGGAATTATCTATTTTTCTTTAAGGTCCTAGAAATCTTACTTATGATGCCAGCTAAAGCTCTAACATTTCGATCAGTTTTGAAGCATGACTATGTGGATCAGTTTTCCCACTGTCGTATTTAACGGAATTGTTCGTGGCTCATAACTCAAAGAAATCATTGTCACGCGAAGGAATTTCTGAGTCTGTAGAATGGGAACTTTCACAGAATAAATCTCCTCCACGAAAATCACTTCCAACGCTTTGCAGAATCTTTTGCAGTTTTTCCACTCCACACGAACCAACTTGAAGAATCAATCTCCACACACATAAGAAATTGTAACACTTAAAGGGAGGTATGGTCTCACAGATTGCTCTTGAAGAAAGAATCACCACTGGATGCACGTGCCGAAACATTGAAAAAGAGGGTGTGATTTTCAAGGTCACAACATATGAAGCTAGAAGAATAATGCATCGTATTGAAATAACCATGTAATATAGGGGATGGGAGCATTTTGAGAAGTCAGCGAGATCTCTGTTACGGATTAAAGGGTTAACTGTATGCTATTTCCTATTTCAGAAGAGTTGGAAAATGCGAGGAAGTTCTAAAAGTGAAGGAGCTTTCCAAAAATGGTTTCCAGAAGTATTTCGAACAGTTATTTGTACTATGGAGCAATTGTGTGAATGCAGGAGGACAGTACTTGGAAGGAAAAGGAGGTAAAAATAGTATAAGTAAATTTAATAAATTACCGATTCCGGGAACTTTTGATCCTAATAGTATCGCATCCAATTTTTCGTTCCCCCCCCCCTATCAAACAACAAAAAATTATTGTAGAACATTCCTAAGATGAAATATCGATGATTTTTAGTTTTTATTATAATTGACATAAAAATCGATATTCACTTTAATTAATCCATTTTCTTGGAATAGATTCTAACAAATGGAGGAAATTCATTTTCTTGAAATCAATGCTACTTTTGAAAAAAAAAACTTTGAAATTGCACAATGATCTTTCATCTTGAATGTCTTGTTAATGCAATATATTCAAGCGGTTGACCAAACAACCGTCATCACAAGAACATCAACCGCTATATTGTTTTCCCAAAAATGTCAACTTAGAGCGACTTCCTGGTACTCTTTTCAAGTAATGAAACGATTTTGAGCCAGTTCTGCATAAGAAAATCTGCGTTCCGTGCTACGAAGAATAATTTTTATATTGACACTCAGAATGTACAAGTACATCAAATAAAGAATACGGGAATAAAGTTTCAACTCGAAACTTTTATTTTGTATTCTGATTCAGAACTCTCATTTTGATAGAATTAATAAAAGTATATTTACTGCAAATCATAATCTGCTATAAGTAGGGATATTAAGATGCAAGGCGTTTCAATAGGATCCTTTTTAACTTTTCCGCTTAGTGAAAGGTACAGATAGAAAAAAAAAAAAACCTCAGAGATTGCACTTCTCTTGCTCTCATGCTTCTTGGCATAATTTTTCAAGAATAAATGTGGACTCGCTGGTGGATTTCATCTGTCTACTATAATCATCGAAGTGTAATTAAGTATCGCATGTGGATCTAAGTTTAATTGAGTGCATTGCTGCTGCTACTATGGTGGAAAAAGTGAGTGAATGTAGGTTTATGGCGCAAGAGCCAAATCCGTCTTTTGCATCATTGTGAAAAAGCGAGTCTCGTTACAATATTTATATTTTGAAATTTTCGTGCATAAAAATACTTATGCATTTACAAATAAAAGATTACTCCATTGCAAATAAATTTGTTTTTATTTGGTAAATCAATTTCTGGCTGTATTATGAGGTTTTGATTTGTTTTCTGTATGGTAAGTTATGTTGTCTGTTTACCACATAAATATTTTCAATGTGTTACGAACTTTGCTTTTTACAGCCACTTATAAAGCTTCAGAATATTTTTATGCTGTCGTTATTTCACGCCCAAAAATGAGTTTGAGAATGCTCACTAAAATTTTGTTTAATGCAATTAAATAATGCATTTACATCTTGTCATATCACTGGATAACATTCTCATAGATTTTATTATGAGATGACAAGAAAATCCAAGATTATCGATTAAAGGAAAAGAATATCATTAATCTTAATGAAGAAAATAAATAACATTTATTTCATGAAAATGGTTCAAGACTTTTTTCTAGAACGTAATTAGGAATATGAAGCAGATGGAGTAAATAATGAGAATAGCACCAGGCTTGAAACACAATAATATTTATTCACGGAAACTGACGGAAAGATAAGAGGCTATGAGAGAGAGTATATAAACTGATATGGAGGGAAAGTGAATAAAATAAATATATTTCTCAATAAACGCAATAGTTGTTTCTTAGGTCATGAAAAATAGTACAAGAAAGCTAGAGCCAATGGGCGAAATGAACAATGACGGAAAACAATTTCAGCCGTTTTTACAGATGTGTAAAAGAGTAGCAAAGCTCCAGAGAGAATAAAAAGTAATCATTTGGAACAAACACATAACATATCCATTGCAAAGATCACGGCAATATTGAAGCACTATTAATTACGGTTTTCGTATTATTCAATCAAAGAGAAATATATGTAATATTACCATTATTTTTACCAGACATTTTTCCATCCAACCTAAGGATAAAGAAGTAATAAAATACACCTTTTGTAATTAACTACTTTTATAAATTGATGTTATAATCATTTAATTACTTGACATACTTTATGGATCACGAAATATTGCATTACTTGTCCAAAAAAAAGTAAATAAGAGTAACCTTAAGATTATTTAAGTGCAAGTAAATGTTTGAAGCAAGAAAAAAAATCACATTCTGATACTTCTGAGAGTCTTTGAAACTTCAAATTACTCTTTTGATTTAGGATCACGTATTCTATGTAATGTTATAAAGCCTTCTACATATTTACCTGTGGCTGGAAGTTAAAATTCTTAATCGGCATAGTGTGTACGTTTGAAGAAATCCGTTTCATTTCTTATGGTGGGCGCGGTAGCCTAGTGGTAATAGTCGCTAATTCGTGGCCGACGGTTTCGTCGAGACGTGGGTTCGAAACTTGGTTCCACCAATGACACGCCATGCGCCCGTGGCTGATGCAAGTTAAATCTGCCGTAACTCGAGGTCGTGTCATTAAAGTGATGTGGAAGGTAGGAGACGAAGGTACCAGCGCTCAGAGGTGTCGTCCACATCACTTGACAGAGGTTCAAAATTACGAAGTCTAACGCCAATAGCCCTCGTATTGTTTAGTGCGACCTTTATAAAATTAAACCAAAATCGTTTAAGGTGTTGCTCTCATTTTCTAATTGAGGTTTAATTGGTGAGGAGTGATTGAAATTAATATGACGCCGAAAAAATTAAATGTTTTTAATTTATGAAGATAGTAAACATATATATTGTAATTTTAGTTTCGGGTTAAATCCTTATTGGTCGAAGGAATTAGTGTTTGCTTTTTTTTCTTACTCTTTTGACATATAGAAGTGATGTTGAGTTTTAGAAAAAAATTACATATACTTGATACGATTCTCGTTATGCACTTCAGGAATTATCAAAGAAGTTTTTACTGACAGATGTACACCAAAATGCATCTACGAAGAATATAAATAAATATAATTTTTCACAATTTTTTGTATTTTCATAATTTTTCAAAGCACTGATAGTAGCCAGATTCTGGAACAGGTAATCAGCTTCAGCTTTTGTAATATTTTTTTAATCTCATAAAATAACATCTTTTTAATTGGCGTTTTACTCTTGAAAACATAAAACAACCACTTGTACTCATGACGCGGAAATAAGAGAGAGAGAGAGATTTCAAAGTAATTTCCATCGGAAATTACTCTGCCTTAGGACGATTTTTCTCTTTTTTACAACATTGCCCGAAGCCTGATTCTAGAGTTGCTTACCAATTGGTCTGTTGCGGCTGTTTTAATGCTTTCTAATGTTTCAAAATAATATTCTTTCAAGTGGAATTTCACTCTTGAGAACAAAACAGTAAAAAACATATGTACTCATAACGGGGAATAAGATGCATAAAATAGCCGCAGGGATATTTTTTTCTCGCTATAAACTCAATAACTGAAAGTTTATTGTAATTATTTGCGTTGACGTGGTGAAACACCCCTTTTGTACATTGGTCGAAATGTGGTGAAGGGTGGCGTGACTTTAACGTGGATTAATCACGTGCCTTCCACCATCCAATATCTGGGTTGTCTACCTGATCTTTATACTTAAATTTCTAACTCGTTTGTAACCAAATGAAATGAGCTCCTTCATTAATAATATTAGAAAAAAATATCATAAGAAAATTTAAAGAAATGCAACAAAGAATTGAATATGAACTGAATGAGAACAATTTGGTAATGAAATTAGTATAGTTAATAATGCGAGTAGTATAATAAGAAAGATGGTGAAACGCTGTGGTGGTGGCGGTGGAGATAATGTTAGAAGGGAGAGACAACTATGGATGTGGTGGAGATAACGGGGGATATGGTGGGCATGGTCCACCACAGATAAAGTGGTTGGGAAATGGGTACGGTTGCCGATGGGTATTTTTTTGAACTAATCATTGATAACTGTGGTTCAGGGAACTGTTAAAAATCTTTTTTGAACAAATATAGATTTTACTAAATTCTTCTCGCTAAATTAACCCAGGTGTTCCTATGTGTTGTTAATTTTTTTAGAATTCAATCTTAAAATAAATATTTATTTAGGCAAAAAAGAGCTCGTAACAGTATAATTCGAAAGTAATACTATTATTCTAAAAACTAGAAATAATTAAGGTATTACAAGACATAAAGAATGCAATGATGTCCTTCTGTATTAAATACTTTTCCAGAACGAATACCTTACAATATTTTTGATTAAACCAGGTTTTTTTCTTCAATTGATCGTAAGAATCTGCATATGACATCCTAAAGACTTTATGTCTAGACGTTTAATTAAACCCTAAAATCTAAAGTTGCTCTAAAAGAGAGCTTAAATGGATGTCCTGTCTTTTAAAATGTTTCATTTTTTCCTAAGGGAAAAATATTTTCAGATTGGTGTCATCGAAGTTAAATACTTTTTTTGTAAATTAATCGTAGGTGTCAGACATTAAGTTACAATTTTATTATAATCAGTGAATGTTTTCAATCAGCAGTAAAATTTTACTACCGCTCTTAAAAAGTTTAAAATAGTTTTAATTCAAGAATGAATTTTTTTCTTGAGGGATATTTAATGGAGTGAAACAAATAAAAAATGCAAGCTGTTGCAAATTCTCAAGTGATTTAACTTTTGACAGAACCCGCGAGTCTTAGAAATATAAATGAAGGAATTTTGATAATGCTAAAAACTATTTATGAAATACAATAATGATGTTATAGGATAGATTAAAAGTTACTTTTGAGCCATAAATGAATATGATTTTTAATGTTTCATAGTGAATTACATCTGTGTACATCTGTGTTTATGTAATTCCCCATGAAACATTAAAAATCATATTCATTTATTAAATAATGTTGCACATTGTAATGAAAAGTCTTTTGAACTCGAAATTTTTTTTAAAAAAAATTCTCGTAGTAATACTACTGTTCACAAATATAGACTCTTTATCTCGCATTTCTCTTTTTTTCCCTCACATATCTCATATAGCTATATTAATCTAAAAGCAATTGTTTCAGATATATTGATGAAAGCATGATTTTTAAAGTAACCGTTTAGGAAACAATTCTCGACCTGTTATGACATAGAGCTATTCGCAGGTTTAGCTTCACTAACCATGGGGACTTCTTGTAATTTAGATTACATAAATTCCAACTTTGCCAAAAAATTAAATGTTATTAAGAAAATAGATAAGCATAAAAAGCGTAAGTAATTGAATTTAGAGTAGCGATATATGTAAGTGAAATGGAATTGAAAGTATATGTGTACATGTGTGTGCAAATGTGAATGCACATTTCTTTTCTGGTTAATAATTTCAAGTTATAAATAATCATAAAAATAAAAGGAAATAGTATGAAATAAGTACAAGAACTCCACGAGTTTCTGAACAAAGCATAAATTTGACAATAATAATATCGATAACACAACTGAAAAAATATAAGTATTTTGGTGCTTTAAGAACAATACATATATTTAACAACATTAACATAGATCGCAATATTAGAATTAACTTTGATTATTTTAACAAGCGTAAGACAGCAAAGTTAAAAATAATAATGAACCAGTACATAAATGAAATACAAATAATGCATTTCGTTATTCAAACGAATTTCCCACAAACTATCATTTGATAAGTTTTATTTTTAAGGTTTACTCCACAATTCTTGAGGGAAAACCCTTCACTCTCACTACTCAATCTAATTGATGTGATTTTAGTACAGTCTTTTATACAATGTAGTGGATGTAGTCACTCCAATGAAGTGGATGTTTCAACTCCACTCCACAACTTTGGAATGAATAGATTCCACCCAATATCACTGAAACGATCTGAGGATGTCATGGGTAATCGCACTAAAACAAATATCATTTGGTTTGAAACATTGTTTGCCGATGCGCATCCTTATCTTCAGTGAACAAAGTTGCTGTTGGCTCTTTTATGTTATATTCAAAGAAACTACCTTTGTTCTTGAACCAAAAATCAGTATAAAATTTATTCTAGTGAGAATCGAATAATTTATATTTTTAGAATTAGGTACGGTGGAGATATCTGGATTTAATGTATTCTACATATTAATGAATTCTTATAAATATAATATCGTAAATTATAATTATTATTTGTTCGTTTTCAGGAAGCCATAGATTGAAGATAACCTGCAATGTAATAAAGTTTTAATTACTGCTCAAATGATCGAGATAAATCTTTTTACTTATTATTCTTAAAACTTATCTACATAGCTACAATCCAGAGTTATACATTTCTCTCAGCATTTCTTGAACTTTCCGATGCGGCTGCCTCTTCTCTGAATTAGATTTTATAATTTTGAGATTAACACATTGATGATTAAGCAACTAGGCCGAATGGAGTGATCGTATAGTTGGATCGTATAGTTGGCGCCGATCACAGATGAACATTTGGATTAAGATTTAGAACAAAGACTCAAATGAAGATGCTATCATTTGTTGAATTTGTGACGTTGGGCTATTCGCGGTTTTCTTTTCACTAACCTTGGGGACTTTTAATTAAGATTGATTGCTTTTGCTAAACAATTTTTGCCCAACCAAAAATGAAACGTGAATATTTAAATCACAAGCAGGTAGAATGAAATGAAGCAAGATAGTTAAGAAATATATAAACTCAACTTGAGAGTCATGATAGAGAGGTTGAGTGTTCTAGAGTTCTACAATTGTTCCAGAGTCGGAGCTGGAATTATTACAAGTTATCGGCTGGTTAATGTATGCTAGAAGTCAAGATAGCCTTAGTGGTAAGAGTCAGATTATAACTTTTAGATCGAGTTAATATAGTTAAGGCCTTGCCCGGGAGAGCATTTATAATTGTCGTTATGTTAGCAATCAGCCAATAAATACAGTGCGTACTAGTCTAACGAGTCTTCAATTGATTTATTGACTTTTAGTGTAAATACATTGAGTTTAGCTATGGCACAAGAGGCAAACAGGAATGGTTTGCCGTCTCAAATTTATTAGGTTATTAAAACAAACAGGTTAAGCTAATAACTACTAAAATGGTGGAGGAAGGAAAGAGGTGTCCTTATCGTTGAAGTTATTCGTGTAAAGGAATGTAGTTTTTTTGTGTGTGACTCGCGAGTGTGACGCACCTGTGTTAATGTGTTCGAATGAGGATGCGTCGAGGATGAGTGTCGGGAGTCCATGTTTGTGTCAAACACTTGGATCCCTTTTTATTTAACTGTTTCTACAGGACAGAGGGAGGGAAACCACAAAGAGTGGGACTTTCATGACTGCAATAAAAGTGTCCCAGAAGGACTTTATCAAATCAAACAACCATGAATCATTTCGAAGACCGTAATTGTAGATACAAGTTGAACTCAACCAAACCTTGGATAACTTCAATGTGCGGCTTTTCTGAACGAAACAAATCAACATTAACATTTTGATAGTTATGAACAATCCCAGTTCGTATTCGAATAGTTCATTAAAATGCACGCAGGCGTGTTCAGCTCTTTCGAAGTTTTCGAACCCAAATATTTGCCGCCGATCCCTACTCGTCTAACAAAACTTTTCCCGTTACAAGCTGTGCTCGTTCGAGTGTATTATCTTGCGTTGCTTGTATTACAAACGATACCCATACAAAATTTAATTAGTTTGATAGAATATAGATGGTTCGAGGGGTAATGTAATTTTTTTTCCATAATAAGGGAAAATGTTACCGATCTAATTGTTGTTGATCCTGTTAATTTTCAAAAGCGAAAGCTATATAAGTTTCATGAAAAATAAATTTTATGACACCCACACACCCACACTCAACCACACCCACACTCAACCACACCCACACCCACCCACCCACATATATATATATATATATATATATATATATATATGAATAATCACTCACGTAAAGAGTCTTAAGTAAATATAACAATTAAATGTTTCGTACTCTTTTAAATTGCGTGTATTTATTTAGATATTTTAATTTAATATTTTACAAATTAATATTTATCATTTACTGAGTTATTTAAAAGGGCAAACCACAATTATTTTAAATATTGCATTAATATGTTGAAAATAATTGTTTGATGACGATCCTTTAAAAGCAAGCGAGCTGTCTGTATCAACGTCGGATAAAGGGCGCCATTTTCAAAAGTCAACTCGTGAAAAACTCGGTTTGCCTCTTTCGGTGACAGTTTGATCGTATCACTGCGCAGGATAAGAGAGCTAAAACTATTGATTCGCCAAACCGTCAAAGGCTTAATAGATTTAATGTGCAAAATTATGCACCTAAGGGTAAATTAATATAGAGAATTAAATTCATCCAGATGTCTTGGTTTGCTTGATAATAATTAAAACCATACGATACTCTCTGGTACTTCTGAGTGGAAATGAACATTCTTGTGCTAAGTACGTTTATTTTATGCTTAAACTATAGAGATTGATGTTGGTTTATGCAGATATATTTTACACGACATAGCCATCTTAACCACGGTAGCATGAAAACGTGTTTGCTTATCTTTTACGGTTGACAATCTCATGCAACATCGGTGGCAGAGTAATTCAAATGGTAATTTAAGACGACTACTTAAAATTCACTAGACGGTTTTAGTATGAGAAGGTATTCACTTTCTTGAGTCAAATAAGATGTTGAATTTAGATGCATCATTGTATACTCATTGAGTAGGATCGAAAGTTAAAATTTTTATACAATTCAGATTGCTTCTCGGCTCCCTGTATTAAGTAAACGTAGAACTGGTTAACTACACTTACTTATGGTCTAAGTTTCCAGGTTTTTAAAGATTGAAAAAACTATACTATTATTTTATTTTTGTTTTATTTATATTTTTGTTTGTAAAATACTGAATAACAAAATATTTAAGTAACCTTTCAAAATTTCGTAATGTACTATTTGGTGATTTCGAGAATTCAATATATATTGCCAGATATATTTGGCATTTAAAAACAAGTATCAGTATTTTTAGAATAATGATAATTTCATAGGTCACTCGTAGAATATTATTATGATAAGTTTACTTATGTAATTAATGCTAGAAAATTGCGCTCTACCTATCACTGAGACCCTCCTGTATAATACTTCATTACAAGAAATCTGAAAAAAATTCGAAGTGACTGCCGAATAATATGTTACGGTTTGTGTATCAGCGACTTCTGCAAGAAGTATTTCTCATTGAAAATGAAGTTTGGTCTATAATAGTTCTAAAAGCACACATAAGTGATTTTATTTTGTACAGATGGTCAAGTTAATTGTAATGAATTACACATTATTATGAGAAGAACATTTAAAATTTATTTTTAGATGTCAAAAAATGAAGCGAAATGAATCATACAGTTATATGTATTAGGAATTTTATCCATTAGTTCATTTTTACGTCTACAATATCATTCCTTAAACGTAAATTAATGAATAGCCAGATCTGAAGTCAAATAGAATTTAAGTATTCATTTAAGATATCTTCTAAGCTTCTAATGAGTACAGTATATTTTCAAGTCTTTTAAATGAAACTTTCGCGCAATGGAAGCAGAAAGAACATGTACAAATTCTTTGGAATTGCCTGAATAAAAATATAATATAAGTTTCCTGTATTGATAAATATATATGGGAAAATAATTCTATATGAACGAAATAACCCCGGCTACAATTTAGCTACCATAATATTTGATAGTCCAGAAAAAGCTATATAAAAGCTGTTTTCATCGTAGGGTTATCACGAAGCATTTTTTACATACCATTAATACTTCTTTTTATGCAAATATTTATCTTAAATGCTTCAAATAAATAGATTTCACAAATGCAATGTTAGAGATATTTTAGTTCAATTTAAACCACGGGTTGTATTACGAGGAAAACTGGAGATCAGTGAACGTGTTATTACGTTTAACTGCTTATTGTCAAAAAGATTTTACAATTTCGAAATCACGATAGAACATAGATTAATTTTCAACAATAAAAAAAATTGGTGTTTCTTTTCCACCTGAAATTCGGAAAAAATCCGACCAAGAAAGAAAAAATACGTATTTTGAATACTAACAAAACTTATTTTTATTTGTATAATAGCAATAATTTGATTTGATTTCTGCATATTATGTTTGAGATTGTAATAACAGAGTAGCTTTGCTATGCTTCAGTAGTTCTTATAAATGGAAACACACTTTCATTATTTTGAGTACCTTCATTAATTATTTAACACCCGCATTTATACATTTATAGTGATAAATCTTTCACACATTTGTGGCCCACTGAATTTGTACTATATCATGAACTATAACAAATCTTGTCATTTATGGTTAAAATTCTGCAATAGTTATTTTTATTCACTCATGACATGCAACGTCAAGCGTTAAATAAATTATACTGTTTCTCTATTCCCTATACGTCCCCTGGATTTCTGACTTTTTTTTTATTCCGAACTAATATCTTACCTTCACAAGCTTTGAATTTTTAATTTCCAGTTATTTCCGTGAAATGGCACGAAGTAATTTACGTCGCTCATTTCGATTAATTGACAACTGCCTCGGATTGTCCTCTGATAAGTCATAAGCTAAGCGATTGATCACAAGTATAAACGAGAAAAAAATTCCTTCAAAAAAAATACATTAAAAGACTAACTAAGTAATTATTTAAAAGCACTAGTCTTGCAAATTTTCTCAAAATAAAGGGAAAGATGAGCACTTAACTACAAATAATTACTTATTCTAAAACTTAAATACTTACTCAAAAAGCGTAATTACAAAGTTTAAATTTAGCAATGCTTCACATTGGTATGCACAATTTAGATATGTTTCATAATATATCAGTATAACTCACTTAAGTACACTGACACATATTATATCCGTTACATTTACTTTTTGGCCATTTGTAATTATAGGTGATAATTTTAAAGTGATAGATTCATAGCACACTAGTGATATTTTGAAACAAACCGAATATAAATGCAGAATATATGAAATATATTATTTTTCCATAAAAAAACAGTACGTTATGCAATATTTAGTACTATTATAATTAATAATTAATTCTATGCAATGGACAATTCTATGTGTTTCTTTTATACACTGATCGGTATTATTCTGGATTGTGTGTTTGTTATAAGCATCTATTCTACAAATCAGAAATTATTTTAGTGACAGAACAATAATATACAGGAAGACTATTTCACAGGACAATGATTCTTAACCTGTTTAAAGCTGCTTCCCTACTAAGGGGCGAAAGCGGTTTCAGCAAAACCTTCTCCTTGTAAAATTCTGTAATTTTTGGTAAGAGAAAGAGGTGAGGGGTAAATGAAAAATAATTGACACCAAATTGGCACCACAATTTTTGCATCAACTCAAAATTTTTGACCATGGAGGTTATTGCTGTCTATTTGTTAAAATTAAAACAACCGAAACAGATAAAAAAGATGCTTGAAAACCGTTTTTTATCCTCAATCAATAATCAAAAAACAGAAAAAAATGTTTTTTTTAGCACTAAAAAAGTGGTTTCTTAATGTTCAGCTCAACATTTTTAGTGCGATGAAGGCGCAAGTTCCCTCTTTGTACAATTTGGAGTTGGTCTCTTTTTTTGAAACTAGATCTGACATGGCACTAAATACTCACATGATGAGGAAAGAGGAAGATAAGACAGTAAAAATATGTTGACAATAGTCCACAGTCTAGGATAGAGACGACTGAAATTACATAGAAGCAAAAATTCTGTGAAAGGATCACCATTATGAAAGCTGACTTTTAAAATTTCATTAGATGAGAGCTCGACCAATTCCTCCCAATATGAACCTCTTTAGTCTGAATATTCACAAATAAGTTCATGGCTCCTATTAAGGAAATTCCAGGGGAAAAAAATATCTTCGAAACTCTCAAAGAGGTCCGTGTGCAAAATCTCAACGTGTTGACAGTAAACTTGTGCATTATAGAACAAGATTTCATGGTTCTTATGCAGATTCGACAAGACTGGAAACTAGCTTGACTAGAAACTTGCGTTGAGACTAAAATTCTACTTCCTCAAAATGAATTTGTTTATTAAGGCATAAATAATAAATTTTGTTTTGATCAAAACAAACTCATCACTTTGAAGCTGCAAATAAATTTATTTGAATTTCGCGAATAGATTGGTCGTGTATGCCACATTAGTCTTAGATTGTAGCATTCTGTATCTAAGAGCTATATCCTTATCTTCAAGCACAGTTTCAAAAGGATTACAGAAACTATAGATGTAAGAACCTTTGGAAAGTCAGTGAATCTTGATATGAGTAAGCAAGTTGTGAATTTTTCATCGTTGTCCTCAGACAGCTACCCGAATAATCGATATTTGATAACATTAATACGAATATTTCTCACAGCTGATGCGACATATTATGTTGACTGATGCAAACGGTCGCTGAAGTGTTTTTGCAGAAAATTGTCGTCATTGAATCAAACAGTAAAGAGCTAATATACTTGCTACCTCCTTCTTCAGAAGACGATGAATCCACGATGGCAACTCACCATTGTATTAGCTTCATCAATGTCAACAAACATACCGTTCATAAGAGGAATATTTTCCTCCTTAAAATAATGTTTCATATTATTGATAAGAGATTCACTTTTAGTATTTTCAGTCACGCTTCTTGCAAATAACTTATCTTGAATATTTTTCTTTCCTTCACAAGCCGAACCTGCGAAATAAAAGATAATTCATGGCGTATCAAAAGTTTATGTAAGGAAAATTCGACCCCTTCAGCCAACTGCTGAAGGGGTCGAATTTTCCTTATACAAACATTTTATACGCCATGAATTATCTCTTGAGGAGAATGAATCAATCTTACCAAGTAATGAGGTTTTATTTTATGTATCGTTGACTACATTGGATACAGCTGGATGCTGTGAAACCGTTTCTAAGACTTCCTTGACTGACTGTGGTATCAACTATCCGCTGGTGGTATGAGCTTTCTCTGATTTAGCAATTGAAATGATATAATTTAAAATGTTTTAAAACTATTGTCACGTTTTTATCATGGAGTTTCTAATAAGCCTCCGACAGATAGTGCCCTTAACATTTGTTCCAAATGATCGTGAAAGCAAATCTTTATTTTGTTTGTCAGGATAAACTTTTTGTAGAAGCTTCAAAAAACTAGACGATTTCATTGTCCCATTTTATAATACTTTGCCAAATGGCTGGAATGAGCTACGGAAAACAGTTGACACATCTACTTTTCTGGTTGGAATAGAGGTTTGAGTTCTTTAAGGTCATCCTACCTAGAAAAACATTTTTCCAACGGTAAAAAAAAGACTTCGTTTTTCGCTTTTAGATAAATACTTCTTCCTATTCTGACCATTATGAGAGGAAATTCTTTTCTCAATATATTTTCTGACGTCTCCCTGAAACGAAATTTTGAATGTCATTTCGTGTCAATAAACACAAAGACGAAACTAACATCAATCATCCAGAGAAAACACATGGAACTAATATTTCATTTTGCTTTCTTTTTTAAAAATGGAACAACGTTGGCGTTGAAGGAAGAGAAGACCTGGGAAACATGGAGGTGGAAACAGTAAACTGTTTCCAGAACCATCTCTTAAGTTCGTTTTATATTTTTAAGTTTTGAATTTATTTATATGTTTCCATACCAGTATCGTAAGTTAAATTTGTTTACAATCGGTGTAAGTAGGATAGTTGATTTATAAATTTATTTTGGAGTTTTAAAATTATGTTTGAATGCCAAAACATGTTCATATCGCCTCCTACCGCCCCGTCCCACCCAAAATAAATTCATCTCCCCTCTGCATCTTCCCACTAAACCCTTGAATGCGGTTTCTCTCCTATCGAGAATCAATGTCATAAAACAGTTATCATCAGGTCTAGCTTAGGTGATTCCAGGGCATGAGGAGGTATGAGTACCAATATTGTTGAATTTCTGAATAATGATATTTATAAATAGGCAACTGTGAGGCCAAGGGGTGTCATGTCACTCTTTCGCACGAATAGATTCTGACCACAGGGACCTCTCTTCCCTTTTTGTCCAGATGACAGCGATTAGCATGCGTTGTGACAATGGATTACCCTGGAAATTTGATCCACCCTTCTCTCAAATGGTTGAGTGCGAGAAAAAAATGATAGCCAGCAGTATAGCTGTGTTGTTGCTTATATCACTTTCTGGACAGTATCGTCACAGCACTTCCATAAACCCATAAATTAATAGTCATGATAAGGATGGGAGTGTTATAGCTTCATTAGATCCGAGCATCCTAGGCTCCAGAGGAAGAAGTCCGAGTTTTGCCTTAATATAAGTCATTATCATCGCTGGTATCCCGGAATTTTAGATCCATTGTCGCGAACTCTTATCCAAGTACTATAGTAATTGATAAGTAGCAAGTAAGTTGGTAGGCTCAATGAAATGAGGCTCGGGTCATACATTTGATGCACGAATTTTAACCATTTTCCCATTATGCGATCATTCTGAAACTTTGCATTCATGAAGAGATCACGTAATCGTTTCTAGTCTGAAATTTCCAGAAAAAAAATAAATAAATAATTGTTAGCAAGAAATGTTTTCATCCAGCTTCTTATTTAAAGATGGACTAAAAGGTGTAAAAGTATTTTTTTAAATATAAAATAATATATAATGTATAAGCGCTTGAAGTGTCAATACTTCTTTTGATCTTAGCTATAAGTAAGTACCTTTGGGCTTAATTTATCCCTTATTATCTGGTAGGTATTTTAGTTATGCGCCTTCAAGCTTTTATAAAATATACTTTTTTCCCAACTTTAAATAAAAGCTCGGATTAATTTTCTTCCCCCCCCCCATTTATTTTTCTATTGCTGTATTTAGAAATGTTTTATGAGCTATATCTTCTAGTATAATGTTCTACATAGAATCAATCGAAAGGAAAGAATATTGAAAACATGAGAGAGAAAAATTATTAAGAGAGACAAGTGTGAGCTGAGCTGAGTTTATCTGTGCCATGACCTGGAAATATAATAGCCGCAGCTCCTCTTGTAGCCGTAGAAGAGTTGATGTAACTGAAGATACATCGACATAGAGTTTTAGTCAATAATTTGTGAATCAATTTATGTTATAACTTGTATTTTTCTACATTTCTGTTATAGTTGACTACAGTTATCGTTCTAAGGATTATTTTTATAAACTTCTCAGGCTAAAACTTATAATAAAACTTGTTTACATAAAAAAAATCAAGTAATCTGTCCCGTGATTGTTTGACTATTCGAGTATTGTTTTTAATCAAATACATAATCAAACACATCATAACTTTTAAGTTAATATAACCATTAAAACTGAAAGATTTTAATATGCTGTGGTAAAATTAAACTAAATACTTATTTTGCAAAGAGTTATTTAATAATGTAAACAAATAGTTAAAATACTTAACAACAGCTAAGAATTGGATATTTCATTCTGATATTACCACTTCTAAAATTGAATACACTACTAGGCATTGGGTTCTTTTCTGAAAACATTATTCGTATGCGAGAGAAGAAAGTAGCAGTTGTGTTACATATTAAACGTGATTAGTAATCCAATATAACTCTTTTCTGGAGAAATATTTCAACTTAATTTAAGAACTAATCAACACTTTGAGACAAAACTGACTTGAAATTAGTATACAGGATGCTAAAACATCCTATATCCATTACACCAAGAACATCAAGCACTTAAGATATTTGCTAATTATTATTTTTTTGAAACGCTATATATAAACTCATTTTAAAAATAATATATGTAGAAATGCATAGAAACTGTATAATTGTCTATCCAAAAATACTGCAGTAACAATTTAAAATTCCTATGCAGCGTAACAAAACATTTTCTCACGAAGTTATTTTACGCTAAAAAATAGCAATTGCTGTCTAAAGATCGTTACCAAGAAAATGAAATAAATTACTTTTCTAATTATAATGAAACCGGTTACTGTTAATTGGTCTATGTAACCTGAGGCTCCAATTAATTTCAGACAGTAAAACCGAGGTTTTGAAAAGAAAACGAGGTGCTTTGAATATTAAATGCAAGTTTTATTCAATGTAATTTATTTCCCAGGAACATTTCGTTATTTATTTTTAATGAAGCACATATTTATATAGAACTCTAGTAAAAAAAATTAAGAATTTATTATTTAAAATTCTTTTTGATTTCTCATTGCTTTACTTGCATCTAATACAACAAGCAGTTATTCTGGTAATAAATTTTCTTTCTAATTAGAAAGAGCAATAATCCTCATGCTGTAAAATAAATTGAATAAACTAACATAAAAATACATAAATTGCTATAAAAACTGATATATAAATTAAAAGAATAAATTTATTGCCATTTTTTTTAATGAACAGTTAAAATGTTATTTTCCTATCTCATTTCACCTCTTGAACTTAAATTGAGTTTCTTCTAAATTATTTATTTAAATGTATAAATCAGTACTTAAATCTCATATAAAAATTTTAATAAAAAATTCTTTCTCTTATTGATTGTTAATTAACGTCACACATAGGACTACTGGCGAAGGATCTCGTAATTGTGAATCTTGGTCAAATGAAGAGGACGACACTCGAGATGGCACTTCCCTCTCCAAAATTCTACACCATGTCAATGAAAGAACAAGGAACACGACATATTTAATGAGTATTAGCCAGCTACATATTGGGTCTTGTGACATCAGGGCTTGAGCCCACGACTCGACGGAAGCAATGTCGGTCTCTAAAATTCAAAATCACAAATCTCCTTTTGAGATAGTTTTGTATAAGAGAAACAGTTGTTAAACGCAAAAGGTGGAAACAATACAAAAAAAAAAACATTAAGGGGACTTAGTACCTTACGAAATCAAAAGTAGAACATTTTGACAAACTTTTTTCGATTCTTCCTAAAACAACAATTGTTGCTCATTTCAGTATGAAACTTTGCCAGTTTGTGTAATAATGTGCATAGTTTAAAATATTGGGTCAAGTTTTGCTATTAAATTAATATATTTTCTTCTACAACATGAAATATGCGTACAAAAATTTGAAATATAAATTAGCTTACCTTACGTTACCCACAAGATAACTTTTGAAAGATGTACAGTAGAACCATAATTCTTATACCAAATTAAAGCTAAATAATGATCTGATTCTGTAAACCTACCTTACATTAAAAAAAAATTGAAAAATTAAAAATGTTATCAAGTTTGTATTTAGTAACTTTTTTTCATGTATCATGTTATAAAATAACATCTAATCATTCTATTAACAAAATTGAGGTTCACAGAATAAAGATTTACAAGTACAACACTCATGTAAAATTTTAAAGCTCTGCATGCAAAATATTTTTTTTTAATCCTGTGGGAAAGTGTGAAAATAGCAAACTGAGAAAAAGAGGTTTGTTTACATTGCATTACATAGAACAAGCCACTTTAGACATTTACATTTTTTGTTGCACAGGGCGTAATAATTGTCGGAATTTGACGCGGTTTGTTTTAAAATGCCCCTAACATTCAGTACTATTTTTTAAAATCAAATTTGAAAAATCGAGTTTTTGAAGGTTCAAAGGTGCTAAGTCCCCTTAAATCGAATTGAATTCCCTAATTATAATAACATTAATTTGCTTTTCTTAATGTTTTTATCTAGTTTCTCCAAAAAATTTAGCAGCTATAGAACTTTTATACCGGAATTCACTCAAAAATCAAAACGTATGTTGACACTAGTGAACCTTTTCCAAATAAAGGCGATGATGATCTCGTCGGCCGTAAAAGATATGACAATTATGACAAATAAATTTTGAGTGCGGAAGGCGTCATGATCACGAATCAAGTAACTGAGATAGTTGTCTAGTGAGTCGTGATGCTTACTAAAAATAAACCATTTTAGCTGCTACGAGCACCTTTTCTGAAAATTTATTAAACGACTCTCGTACATGACTTTATCCGAAATGGTTGTATGGTTTTTTTTTGCATGACTTTATACGTAATGGTTGCATATAAAGAAAATAATTTTTAAAACTTTTAGGTAAAATAATGTTTGAAATTTTTATTGGAAAAATAATACCATCTTTGTACAAAATTTATTCTAATACTGTGTCAAAATTCAGTTGTATTTGAACCTGATTAAAATTGGATTAACATCATAAGCTATTTTTTTCTCCCATTATATTTTGTCTTAAGTTTGATTGGAGCAATTAATGCTATAGAAATTTTATGTATTAAAAACTTTGTTCCAGAAATTTTGCAGACTACCAACTCTTACTGCTGCAATGGCTACAATGGCAGATATCGATCACACTTTGATCGGACACAGAAAGAAATTGAAAATGAAAGATAAGATCTTAAAACTTTGTTGCTCTAAAGAATTCTACGAACGATTCTCAATCTAAAAATATTGAATAATAATATAATAAGAAAACGTTAAGATGCCAGACATTTCTTTGCCATATTTGATGATGAAATTAGAAATTTGAATAATTTTAAATTTCAGTATTTGATAGTCTGATAACTAACAATAGATCATTCAAGGATAGGCAGAAACAGCTTTATTTACGTTCTACTTTAAGAAGTGACATGAAATTTACCAGGTAATATAATTGGCTGTAACAGGGTTGGAGAAACCGGGGAGTACTGGATGATTACAAGTGGCTCTTCAAATGGCTCTGACTGAAAAATTATTGCGTCGAGTTTTGAAGAGGAGATTTTGCTTGAATATATGTATTTTATTTTTTGTGATACCATGCACAATGCTCTGAGCTATTCGTTCTGTTTCAATGTTGTTTACATTTCGTTAGTTTTTTATGTTTTTTAATTCATTTTATCCATAAAGAGGAAAATAAATTGGCCAAAAAAAAAGAGCAAAAAATATTAATTTTATGAACAGTGAAAAATGTATTATTATATGCAGCAAATTTATAAGTCAAAACGTTTTGAATTGTTTGTGAAAGTAGTTTTTTCACACAAAAAACATGATCTTAATAGACACTATAAAATTTAGTATCAGATTTGCAGAGATGGAAGAATGAAATTTGTTCTTGGATGTGAGTTGCGAAAAGAATAATGTGACTAAGAAAAAGGAAAAAAATCAGAAAGAGAACAAATATATTTGATATAGTAAATTGTGAAGTTTCAGGAATGACAGAAGCGTCATATGAAATTTCTTTAGCATGGACAGAAAATAAGAAACCTTTTCTGACGAAAAGAAATTGTTGAGTCTGTTTTTCAAATATTTATACGCCATTTTGATGATAAAAGTATTGAAATAAAATAATTTGAAATTTCTATATTAAGGCAGGCAGTTATGAAACGTATCGAGGATTCCTCTCAGGGTGTATCTCAGCAATTTGAAGATCTTGTTAATTCTTGTACGTTCTTTTTTTTAAAAATGAATGAATCAACGGACATTCTAATGTTACGTAGTTAAGCATTTTTAATAGAGGAATTGATAAGAATTTATTGTCTTTGAAGAACTTACTAATCTGGGTTCATTGAATGGTAAAACAAGAGGATCAGAATATTTAGTAAAGCAAAATTTTGTCCAGAAATTCTAAAAGTAGATTTCAGCAAACACATCAGGGTACCATCAAAGATAGGATAAGGATACCAGGACAAATTAAAAATTCTGGAATACCATATTGAAAACTCCTTGTTTTTATGATAAATGTCTTTGTGTGCCTAATAATGATATTTAAGTTATTCTATAGAGCTTTTTATAGAATTTATTTTTTTTTCAAAAAGATTTTTTCCTTTTGTTGAATATGGGTATGATTTGTCAGATATTTATGTACTTAGAAAACATTTCAAAGAAACCTTTCATCTTTATGGTTCCAAATTGTTACATTTCCATAAAAGGTACTTAAGCATATATGCATGGTGAACTTAAAACATTTTTTTCTCTAAGTAATACCTAAATTTTAAGAAATAATTAATTAAATGAAAAAAGAACCCATAAGTATATGGCATTGTAACATTGCTTGAATATTTTTAAAATCCTTCCCTACTAAAATAGTATTGCATTATTCAGCAAGAGGCATTGCATGCCAGAACTTTTAAAATGAAACAAGTTATATTATCAGTCGGAAAATGTGTGAATATTATTAGAGCAATGACACAGATGAAAATTAAGAGAATATTGTAAATTGTTAGATTTGAAATCTGAACCTTCGTTGTAAAGTACGCTGGGTTCTATAGGGCAGGTTTTGAGTAGATTTTCTACTGTTTCTAATTTTTTAGAACGCAAAAAATAAACTACCTGTTGAAATCTTTTATTTGACAATATCTCGATGTTTGATTTGGCATTTAGGTAATATTACTAACCATTTCAATTACCTAAATGTTAAAGTGCAAATCAAGAATAAATTATTTTCTAGCATAGTAAATAGCATCAGTTCATTTAAAATGAAATTAAAACAGTTTATATCTCAGTTAGAAAATGAGTATTTTAATCATTTGCCAAGCTAAAAAGAGCAGAGTGAATGTGATGAGAATATCAGTCAATTTGATATATTATATCGAGAAAATCAAGATATTGCTAGAGAATTTATAGGCCAGTTTCACGATTAAAAAATGAATTCTTGCCTTTGTAAATACGCTTAAATTTAATGAAGAAAACATAATGCAGGAGCTTAGTAACATACAAACAGAACTTATAGATTTAAAAACAAATTCATTCTATGGAATAAAATTAATGAGTTTTTTCCAGATCGAAATGTTCCTGACGTAATTAATATCTAATATATATATATATATATATACACATCACACAGAAGTGAGAAAATTTTGAAAAAGGTTTAGTTTGTTGCTTTTATTAAGATCTCACTAGAAGCAGCCCGAGGGCTATTGACGACGGATATCGTAATTTCGAACCTTGGTGAAGTGACACTTTTTGAATATATATATATATATAAACTGCTGTTTGTAGAAAATGCAACACCATGAAGGAATCA
>BMAW01091086.1:37574-94621 GCA_019974015.1 Nephila pilipes
CTTTCATGGTGTTGCATTTTCTACAAACAGCAGTATATATATATATACACGGCTGGCTACAAAAAATGCAACACCCTGAAGGAAGCCTGCAAACCATGTGAAATTTACATTATGCGTTTGCGACGATGAGCTATGCAAATCATTAGCATTGCAGCGCAGACGCACATCACGGGCGACTGTAGCGGCACTCTCAAGCGCTAAATAACGGGAGAACAGATTGGTGATTTGAAGTACGGATATTGTTTTTCCTTCCTTTTTTTTTTAGATTAAGCTGTTAACTTATGCCTCTTGGAAGACATCGAGCGTCTTTTGACCAAGTTTTTGAATTCGACCGAGGAAGATTTGTAGCCTATGGGTATTGCGGATTATCCTTCAGAGAAATCGGTCAATGTGTTGTACGAAACCAAGCAACTGTGATGCGGATCTGTGATCGCTGGATGCAGGAGGGAACGATGGACCGACGGGGCCGATCGCACCCACCTCGCTGCACGACTGCCCGTGATGACAAACAGATTGTGCTCATGGCAGTGATGGATCGCGCAGCCACATCACGAACCATAGCAGAACAGATCCAGTCTGCTACACATCATTCGGTGTCCGCTCGTACCATTCGACGCCGTTTGCAGCAGAGTGAAATGATTCCGCCATTGCTTTGTTTACCCTTGACTCGAAACCACAGGCGTTTGTGCCGGTAATGGTGTGATGAACGCTGGACACGGACAACGGAATGGAACGACATTGTATTTACTGATGAAACTCGCCTCTGCCTGCAACATCACGATGGTCGGATTCGAGTTTGGAGACACCGTGGTGAGAGACTGCCGAACTGTTGCGTTATGCATCGCAAAACTGGTCCTGCACCCGTTATCATGATTTGGGGTGATATTGGATTTCACTCCTGCAGCCCTCTAGTAAGCATTACCGGTACACTGAACAGCCAGGGCTACATCTCTGAGGTGTTGGAACACGTCGTCCTCCCATACCTTCAGCGCTTGTCATCAGCCATATTTCAACAGGATAATGCGCTACCACACTTGACACGCAATGTTCAAGAGTTCTTCTTTACCCATCAGATTGAATAACTTCCTTGGCCTGCTTGTTTTCCCGATCTATCACCAATCAAAACGTGTGGTCCATGCTTGCACAACGACTGGCCCGGGATACACCACCCGCTGCTACACCAGATAAACTTTGGCAATATACGGAAGCCGCCTGGACTGCTGTATCCCAAGGATGCATCCAAAGCCTCTTTGATTCTATGTCGAGGCGTGAGTCAGCGGTTATAGCTAACAATGGCGGTTACACTAACTATTGATTTTGTCAGCATCCACACTTCACAAGAGGCTGAAATTTTAATCGTTTAATCTTTCTACATCATGTTTTCTGCCAAATAAATTTCGCTGTGATATCTCTGGTCCTTCTGGGAATTGCATTTTGTTTGGCCAGCAGTGTATATACATATATATGAAAAACCTACCAGATTACTTGACGTTATTGGCATCATATATTTATTTTGTTTTCAGATCTTCTCGCTTCTTTTCTTCTTTTTTTTATATTCTTTGAAATCATTATTCTGCAGTGAAAAATTCTCTCTAGTACAAATTATTTCATCGCTAGAATTTAAGAGAAAACAAGGGAAATCCAAACTTTAAACAGAATACGGAAGACACTTGATTCTCTCAACTTTGTGTTTTGTACATATTTTGTTGAATGGGAAGCCAAAAGAGATGCATTACTTTGATGGAAAACGTTTTTTCTTGAACAAAACAGAGTGTTATTAACTAAAAATCTATGTATCAGCTTGCGTATCACTAATTAATATCGATGTAAGAGAAATCAGCCATTTCAAATTAAAATACGTTGACACGTACTTAAAAGTACACCTATTTTCGAATGAATAATTTACTCATTTTGGCTTGGGATAAATTGTGATTTTCATTAGTTTTAGAGCACATTATCTCATATTTAACTTTTGTATAATGTATAAAGAAGAATAAAAAATAATCTTCTGAAAATGACGAATATTTTAATTATGTGATTAAACTGCATTCCTTTTCGTGATTCGTGTAATCTTTTGCTAGTTTTCTACATATTAGAATAGTCTCTCTGTCTTTAGTATTTGATAGGAATAAATCAATATGTAATTGCCCAGTTCAAATTCTATTTATATTCATCGTTTTCATCAGTATTCTATTTATCAAGACACGGAGAGTATTTCTGTAAATTGACGATAAACTTTATAAATTTATTTTCTAAATCAATGATTCTCAAATACTAATTTATAAGTTATTTCATAGTACTTGAGAAATATTGTCCATCGTATTAAGGAATTGACAATTAATTTGTCTGCGCAAATTATTTACAATATATAGAGATGAAAAGGCGGATGCTAGCTGCAGCGTCATCCTTGCTGCTTGATTGTAGTCCAAAATTGCGAGTTCGGGCTTCAATACCAATTCAGTGTAAAAGATGAAACAATATGATCACTGTGAAAGAGATTTAGGCATAATGTATAGTGGTCCTTTTGATACCATCAACTTACACCATCCTCTTTGAAAGTTGAAGAGACCATTCATTCCGAATTAAAGCAAAATTTCGATTTTAACTGAATATTGATTATTTAGAAGAAATTGCCTATAATCGTCATACGTATCTATCTGATCAACTTGTACCTGATTCTTAGTGACTGTTAGAAAATATTTCAACCCTTTATTCTGATTAAAAAAAATAGAACTTAATATTTTGAGGGCAAAGGCCGTAATGAGATATAAAAACCAGCTTAAGAATTCCAAGGTCAGTGAAATGATTCAACATAGTTTTATAGGACATTTAAATAATTCACTCAATAACGTAGCCGGGGCTATGAAATTTAAAAGTTATGCTTAAAAAGTCATACTATTGAAATAAAGTAACAGATTTTTTCCTTCCAAGAATTTGGTTATTTTCAGAGAAGTACTGCGTCTCTTTAAGAAATCGCTTTTCTTCCCCATTTTAATAAATGTTTTTTTTTAAATTCCTCGCGACTCATTCCAAACATATCGTATAATTGTCTGGATCTGTGTTCATAAAATGCAATGAATAGAATCGCTCAATACGCTGAAATGTTATCGAGCATATAGGCCGCGGAGCGTCCTTCAGGCTCGGGTCGGTATTTAAAACAAAACATGGCGTTAGATTGATATTTGGGCTTTCTGTATGATGAGATCAGAAGCTGCTTTCCGATTGGCTGTCTTGGAGGTCTACTAAGGTTGGCATTCGGAGGGTAGTAGCTTCGGCCAGGGGGTGGCGCTGAGAGACTTGTTTTCGATTGAATGGTGAGGTGCGGAGGTGAGCTTTCCTATTGGCTGAAACAGACTGCCGTGTTTGTAGTGTGGGAGTGTTTGAGTAGTTGGGCGTATACGGCTGTTAAGTTGAATGTAAAGAGTAATGCTAATGTGAAGAATGTAAAGTTAAATTTAAATTAAGTTTAAAGTTAAATTAAGGGGGGTTATATGAATCGAGTAATACTGTGCGGGGTCTTTTTGAATTTTGTCTGGGTGTGTAATTTTCTAGATTGATCATGTTTGGGTTATTGGTGTCGTTAAGAGTATTGAAGAACTTTTTTGATATGTTATGTATAAATTTTCTAAGGGTGGGGATTTTAGTAGCTTTGTGTATTTCATTGTTTCTTGTATACCATCTTGCTTTAGTTATCATTCTGAGAGTTGAGCTTTGGGTGGTTTCAAGTATTTTAATGTTTGATTTAGCCGCATACGCCCAGATGGGACATGCATACGTAATGATAGGTCGGAGAACGGCTTTGTACAGAAGCAGTTTATTTTCTAGAGTCATTTCTGAATCCCGGCTAATTAAAGGGTAAATACTACATTTGGCTTTCCGGAATTTTTCTCGCGTGTGTGTAATATGTTGTTTCCAAGTTAGTGGTTTATCTAAAATTATTCCTAGATATTTAGTATTCTGAGACCACGGGATTTGTTTGTTGTAAAAAGTGGGTGGTGGTGTACTAATATTTCTTTTTCTGGAAAATAAGACCTCTGCCGAGTTTTCGACATTGATCTTTATTTTCCAGTCGTTGTAATAATTTTCTAAAATGAATGAATAGAATCCTTCTTTTCGTTGTATTTTGAATGCGAAAGTAGTGCGATTGGAAACTAAAGTGATCTCGGAGACAAAGGACAAACAAACACTCAAGACAATGAATGAGAGAGACATTTAAATTATGTTATGGCCGTATTTCAGTTTCGTGCTATTCAGAGTTCATAAAAAGTTAAGAATTCTTCATTTTCCACCTGATGTCTTGGGAACGAAAAAAAAAAAAAAAAAAAAAGAAAAGATAGACATACTTTATAGAATAGCGGGACAGGAATCCACCATCCATAAAATCATCAAAAATTCATTTCATCCTTTACCTAGTTTTTCTGCCTTCCCGTCTCATTTTATTGTTCTACTTTATTGATTACATTTGAAGAGGTTTATAAAGAATTTTTGGCTTATTCGTAAAAGCTCCAATGTTTGAGAGTTCCGTTTATTGTTAAATTGCTTTTTGTGTGTGTTTGAGTTATTTTATTTGTAGATTCTTTTTATTTCCTTTTTTATTTTTTATTTTCTGATTTATTATATAACTATATATAAGGTGATTGAGATGTAATTCCTCATAACTTACACACAGCATTGTATATCACTATATACTTATTACGTTTCAATGGCCTACGATTCCTAGTTTACAATTAAATACTTGCTTACTAATTCACTCCTGATGAGTGAACCACTCCTTACATACAAAGGCTTCCGATGGCATTACTATTTATTCTAATCAGAAATCACTTATAGTATCATTTTTAATTCAGAATATGAATTCTGGTATTTCACTCCATTTCTGACATACAAGCATCTAACCGGCTTCTCTTTATCATCTATTTCCTCATTCCTTTCAATTCTATTTCATATATATATATATATATATATATATATACTTTTTATCATTATCTTAAAAACTGACTATCATTTAATATGCAATACAAATTACAAAAAGTCCTCAAGTTGAATAAACAGAAAACTGCGAATAGCCCAATGTGACACTACCAAACTATTATAGATTTTATATATTGTTGATATTACAGTGATTGATTTCTTTTAAATATATGTAATTTCGTGACGCCTCGCTTCACTACTTAGGATATGAGCCATCAAAACTGAGCAAATTTCTTTTAGTTATGAAATGTCAAACTAGCTTTATTCTATTATTATAACGGCTACAAAACAACTATTGTTTTGAATGGGAGGCGGCAGACGCACACCAAGCTTGATTGGCATTATCGAGCAAATGTCTAATGAACGCCATTTTGAAGTACCAATATAGGGGGAAATGGTACATGGTTAACATTTGAAATGAAATTTTATTTATGTTAAATATGAAAAAAAAAAAAAAAAAGATTAAAAAGTTTAATTTTTAATTTTTTTAAAATGAGTAAATATTTTTTGCTTTGTTACAATGTTTACTTTAACACATTCGTTGAAGAATTATACGTATACTTATATTATAAGAAAATCATATTGAAAACGTAGCAAATTAACATATTGTTACTGAAATTCTAGGTATATAACGAATCAAAATCAGTCCATTGAGGAAGTTATTCGAAAATGACGCTTTATTCACAAATCTTCAGGATATAATACAAATTGGATATATAATACAAATTGGACAATATCAGCAGAGCAGGAAACACAACCCTTGTACAGATTTAAAACATATATACAGGAACAAAAACATCACTTGTAATGACAGTGACAGTTACATCAACAACGTTCAACTCGGCAGCTTATTAGCTGTCACAACAGACAGACCTCTGCAGAAATGTTCTGTATTTCCAAGGCTGACTCTTCCGTATTCCGGAAGATACAGACTGCTTTTATGCAATTTCTCCCTTCCTTGGCAGATCCGCTTCCACGTACCGACGGCTTCCGAATAGATTTTTCAATCGATATTACGAAACACAGAAATTTCTGTAACTTTCATCCCAGTCAACATTTCGCCAAGAATCCAGCGATTTCGGGAATCTTCGATTTGTCACCAAATTCGCCAAAATATCACCAAGGTAAAGGATTAATTACTTAAAAAAATTTTTCGCTGATTGATGGCTTCTCTCCAAGTGTCTCTTTTCCTTCATAAGAGAACCGCGGGAGGGAAGCGTCATCTCGTGTTTTTATATCAATATTAAACACATCTAATATCAAATGTACTGCTTGCCACTGTCTTCTTACAATTAGAAATAGATTAAATTGCGTATGCAATATGTTAATTATTGCGTAAAGTGCTTTTTCTTCAAAACAGTTAAAAGGTTTCAGTTTGATATAATTTACCTTATTTCTGAAACACTCGACATTTCACAAACCCTTTCTGTGTAAAATTATGGAATATTTGTGTTCTGTACTAAATGGTTCAATGAAGCGGAGGTACTTTTTACTTTTGCTTATAAAAATAAATAAACCCAATTTAAAGGATGTTTTAGAGATACAATATACTAACGAAACGTTTTCCTTTGGTTTTTCTGTATAACCAAAAATTGAAAAATTGCACATTTTTAATTTTAAAAGACATTGTACTTTTTAACTTCACTTCAAATCTCAAAGATATATTAAGTTGAATGGTACTCCGTAATATGTCAACGTTTCTGGAAAGAGAAAATATTTACATCATATCAAAATTCATCCCCCTCTAAATAAAGCACATACACAAGAAGAAATTTAATCAAACATTTATGAATGTCAAAAATGACAACGAGGTACTGGTTATATTTCTAATTTGAAGTAATGTGCATGATATTCCACTATAAAATTTAATATTGAGATCCTTGTCGGCCACAACGAATGAAGTAAAAATATTGACTGCACAAAAAAATGTATGTTATGTAATTATCTTAAATACGCTCTCCAGAAATTAATTTTAACTGTATTAAAAATACTTAATGTAAAAGTAAAAACATTTTTTGAGAAATAAAGCTCAATTCCTTACTTTTCTGAACTAAAAAGTTAACCCAAGTTTAATGTAATACGTAAACACCCTTACCGTACCTTTTATGTAGAATAACAAAAGCAACAATTAATCAATTACTAAAATAAACTATCACAAAAAACGACAAACATTGCACAAATTGTTACAATTAAAACAGTCAACAGAAAATACAATATAAATAATAAGCAATTTCTCGATCGCTTGTACGCTCATATACGCAACAGCGTATGAGGCAAAAATGTTCATGATCAGACAGTCAGTGAAATGGACTGCTTGTCTTAATGAGTATTAGAATTTCACCATAACCACATGTATTATGAAAAGTTAAATTTACTTTTTTGAAGGTAAATATTTTTTTTTCGCTCGTTGGTTTATAAAAGGGAAGAACCCGGCATTTTTTGATTCATCCTCGTCGTGCTCTGCTCGACATTGCACGTATTGATGGCATGGGTCTGTGGAGAGTTACTAACTTGTGTCCTCAACCAAAGAATATAGACGAAAGTTTTCCTTATTTCATTAACAAGGAAACTGGATCCAAGCGAGGAAAAGTAAACTGACCCCATTTCAAATAGCACCTATCCTACGATGACTTAATTTTCTTGCACCAAAATCGTATGCACCTTCTATCCACTTCTCAGCACTTTAACACTTCCAAGCTTTCTCTCTCATCAATTCCTATTTACTACAGTTGTGTATGTATAAGAATGTTAATTTATACATAAAACACGGTTTATTCACAAAACAAAATTTCTTGTCTGATAACGTCGTAATGTAGTCTGAAAGATTAATTGAAGGGAGAAACGCTTGAAAACGTGTTATAGTTTTTGAATCACCTGATTTTTAACTGTGTTTACTCTTTATTTAAGAATAGGATACAAATATGGAACTTTTTTAAATGATGACCTGGTTTTAAGAGGTTTGTACTTCATTTGATAATCAACTTCAAGTGGAAATGAAGCAAGGAATGACTTTAATATGTTGGCTTCATTAGGTATGCATACGTTGTATTACATTACTCATTTCTATTTGACTCAATGTGGATTTCCTTGTACTAAATAAAATTTACGTTTAGCTTCTTATTCTAATAATAATTGGGTTGATAACTTTATATGTTAAAGTAAAATTATTTTAGTGACTAAATGTTAATTAATCTCAAAGGCACTGTGTTTGGACAGATTAAATAAATTACAACACAAAAATATGTTTTCACACAAAAAAATAGGTCTCAGACTTAAATTCAATTTCTTTTCTATTAGGCAAACACTGCATAAATGTATTATGACGGATGCATCAATCAAATAATAGTTATGTTTATTAGAATAACTACACACACACACACAGTGCAAATAAATGTCTTACTTGCTTCGTTTAATAATGTTCATCATAAACTGTAAAATAAGTCTGATTACTATGAAAGAATTCCTAAGATACATTTTTGTTTGAAGGATCGATTGAATGGCCTTATTAAAGCGTCGCACTGGAAGAAACACGAGGGCTATTGGCGACAGACTCGTAATTTTGAACCTCGGGAAAGTGACATGACGATACCTGAACTGGTACTCTATATCCTAATTTGTTTGAAGGAGTTCAGCATGATCGGAATATTGCTGGTGAACCTAGGAAGGTAATTGATTTTTAAATTGCATTGATTTTTAAATTAAGAATATCATTCATTATATCATTGGTAAGAATATGTCAGATAAGATAGCGTCTTTGACAAAAAAAAAAAAAGAATAATTTTGTTGAAATAATGTCTTGAACATTATGAGTGCTATCCAAATTACTGTGGTCGGTGCTGTTTCCGACGAATCACGGGTTCGAGACTTGATGCCACTTTAACCCACCATGTAGCCGTCTGATACATGTGAAATCTATGGAGGCTCTAAATTCACCCGTTGGCATGGTGGGGAAATTTGGAATGGCGTTGTAAGCTCAAAATTCTCTCTCATCGTTTGATCGAAATTCAAAATTAAGAAGTCTGTTGCCATCGGCCCTCGTGAGATAATTAGTTTGACGTTAATAAAACAAAATGAATCAATCATGAGTGCAATTTTGTCTAGACCATTTTTTGCCAGATAAATGCGGAATATAATTTTTTTTGTTTATTTTAGTTATTTTTTTTTCATTTTTATGAAAGCAAAATAAATATAATTATAGCTTTAGTTTATATCGTTTTTTGAAACAAATATTTAAATTTCTTTAATCAAAGTATCTCGAGTTCTACTTATACAAAATTTTAGATAATTAAGACTTAAAAAGAATAAGAAAAATTCACTTTCCAAACTGTTTACATATCTCAACAAAAGGCTTTAAAATAATTATTTTCTTGTTCAATTTTTAACCATTCGAATGCAAAATATAATTAATAAAAAATTCTAATTTTGAAAATTTAAAAAAATATTTGACGAAAACAATTTTAAAGCGTAAAATATAATAATGTTATATTATTTTTAAATAATTCTCAAGGCATTCACTCGAATTTTAATAAAACTAATTATCAAAAGCAAAATAAAAAATAATCAATCTATTATTGTCACTAACTCTATTTTTTGAATCACAAAAAAAAATCATTGTCTTTTTATGAATTTATTTTCTCACTTCTTGAATTGACACGTTATTTTTATTATTAAAATACGTAACAGTTTTAAAGACAAACCCATCTATTGTAAGGAAAGCTTCTTAGAAGATAGATCCTATAAATTTAATTAATTTTTATATATTTTCATTTTTGTGGCTTTTTAAATAAAGTAACTCCTGCATTTTTCTGCCAAGCTGATTAATCCAATTAAATTTAGAGTTCATTGAGTCATAAAGTGGTAATCGTCTTTAAAAATGAAGAAGATATTGTTTGATTTACTCACTTAATAAATGTGATGAATAGAAAATTCACCCATTTTGTCACTTATTTTAAAGATATTTAAAATACTAAACATTTAATTTAAGGATAGTAACATACCTTAATTATATTTGATTCGAAATAACTATTTTAGTATGTAAATGAAAGTTTACAGAAGTTTTGTTGATCAAACTTAAACAAAAAAAAAAAAAAACATTGCCCAGAAAATCAACTGAGAAAGAGATCAATACACCTGAAAGGATACTAAACTAATAAATAAGAATAAAAAGATAAAGTGCAGCTTACTAACAAAAACAAGGTAAAACATAAAAAACAAAGAAATCCAAGCAAATAAAAAAGGTAATGATACATATACATTTTAATAAGCTGGTTAAGCAAAATTTTACAGAAACCAAACATTCCCAAAAGAAAAATATTATATTGGAAAATAGAAATTCCAGAAATTCCATAATTTCGAAGGGGGGGGGAGAGGAAACTATTAGGAAAAGAAATTACGTAAAATATATGTATAAATAAAGAGATAAACATGTACCAAATTAAAATAAAGAAAACAATTATCTAAACAGTAAATCATTCAGTTAAAAAAAAACTTTACAAAAACTTACTTGAGAAGTCATGCATAGCAAGAATTTTTACGCCATTATCCAACTTAAGCTTAAACAGGATATGTAGCACCTTTCAGAGGAAAAAGCGTTGTTTTGTTGTGAGAAAAATTGAAAAAACCTAAAGCAAAATGAGAAAAATAGGAAATAGTAGAATTAAAAAAAAACATAAAAATTTTATATATTTAAATATATATACATACATTGTTCTCTATTGAAGAAAAGTGGAAAGTTAATGTTTATAAGAATGCTCATAAATATATAAATATATAACTTCTACAAAACCTAATCAAATAGTAATAAAGACTACTATTATTATACAGAATTGGACAGAAGGAAGAACTGTGATTGTTCAACTTTGTATTTTGTGTGTACCTTTTATTTTCTTATCTGAATTTTGATGGAAATTTCTTTAATTATATTATATTTATACTCTGTCTACCCCTTAGTGAATTATATTTACTACAGATGTAACTGTTACATATCATTGTGCTTATTCTAACAAATTTAATTAATATTTTAATCAGACTATTTGGGCGAAAATGAACTTTAGTAAAAAAAAGAACACTAATCATTCTATGTTTGTAATTTGAATACATAGAAACATATAACTTTTAACGAGATAGTTCAAGCATTCATAATACATATTTGACTGATGTCAATTTAATTTCAAGTCTAAATTATCAGTTATATACACAGGAAAATATTAATGAAAATCAATTTATATTTATGATTATCAATGCCGAGGAATCTAGGAATTAATATACTTGGAATACAGGACAATGAAAGAAGAGGTTATTGAATAATAAGAAATCTTATTGAAAAGAAGAAAAAAGATGTATCTAGTTAATTTTATCAAGTAAATAGGAAAAGTAATTAAGAACGATGATCCACAAAAGTAACTGTACATACATTATTTTATGTACAAGATATTTTTTTCTTTCGTTCTTTTTTCTATTGTTTCCACAAATTAAAGATTCTGAATTTCTCATTCGGTTTCCAATGAAAATGATATTTTTTTATTGGTTCATTCTAGAAAATACATTCTCTTTAAGTATGATTAATCAGTCATCTTTGGGGAGTGCCTCTAAATAATGTGCATTGATTATGTATTCCAGTTCGCTTAATATATTATTTGAGAATTGTATTACAGGGTATTCATCATTCTGTTCTTATCTTTTTCTTCACTTTCCGAAGATGAAATGATTTAAAAAATAATAAAGGCATTTTCACGAAGCTAAAATGTTTTCATCTTCAGTTGTTCTCTTATTTTTGTATAGTTATTTTAAAAGATATATCTCGGCTTCAGTGAAAAATCAGATTATCTTTTCAACTTGATTTGGTGATTATAATTTCAAATTAAATTTAAATCTCAAGAGTAAATATTAATGTATAAGACTACTATTTTGAATGCATTGTCCAGTTTCCATTTGTTCGAAATTTTCTCGACCTCAACTTCTATTTTTATCTAGAGTCTTCTTATAGATTTCCTGACCAATTAAAGGTTCATCAATTAAAGAAATACAGTATCCTGAACATGACCAAAATATTGAAAATAGTTGTTACAACCGTAATTTAGTTGCGTGATTTTGGGCGAAAAAATTTTAAATGAACATTTTTTAATTTTTCATTTAATCATTTAATTATTTATTTATTTTAATATTTTGTATTTAATAACCTAATGTCTTTCATTAAATAAGCTTAAAATTTTCAAATTTCTTCCTCTTTTACTTTTGTATAAACTATTTAATGATAGTATGCACTGGGAATAAAGATTTAGATGAATAGTTATTTTTTTAAAGATGGAAAGGTGGATGTTGATGTTCCGTATTTTTGGTAATGTTTTGAGAATGAAAACACGCACACACACACGCACACACACACACCACACACCACGCACACACACACCACACACACGCACACACACACACACACACACACACACACACACACACACACACACACACATATGTATGTATGCATATGCTATATACGTATGCAAAATTATAATTTGATTAATTGTAAATGGAACCAATGCGCCAATTTTTGGAGAGCCGCTAAAGAGTTAGTGAAGAATGTTCTTGAAAATATTTAATTCTTCAAAAATAAAAGTTTTTAAAATATTGATATATTTTAAAGTTTATTTTAATTAGTTTTTTTATTTGAAATGTTTTCGTAAAATTGCATAGGTTATATGTGTTCGAATAGAGTGAATATAAATTATTTCATTTATTTACCTAATTTTTAAAAGTTGCCCAGCGAGTACGATGCACCATAACCAAATTGCTGATTCCATAAAATGTTTTCTCTACGGGTTTTCAAATCTAAAGAGAACGATTGTCTAAGCTAAAAAACTTATCTCTTCAGATTCGCATATTCCGTTAATTAAGAAATTTGACATATCATTGCATTTAATTTAAAATGGTAAGCATTATTACATACCAATGCATTCATCTTGAACTGATCGAAAAATAGAACTTACAACAATTGGATGTCAGAAACTTCGTTAGGTAAGATAAACCATACACCGGTATAATCTGAGGCTCATCAGGTCGATCATCACCTGGATAGCGAAGGTATTCACCTCACGGATTCACCGGCCAGATCTCCTGATCTAAATCTATAGATCCCGACAGGAACGTTCTTAAAAAAGCAATTACATCTTTCCATTCTCGTTCAAGAAACATCCCAAATCAAATACCTACCTTGCTGCAGGAACCTACTGCTATAGGGATTCCTCGACTGTCTTTGTCCATTACATGATGTATGGCTTGTCTTGCTAACACAGCAGATCATATACCATATTAGATTCATTTTCAATTTAATATAACTATCTGGATTTTTAACATCCCTACACTATGAACTTCACTGACATTCATGCGTTTATAAAATGGTTTTTCGGTGGTACAACATTTTCTCTCTTTTACAAGGGTAAATTCCCATCAAATTTCATTAAAATCTGTACATTAGAGTTTCATAAATTTAACATAATGTGCGAATGCTCTTAATTTTGCACATGAGTGTATTTTTATTCTTCAGAATTTCATGGTAACTTATGAACTTAATTGTAAACTTAAATAATCCTGCAGTTTTGAGGATATTTATTGTAGGAATTGGTTACTTTTACTTATGTATAATAATATTATTGTTGACTCGTCCCGATCATCGGTGTCTTCAACAAAGAGTGGTGATTTAACGATCGCGTGCTCTTTCAAAGGAAGGGAAGTGATTAAAATTAGTGTATTTAGGTGTTTCTACTAGAATTTCAAGGGAAATCGGCCAGTTTATCTGATACCTTATTTCATTATAATGTTTTTATTTAGTAATAAAATACTGTCCATTTATTGATGTTATTATTTATTTATGCAAATTCCTTTGTGTGAATTATTCAACTGAAATAAATCCTAGAAAATCATAAGCCTCAGTTTTCACCCACATCACAAAGTGTTTCGAAAGAGAAATAAACCCCAGATCTAAGCAACTCTAACACCATCACACCAGAAATATCACAAATCATCATATCCATCATAAAAGTTTCTTCTACGACAGCATTTCATTTCTTTCATTTCTACTGCTATTCATGGGTAGAGAAGCGTTAAGAATGGTCATTAGCCTCATTCCTTCATTAAATTTAGAAGGCGATGTAGACTTTTGAAAATAGGAATAAATATATGGCATTACGTTGTTCTTATTTTCGTAAGAATTGCAGATCTTTCAGCGGATTTCTTTAAAGATTTACTTTTTCTCCATTAGATATTTTAATACAAGGAGGAAGAAGAATTAGAATTAAAATTGATCCGCAATCGTTTTCGCAGTGACTCAAAAGTCATTTTTAAAATAAAAAATAAGTAAAAGTCTCGAAATTATGCACGTTGAACTTGTTAAAGTAAACCCAGGAAGTTAAATTCCAAGAAAAATAATTAAACTAATCATTAAAGAAATATTTAAGGCAAAAAAGATACAATTAAACTACGCGACATTTAAGACATGCTATTATTGTCTCTTACTACCCTTATGTCCAGTCAGACAAGAAAATCATGATGCATTTGAATGCAGTGTCGCCGATAGCCGATGCAATTGTAGACAAAAAATTCCATGTAAAATACACCTCATAAAAAAGTAGGAAAGAAAGCAAGAAGGAGTTATTCGAAGGAGAAAAAAATCGGTGAGTTGGAAAAGTATGTACTGAATAGAAAATAATTAAAATTTCAGAAAATTTTAATTATTTATTTCAGAGTTACATAGTTACAAAGTAACGAGCTCAATAAGATGACCCATCTCTTCCCTGGATGCAAGCTGCCACACCACGTGGCATAGAGTGATAAAGTTCCCTGAAGGTCTCCTGCGATATTTCTTACCAAATGTGCTCCAATTGTCGGGTTAGGTCATCGAAATTCCCTGGTAGACGCAGTTGCCTTCCCATCATATCCCGGTCATGCTCGATGTGAAAGTAAAACAGAAAGGGAGTTGCAAGTTCAGGTGTCAACTTTCGAATGGTCAAGTGAAAATTACGAAGTCTGTCTCTTCTTTCGTATTCTTATGCGGTATTAATAAGCAATAAGTTATTCATTTGGTGACTGATTATAAAATTGGCCTAAACGCTCTAAGATATCACTTGCATGTGTAATAATTTTATGCTAAAAATATGGTGAATTCGTCACATCCATCGCGCTTTTTTGTACCATTTGGTTATCTGGCGCCAAATCGTAGACTAAAGTATGATACATACCGGGAAACTTAATTTCGGACTAAGGTTAATTGACAAGTTTGAGTGGCATCTCCTTCATTAAACTTCCACACGATAGCTCGAGGGGGGCTTCAATTTGACATGCACATGTGAAGCTCTTTTTTTCATTTGAAAAGAATTAAACCTGACTAAAAACGAATGACATTAAAATTGGTACCAATTTTCATTAATGGACTACATAGTCTAAATGGAAAACAGGTGCAGTGATAAAGAAAACTTCTAGAATTTCGGCATTTCGAAATAACGAACGTTTTCAAAAGCTTTATAGAAAGGGGATGAAGAGCACTCATTTCTTAAACTATATTACATAACAATTAAAATAGTTATAAATTGTTAAACTCAACTCAGGGTCCACTCAAACTTTTAGTTTTCAGGGATTATTTAAATGAGTACCATTTTGCTTGGAAATTTAAATGAGAGTCCGTCGTGAGATTAGACACTCGGTCTGTACACAAACTAGCAATTAGCACCTCAGACCCAAAGGCTACAGAAACGGAGTTAGGCAACGCTTGAGTAGTCTTAATTAAACCTAACTAACATAAGAAGTATATTAAATAGGAAATGATTAGGTAGAAGAATTAGAAGAGCTAGATTGACTGAAGGTATTAGCGTGATTAACGAACGTAAGAGAATTAATGAGATTGCTTAGACAATAATGTGTTCAGTAATCATTTGAGAACTTACATATATATATAAGTGTCACCAGATTATAAGTGTCATTTCCTAAATCAAATCCGCTTTGATGTTATTGATATAAATAGAATTTTCTATTATAATTTCTATTTGAGGACTATATATATTTTCTATTTTATACTATAATTTCTATAATTATTTGAGGACTATATATTCTATTATAATTTCTATTTGAGATGTACTAAGTCTTAGTAATAATTGCATCTTAATCATTCTATGAAACAAAAAAAAATTGTTTAATATTTCATAGCTGACATTTTCTTCCCTGAACAGTTTTGAGTTTCTTTGGTTCAGAACTTTATCAATGAAGCGACGGCGTCTGGAATGTACGAATGTATGTATAAAAAAATATATTATCATTAACCCGTTCACTCCCACCGTATCAATAGAGATGTGCTTGAGGATAACGTTTTATTTGATTTTTTTAATGTTTCTATAAGGCGTTACAATACCGCGAAATCTATATAGATAGGTTATTTGAATAGCTTTTTTGATAGCTTATTTGACCTTGATGGTATGGGCTTGGATTTCACTTCTGGCTACCAGGAGGAGATTACTTGTTAAAAGCATGTGTTGCGACGCGCTCTTTAAATGTAATGACATGATTTAAATGGTGCACTTGCTTTCCGTTTACTTTTTTCTTTCTAACTTGCTTCTTAAAAGTTCGATTGAGAATTTATGGATGTTTAAGGGGGTTAGGGCTTTTGGTAGCAGATGTTCACAGTTTCTCGTTTCATTGGGTCGGTTTTTTATTTGTAATGACAGATATGATGAAAAGAAAGTATTTATCTGATACAGATATTTGCGAAATAATGAATGAATCTGACAGTGATGTTAGCGAAAATAATCCAAATCTGTACATAGACATTAAAGAAAAAAAAAAGGAAAAAAAAAGATGAGGCCTTTGCTCAAAATCTTGCGTGAAGCGTCAGGATATGTGTGTAAGACATGTGACTTTGGACTATGCATTGAAAAATTATTTTTTTTATAAAAATACCATACAGGGAAATAAGATTCACTTTTATATCTTAATATTAAATGTAATGATACATCATTATAACATGAAATTTATGTAACAAATGTAAATATATTTTATATTTTCTTAAAAGATATGATTTTTTATGTAATAATTTTAATAATTTTACGTATAAAACATACAATTTTCTATTAAATATTTTTTTCTTTTGCGTATATTAAGTTTAATGCATTTTAAATAATATATGTAAATACCAAAATATTCTAATGAATAACCGAATTTAGAGGAATTTTTTTTGCGAATTAGGCTTAATACCTAAAATCATTTGGGTACAGCGTGACACTCCGCGGTAAGAAGCCGCGGGCCCAGGGAAGCACTTCTTTTTTCTCCCTCCGGTAGTGAAAGGGTAAAGGCAATCCTCGTATTATCTTGGACACGGTATTGACATTCGATAATTCAATTTTCTCAATTTAATTTTGAATTAATTCTATTAATTAATATTTAGTGAAATAATTATCACACTTTACTTATGGCTTAAGCAACTGATAATATGTACCTAATGAATGTATGAAAAGCTGTGGTGAATGATAATTATATGAGGTGTATGATATAAATATATATGTAATTATAACTGACTAGGGTGCATGCAAGAGTGCGGATATGAAATAAATCCATCGACTCCTCGTACTGACTGTCCATAGTCTCTCCCAAATACTCGCAGTAATTTCCAAAATTTATTGTAACTTATTTGTTACAAATTTTCATAAATTTATAGATTGAACTTGTTTACATTCACCAGAGAAAAAAATACGTCTTTCTCTCCCACTGAAAAATTTAACCCTTCCTTTTAAATTCCTTTTGCTGTAAATAATTGAAGTTTTATCCATATTAGAGAATGTCAAAAAATGTATTTATGCTCAATAAATCAACTATTAGCACAATTCTGTAATAAATTGAAAATTAATTTTTTACCTTAATTTACTTTAGACTTCATTGCACAAACAAAGTCTTATTTCTTCTATGTTAATTGGTTAAAGATAATAAGATTAGAATTTTTAATCTTCAGAAATAAAATAAAAGTTTATAGTTTACTCAAACAAAATAATTCTATTTTCCAATTATTAGTTATTAACTTTGCAGTTAAACCATCGGATGAACGTGAGGAAATCTGAATACAGGAAATAACACAGACTTGCAAACATTTTGTTTCTAAAAATAAATAATTAGATATTTACATTTATGCATAGCTTCTATAAAAGGATTACATAAATAAAACAATTATTTTCCTGTCTAATGTATACTAATTCGAAGATTTCTTTATATTATCTCCAAATTGTTTTCTTTCTAGCTAAATTTGCCAAGGGTTTTATATAATGAAAAACATTTTATTTTAAACATATGTTACTCAAATTCACTATAATTCTATCTCAATTTAAAAACTTTCACATTAAAAAAGCTTAATTAGGAAGATGATGATCGAATAAATGTTTTACGAGCTACAAATCTCACAAAATAGAACAGAAGACATCTTTTTCTTTCACATGAATAAATTTAATGTAAAATATAATCGGCTTTAATTTCTGCTAATCGGATGAGGTTTGTAGAAATCTATGATTAGATAATAGGATTAAAATAATTAATATAATCATTTCACGAATAAATTCCATTTACAAAGATTTACTTCGTAATTATTTTTATATTGTTTATAATTAGTTTCATTGAAGCACTGATTTCTGTAGAAGAAATATGTTTAAAGATTCTCTCAAGATGAATTTGTTAATCATGTGTACATACTTTTTCAATATCATGATTCTTTACCTTAAACAAGTATGAAGAGAATATAATAATTTGAATATAAATTTTGATACGAAACATATAATAAGAAGTAGAACATAAAATAAATGTCTTACATTCTAGATGCTGAACTTAAAGAAATCGTATTGACTTCTATCAAACATTTGATTCCTATCAAACATCGAACACATTTCTCTACATACCTGCAAATCATTTCATAACTCCTTTAAAATATATAACAAAAACATTTGTTGAAAAATTTAAACTAAAGCATAAATGCAAACTTTCGTATCTTGCTAAATTATCATGTAAAAACCAATGAATTCTTGGCGATTTTCTAGTATTTAGAAAATTGTTTAATCAGTCTTAAAAATTATATGCAATAAAATTAATTGATTATGTTTTAATATTTTCAATGAACGCCATGGTGGGATTTTTTGTAAATGAAATACGATCAAATGAAACATTATAGAAATAAAAATTTAAATTTCAAAGGAGTGACAACATTTAATTTATACATTAACTGCATAAATGTAGGAAGCCACATGAATAGCAGGGGTTAAAGCACTTCAAAATGATTGGGAATTGCATAGAAAATTATGAGAGAAAACAAAATGGTAATGTGGCTGCGCAGGTACAAATAAAGAAAGGACACAAGACAGAGATTACATGAAACACTTTTTTTTCACATAAATACATTAAGAAACATTGAAAACAGCTCAGAAAGAAGGAAGCAAGCTACAATCGCAAAACTTTGCAAAGTGATTGAATGTTGTCCAATACGAAAAAATCAAAGTTCGGTGACAATGTGCTTGACCATACACACTTCAGTGGCTTTCCGATCAGGAAGTAGGTCATATATATATTGGCGCATAGTGGAAAAATATATATATATACATAACTATCATATTCCGACTTTACCGATATCTTTAGTAAGAGAAAAATGCAAAGTAGACGGATGAGGAAACATTTCTCCAATTCAATCGATCGGAATTTAAAATTTTTTATTCTGATTGATTTTAGCAAGTGTTTGGCGCAGCATAGCCTACTTTGGCTCTTGCGCCATTAAACTCCACTGTCACTCACATTCTCACTCACTCAATCGATCGGAGTGTGCCATCAGAGCGTGTTGGGAGCAGTGGACACGAGTTAATACCTAAGTGAAGAGAACCGGTTCAGGAGAGACCAGGAAGAGGAAGAGGCGAGAATTATCATGCGATACATGCTCGTGGATCTCACAGTGATTTGTGAGTATTTAAGATGTAGGACTGCTAGTTGTTTCACAATTTATTTCCAGACTCCTTTAGGAAGTGAATCTGCATTCCAAGTGCCCTTTTCGTGTGTTCCCTTTAACATCGAAAATCAGAGGCTTCGTGTGCAGTGGTGCCAATCCAGAACAACATGGAATATCATAGATTGACAAAACACAATGTTTAGTGATGAATCCCAGTTCGTTTTGAGGAAAGATAATAACCACGTAAGGCGTCCTAATGAACTATTGCATCCACACTGTCGCTACACACTACCCGCACAGCAAGCATAATTGACTGGGGATATATAGGCTATGGTAACCGGTCCACTCTAATTGTGGTACGTGGAATAAATGGCCAGTGTTATGTTGATAACCTTCTACGACCCTACATGGGATCTTTCCTAAAAGGTCTTCCAGTGGAAATTTTCTAGCAAAATTAGGCTCGTCCGCATACAGCTTGATTAGCTCATGACATTTTATCATGTTGAGACTCTTCCATGGCCAATCCGCTCTCTGTACGTGTGCCCAATACAGCGTAAGAGATACTATCTTAAAAGCCTAATACCGTCGTATCACTCTGTACATGATTTGAAGGTGGCTGTCCTAGATTTGAGAAACCATCTGCCGCAGGACAACATCAAATGCTTAATTAACTAAGTGCCAGACTATGTTACTCTATATATTACAGCATTTTGTAGTCGGACGTACTATTGAAATTGCACGGTTTTTCTCTGGTTGCACACACTGCATATTTTCAATTGTCTTGATTTTGGAGGCAAGGGAAGTTCTCATCTGTATTACTATATGTATTAAAATAAATATACGATCCAAAGCTCCTTACTTGATCCGCTAATTTTAATGCTCTTGTGTGTATTACTGAGGATTTAGAAGATTATTTCATTTCAAAATGTAGAAAAAGATACTTGAAGTTTACGAGTATACCCTTGCAAACGTTGTTGTGCAAGTAAAAAGGTTATCTAAGAATAATCAGAAGATTTGTTCATAATGAATTATTTTATTCTATATTAAAAGAGCATCTACGTGATTCACATATCCATAATGAAGGAGCAACAAAAAAGAGTTAAGATAGGAAGATTACACATAGCAAGAAACAAAGCGAAAAAGCGAGCTTCAATGGCTAAAATCACATTTTATATCCCAGAATGTGACTTAGGTTGCAATTAATAGAAGTTTACGGTTGGTTGCAATTAATAGCACAACACTCGCGATTTCGCAAATCGAAAGGGACAGTTTCAATTAATAAGTATACGAAAAATGGTTGGTAGGATTTGGTTCGATGTTAAAAACCAGAGTATGAAAAAAAAGGTTAGAAAAAGAAAAGAAGATGGTAATCCTGTTTCCTCATATATATATGTGTGTATGTCTGTGTGTTACATTAAATTTTTAAGAAATGTCTATAGATATTTTAAGAAAAGATTAGAAATAGGTTAGAAAACAAAGAAAAGGTTAGAAAAATGTTAGAAAAGAGAAAAAAAAGGTTAGAAAAAGAAAAGATGGTAATCCGGTTTCCTCATATATATATATATATGTGTGTGTGTGTGTGTGTCTGTGTGTTATATTAAATTTTAAAAAAATATCTATAGACATTTTAAAAATGTTTTCCATTCGTTCGTGACACGATGAATCCACACGTTTCCGTATCAGAAACAGAAGAGACAGGATTTACCCTGTGTGGAATTAACTTGGAAGGATTTATTCAGTTCACAGTTTATTAGATTTAGGGATCTTTATGCCATTTAGCTGGATTCGAAATGTTTATAGGGATATCTCCCAACCAATTTATTTCCTGGGAAGATGCTTGTTTATGCAGATATATGAGTGCATGATTGATCCTGTCTGGATGAACGTACCATACATGCATCACTAGGGATCGTCGTTCACGGACGAACTTACTAAATACGCATCACTGGGGAATGGGTTCAGGGATTTTGATGAAACTTAGAATATATGCTATATGGACCATGGGGAAAAGAATTTTGTAACACAAAATAGTACAAATTTTGACCACCAGGTGGTTTTTATCGAATATTCTTTATGTAAATCCACATTCAGCGTGCGTTTGTCATCATTAATCATGCCCTTACAAAAAAAAAAAGATTGATCTTTACTGGTAAAACTGTTTTATCCATACGGCAGCCACCACTTCGTAGCTCTGCGTGAATATTGTCGTTTAAAGGATGTGCGAAAAGGCCACATATCAAGGATTGGTTTGAGGAAGATAAGCATGAAATTTGAAGAAATTGGAGTTTTGGGTGTGCTGTCCGGAAGAGGGCGGAAACCGGATGGGACTGAAACTATCGAAGAAGTCGCTACTTCTGTGATTGAAAGAGCCTCCAGTTCCATCTATTCTTCAGCAAGCGGTCGATCAGTGTCACGCAAGTAGGAGATTCCGTGGTGGACAGTACGAAAAATTCTGCGATCCATTTTAAAATGGTATCCGTATACGATCCATGTGATGCAAACGCTGAAACCTCAAGACCACAAAACACGCCTTGAATTTGCTTAACGATTTTCGGCGAGAATGGAAGTTGATGACGCGTGGCCTTGGAAAATTCTATCGTCAGATGAGGCACACTTTTATTTAGATGGAGTTGTGAATAGTCAAAATTGCCGCATATGGGGGACTTCACCTCCTAACATCCTGCATCTACAACCACTGTGTTCTCATTGCGGGACTGCTTGGTGTGGATTTACTGCTGAGTTTATCCTTGGAACTTTTTTCTTTGAAACTCTTCCTCCCCAAGGTCCTAAAAGGTGCTCTGTCAAGAGTGCACGGTACAGTTAACTCCTTCAACAGCAGGTCATTCCTGCTTTACAGGAATGACAATGTTTGCAAACAACTATCTTTATGCAAGTTGGAGCAACTCCTCACATTGAACACCGTCAAAGCACTGCTTAGTGCTATCTTTGGCGATAATCGTGCAATACATATACATTTTCCGGATGTCCATATCCATGCAATATCCATACATATTTTCGTTCACCCGACTTAAATCCCTGTGATTTCTGGTTGTGAGGATTTCAAAAAGACCATGTTTGTAGAGGAGGAATTAGGGCTTTACCTGATTTGAAAGCTAGTATTATATGCCATATGGTTGAAATTCCTCCTACCATAGAAAACGCTATAATGCGCTTTCAACACGTTATTGATGTCAATGGAGCACATATTGAGCATTATTCTGTAACTGAATAATTTTAACGATTCTAACATATTTTTTGTCCTTCTTTGAGCACCACATTTCCTCCTAGTGGTCAAAATTTGAACTATTTTTTGTTGTTGCAGAAAACTTTTTTTCATGCTCTATATAGCATATATTCTTTCTTCAAAATACGATAAGTAGAACGGGTTCTACAGGCCTCTGAATAGTGTAACTTTAATTATAACCTCCGAGTACTTGCTGCTATTAAGTTCGCAGCTAATAATACTTGGTTAAGAATGCGATTAAATTACTGATGCAAATTTGTAAGAGAATTAGATTTTTGGTTGTTTCAAAGGCCGGACAAAAGTAATCAATTATTTATTTAATTAGTAGTATTTCTACCGTAATGTAAAATAACTTTATTTTATAAGAATTGTAGCGAATAACTGTGAGATTGGACGTGTTAAAGCATTCAATGGAGGTTGAAGTATAGCAAGATTTTTGTGCACATGATATTGATACAAGAAAGTTACTCTATCATTGAATAGCTGATATATGACTGGGAGACACTTTATAAGTATTCTTCTCGACAGGGATCAATTTTACTATAATCAAAATAAGCAGAATTTTGAATTATAATCTTTGATTGAGGATTCGAGTTAGTTACCACTTCACATTCGTAATACAAACGTACATTTTTATTATTATTAGAATAAACATATCTACTGTAAAGATTACTCTTCCTGATTATTTTTTAGCTTATTACGTAATGAATTTTGATAAATGAGACATTGTGCAGCGAATTTAGGGTGTTGTGACATATTCAATTTTTAAAAAACAAACGATTTAATCTCAATGTGATACTTTTTTAAGGTATTATCTGTCCAACTTATAAAGGCAGACGATTTAAAGCATTTCTTATTCTTTATCAAAGAAATTTAGATAAGATTAATATACAAATAAGTAATGAACCCCGCGTATTATCTAAATCAAAATATACTGCAAAGATTCTTCCATATTCAATTTGTAATCAAATTAGTATATTGAAACGTACATATAATTAAAGCCACATTCTTGATATGATAGAAATACACACATAATATCGTATATTTTTAATTATATTATCTCTAAATACTAATAGGGGCTTTGGATGTACATTTTCTATTAAAAAATGTACTAAAATGATACCTCTTGCATCAAACGAATATGTTATTGTATTCGAAACTTTTCTATTGTATTCTTAAAATTATTTGCTTGAACTGTTTGCATTGTACTTTGTAATATGATTAATAAAATATTCTTGCATTCGGAGACCATAGAGATATATTTATTTTCGGTCTAAAAATTTTAATGAAATTGAAGCCTTTCTGCCAAACAAAAACAAACGGTGATTTTTTGAGAGGTGATGCGAGGACGGCATTTTACTGTAAGGCTTCCGCGGTCGATAAATATTTAACGACAAACACCCAGATGGGAAGTTCTCTGCCGATGTGACGTCCGTTGACGCAATTTAGCTCTGAAACTTTCGGAACAAATAATAAAATCAGAATAGGCTACTTGTTTTCAATTTTTTTTTACAAAAACAATTTCCAATCTAATCGACTACTTCAAACTCTATTCAATTTGTTTATGCTCCAGATTCAACATACTTAATTTAAAATATTCTAAGATGATGAAATTGAATAAAAATGGCTGATACTTTTTTTCAATGAAAGAAATCTAAGCTTAAGACTAGTTATATTTTCTTAGCTAAGCAATGGAATTTGAAGAGCCATCGGAAGAAGAATAAAAATCAAAAAGTGAATAAAACGCCTTTCTAAAAAAATAAAATTCGGTACACTAAGCCTAACACTATTTCATTTAGATGTCCAAAATGTATTACCCTTTTAAAATTTACCAGCGTCTCATACTATTTAAAAAAATGACTCCGTACAGTAACAGTTTAAATTTTTATGCAAATGTCTTACATTTCTCACATTATTTAAAATTTCAGTTGAAAAGTTTATTTGACGCCTAACGGAAAGATGTTAAAACTTTTTTCAGTTATATAATAGTACTTAAAATTTTTTTGGGACAATTTTTAATGTCTCAAAGCAACAGCTTAAAATTCAAACTTTTTTACATTTCTGTATTAGTATCAGTATAAGAACTAATATCATCTGTTTTTTATAACTTATTTTTGCATGATTGATTCTTGAGGATATCTCGTTTTCATTACAAAATCTCACTATCGTAAAATTCTTAACATTAGATAAACACATTTTTCTAGTTTCACACAATTAAGGTTCTAAACCGGCGGTATAATGTAACAACGACCTTCAGCTGTGTATATCAAATGGTTGAATTGAAATATTTTCAATCCCAAACGGACAGCGTTTCTCGTCATAAAGTGCATTATTGTCATCGGAAAAAATAGAGTAATGATTGAGTATCGCATTTTGTTTCGAATTAAGAAACTCGACCACAGAAACGTACGAAATGTTAAATATGCATATGGTGAGGATTCTACTAGACATTGCAGAGTATTTGAGATAGTTTTGAGGTTTAAAATTAAAAAATACTAGACAGGTGACAATGAGAGATAAGATCATCCACATTCGAGTCAAAATGATTAAATACTTCAGCTTTCGTGACTGAATTTCTTCATCCAGGGTCCATTGTGACTGAAGTATTATCTAACTAAGAACTTTTGGATCTACTTTTAAGACGAATGCAGCGTGTGAGATCCGATTTCTCGGAAAGTGAAAACTTGTGACTTTCGCACAACAATAAACCGTCTCCCAAATCCATCACTGTGAATCTAGAAAATATCTCTGATACTGAAGAGGTAAAAGGATTCTCTGACGAATCTATAGAGAACTTTTCATTTTATCTTATTTGATAATTTGGATTCAAGTTCTGAAGAAGAGGATTACGATGCAGCTTCGACAGAATCGGGTTATTTTTGACACGATAATGTTTTGCTGATTCTTGTAAAAAGTATTTTGTAAATATTGAAAACAAATATAAAAACCAATCTGTCGTTTACTTCTATTTAATTTATTCAGATTAGAGTAAGAATAATTTTATTTAATTTGTTTCAGTCTTGCTTTTGTTTTTAGCTAAAGAAAAGAAAAATAAGTAATATATAACTGCATGAAATACCTAAACTGCATGAAAGCTAATCTAAATCTTCCATAAACAGCCAAAAACAAAAATAAACATTTAATAAACTCATTCCTCGTGAAGGTACGAGATGTCCTGGGACTGAACTATCGGCTAATGAGTGCCAATCCCGTGTAAAACATATCCATGCTTAGGTCCATGGCACTTAACACTCGAAATACCGAGGTGGTTCATCTGCGACCCAAGACGTGAGTTTTTGCTCGTTTCACAGTTGTTTTTCAGAATTAAGCTTTCTAAATTTTTGACTATTCTTAAATATTCAGATTAGTGTCTTGAAACGAATTTAGTTGAGTTCCAGGGAATATTTTTTTATTTATATGTCTGTTTACCTAGAACTACCTTGGGGGGTCATAGTTGACCCGAACAAGATAAAAGATTTTTTTCTTTTATTTCAAACAAGATTTCAACTTTAGAATTTTCAGTTATAAAATAATTGTATAAGGAGATGTGTTACACCTACTTTTGGTAAAATGGGGAGAATACGAAAAGGGTGTGTCCACATATCTTGTATGTACCTGTTAGATAGATGCGTCAGTGTTTGTGATTGGATTCTATTGTATATAAGTACTGGAATGCTGTAAAATGTTCTTATTTCTATTATAGACTAGAAACCAAATAAAAAGAGCCTTTTCCCTGTTGTAAACTGAGAAAAAGATAAACAAATTAGTGGCATTCCAGTTTTGCATACATTTAGCGATGATATCGAACAAAGGAGGTCTTTTAAAAAGAAATGCTTTGAAATTGCAAAATATACTTCCAGAAATGATTCTAGTGACGAAAATGCATATGAAGATGATAATGAAAATTTTGTTATAAACGACGAAAGAAATACTGTGAAAAATGTTCATACAATTTCTCGTTTAAATCCAGTTCAAATGACAGCGAGCTGAATGACAGTAATTCGAGTGAATGCATTTTAGGAATTAATAAAACATCTAAGAATCGTAAGAGTGTTAAGAAAAAAAATAAAGAAGAGCAATCATCCCTTCAAAGTGATTTGGAAGACGCGAACGATGGAACTATGTAGAAAATATTGCTGTTCTTTCTCTCAAAGACGCGTTGTAGAGTTTTGCAATATTTTCTAAACAAACCTGACAAAATTGGCATCAAATTTCAGTTGGCTATAGATGTGAGCTCAAAGCACACAATCAGAGTATTTCCATGTTTAAGAAAAGATGATTTTAAATCAACTGATCTAAGTGTTGGTGAAAGTGCTGCTCTTATGTTAGTTCAAACTTAACTCAAAACAGAATGAAATATAACATGTCACAGTTTTTTTTGCACATCTGAAACTTATAAGAAGCTCAAAAGAAAAAGGGTTGAGCTAAGTCAAAACAATCAAAAGAGCAAAAAGAGAAGTTCCAAAATCTTTGAAGAAAACATAAAAAGAACTATATATTCAACAACCTTCATGACACATAACACCATTCTTGATTCTTACTAATGTAAAAAAAAACACAAAAATATACTTCGTCTTAGCACTTTGCATTCTGCATAAGAAATTACTCAAAATAAGAAGAAAACTCCTGAAATAATAAATTTCTACATTTCCATAAAATTTGGAGTCAATGTTGTCTATCAAATGACAAGAAAATATTCCGTGAAATCTGCATCAAGATTTTGGCCTATGAATGTTTTTCCCAATATTTTAAGTCTAGTGGTAATTAATGTATGGGTAGTTCTTAGAGACAGCAGGTTTTAATCTCAACAGAAGAGACTGTATTCTAAAATTAAGAAGCAAAAGAAGTGGAAGTTATCCGCCTACGTACTACCTCAGAAGTTTCAAACAAGCGAAATCGTTCCCACACGATGCAATGCAAAAAAATGAAACTCACATTGGGCATGAAAAATATTGAAAATTTTTAAGCGGATTATTCACAACAAAAGAAAAAGAAAAAGACTATAGCATCCTATAAGAAGTGCTTTGAGAAAAATTTGTGTGATGTAAGTAAAATGTATTATGATTTAATATCTTATTAATCTGTCAGAACATTATCGGATTTAAATTAATTCAAATATATGTTATTTAAAAGATATTTTTACATTTCACTTTATACAACTAGCCAGAATCTTAAAGTATGTATTCTGCAATTAGAAATTACAATTTTCCTAAAGATAATTTCCTATTAATTAAGTTTCATATCATATAATATTCTAGAAGCTAAAATTATGAAATCATTTATTAAAAATTATTGTATTAATCATGAAATACTTTATTTTCTTCTGTATTATCATAAGAATTAAGAGTAGCATAAGTGAACTCCACGAGACAGCTGTGATCTACCCCGGTATTTCTAGGTATACCAGAAATACGGTATTTCCAGTGTTAATAAGCAATTACATAATGTCTACCCATAATCACGTCGCTCGAAAGATGAAACTCAAATCGACAACCGGTGGGAACATGGCACTCCATGCCCAAGTTTCAAGAAACTGAAATACTCTTTCGATTTTTATCCTCAGATATGTCAGAACCCTTTTGTTAAAATGTATGTCTAATTCTCTTCACTAAAGAAATTTTGCTTTTTATTATTCTAAATTGTATGCTAAGTATATTTCTTGAATTCAAGAAAACACCGTGGGTAAGATAAACTTCTAAGAACATTAAAATATGCTTCAAGATTAATATTAAAACTAAATTTGTTGTATTTTTCTTATAATAAGATTATTTGGAAATAAACTGTGCTATGCCGCTAACTCAAACAAAATTGTATATTACCTAAAAGCTCTTTTTTTTTCTTAATTCATATAGTAAAAAAATTGTTTTCACCCTTTTATTTATATTTGTATAACAATAAGATAACATGAGATTTCTTATATGAAATCACATAAACTAAATGTATCTGCTTCAAAAATAAAGTTGCCATATATCCTATATATACATAACTTTTCCTTTTAGTGAGAAATTGCACTTGTGAGAATAATAGTATTATAATAATTCTTCATGTAATAATGATTGTTTCAATTCATATTCCCCTGTTTGAAATTGGGGTGTATGGCAAATAACTGAGTTTGAAGTAAGCCATAATCTTTAATTTGAAACAAACCTACAAAAAATAAATTAGTGATATACTGTCTTTAAAAAATAAATTAAAATATTTTATTTTATAGCTCAATATTTTCAAAAAAAAGTGTACTTTGAAAGGAGTAATAAAAAAAGAATAGCAATTGCATAACTATATTCACTTATGAACATTCCTTTACAACTGTATTACTTATACAACCATAACAATGATTATAGCTCTATAAACAATTCTAAAATTAAGCAAAAAAATGTATTCCAAATATAATAACAGATTCTAAATTGTATATGCAAATAAGTGGTTAATGTGTATCCATTCACTTTGTAACTGTATTAAATTACTTAGTTAAATGTTTGTGACTATTTTTGTTGATACATGTTCCTTATGTCTGCTACAAAATATATCCTTAAAAATGCAGCTCCATTAAATAAAAGGATCATTAATCGTAGACCCGCGAGTACTTGGTTTTGAGTGCTTGAAACAAGAATGTGCGGAGATTGGTTAAATTATTATAATAAAGAGGAAATGTTTCTGCAAAACAGGAAAACTACGTGATTGGAGTCACATAAATGAAAGCCATTAACTATTTTAAGTTACGTAAAATTTTTATTGTTGAATCTCTTAACTATTCAAATAAACTAACTATTTTATTAATTTGTTTGGCACATAAACAATGGCAAGGAATATATGTTTTATATATATATAACTATATATATATATATATATATATAAAAGCAAAATCAAACGAGAATATTTCACAAATGCTTAACAACTCAAGAGTATCCAAAACTAAAACAAAATAATTAAAAGAAATGAAAACTGAATATTGAAGGATATCACTAAATATCAAATCAATATTTATGCAATTTAAAGAGCTTTAAAACGCTAAAACACAAAAATTAAAAACAATCTTGTAAACAATCAAGTAATTCTCAAAAGAAAGCATCGTGTTCATTAACACGCACGCATGCACAACAATACACACACACACACACACACAGTTGACATATATATATAATTTTAGTTCTTAGGTGCATAAAAGAACTTGCAGTTTTTTGCTTTTCATTTCTCTGATAGAGAACATTGGTATATTTTATTTCAAAAGTGATACATTTTGCTGGTTCTTGTAAATTTTTTGTTGTTAAAAGTTATTAGTTTCGCTTTTTAATCTCTTTAATCTGATTAAATAAATATAATAAAAGTTATTTCTGTTTTTGTGTGGATAATATTTACTTTCCCATATATGTGTTTTTTAGTCTCTAATAATGTAATTTGATCATTTATTTTGACTATATTTCATCGTTATGGTCGTACCATATTTTTAGTATAATTTTTCTGTTCGAGAATTGACTTGTAAAACTAGTTAAAATAAACAAATATCACATTGGAAATATTCAGAATTTTTAAATGTTATAATTTATTTTCGTTTATGGTTTCATTTTTCAATTGTTTTCATGTTTAGATTTGTGTTTTTATGTATTTTGTAGTTTACATTTTTCACACTTTCTTATTTATTTCACTATTTTCTTTAGTTTGTTTTTATTTAATTTACTTTTACTTTTTGGTAAATTAAAATAAGTTCATATTTTTTCATCTATAATCTAACAATTTGTATGTGTGGGTATTTTTCTAATCTGGAATACTTTTATTGATAATTTACAAACTCTTCATAACATTCAATTATTTTTCTTTTAGGAAACATTAAGCAAAACACACACACACAATACTACCACACACACACACACACACACACACACAATACTACACACACACACACACACACACAATCTTGACAATAAAATTAAAATACTGAAAGTAAGTTGAAAATTAAAGAACACACACACATATATATATATATATATACATACATACAAGCACGTACATATAAATTTTTTAATTAACGGATTCCTAATGAAATGTAGATAATCAAAAGTCATATTTTGTTCATTTAATAAAACATTAACTTTCTGAATAAATTTAATTTAAAGTTGTTAAAGTTATTATGCTCCAGAAGAAGCGGAAAATATAATTTTCCAAAATATACTCCCACTTCAAACGATCTATAAATGGTTCCCATTAAGAATTCGTTAAATGGAGCAATGATAGAATAATTATTTTTGAAGTCGTATGAAACGTCAAATATGTAACGATTTAAAATAAATTTGTACGAATCATTCATATTTGAAGAATAAGGAGTTTCCTTAAAGTCGTTGTTTTGTTTCATGAAATATGTCATACGATTTACTAATGAATTTTTCTTATGGACGTAAAACTCAGATTTATTTTGTTTGTTAAACTCATTTTTTTGCTGATTTTTCAGAAATATATATTTCACATAAAATGGTATCTAGATTTTTTTTATAAAAAAAACTATGTTTTTGAAAAATTTTATTTCAAAATTTAGGAAAGGTCTTAGAAATGACATTAGCACTTTTACTCTGTATCTTGAATTTTTTTTTCTTAATTTTTATACTACATTTTATAATGATAATAATGGATGTCTGATCATTAAGAAAACAGCTTTTATTTCGAAAATTGTCTTACGTCGTCTTATGTGAAAATAATATTCAGAAATCTACACCCTCTACACAAATATACTCATAAACGGGAATGTTAGATGTAAAACAAAAATTGTGTCGTATTGAAAAACTTTATTTTTATCATTGTAATTCTTAGACAAGGTAATTTCTAATACATTACTTTCAAACTATTATATTACTATTACGTATTTTTGTTATTTTCTTCTATAGGAATAAAGCTTAAATTAGAAAAAATTAATTTTGTTAGTCGAATAGTTTAGATTTAATAATCTTGCGCAATTGTAATGCTTCTCTGTTATTCGTTTCAGAGGTTATTTAAATGGTGCTATGCACACAAAAATTCAGTCAAAGGAAAAACAAACAGGTTATTATACAATTAGTTTTTTTAAGGGGGTTTACTTATAAAAGGCTCTCTGTTTGTTCACTAGTTCTTAAATCACTTTAAATCTATTCGAAAAATATAATAAAAGTTATACCTTACTCATATCCTCTTGGTCAAGAAAGAGTGATTTCAATACTAGTGATTAGAGAGGGTTTATCAACGTCGGCTCATCTTAGAAAGTTCTTCTAAAATTTCAGATTAAACTAGGCAGTTTCACACACGTAAACCACGATTACCTACCCTAATTCAATATCCTCTAATCACCAAAGTCCTCAAGATTAGTGAAGAGAAAATTCAGGACAGTTACAGCCTTTATCAGTTATATCTGAAGAGTACTGCCCAATGCACATTCATCCTCAACGATAATTATCGCGATATGATCTTATAATCGATGCTTTAATGTCAATCTTTAGATAGATTCTAATTTTAGGTTTCATTGTATTTTTACTGAACATATGTGGCATTCGAAATACATTTACAGTGATTGTAGAGAAGTAATGAGATTGAGATTTTGTTATCGTTGCCCTTTTCAACAGGAATTTACATGATTTTGCTTCATTATTGTAAAAGGCGAATTTTGTTTTAAGAACTTCAAACAAACATAAGATAGTAGCATACATATTTTAATAAAATTTTCGTTCCCATATATGTACGGTGAAAAAAATCTAAAAAAGGGGGAAAGTGGCAAATAAAACTCTATTCTCAAAAATCAAGAAGTGACGAAACACGTATAGCAAAACATGGATAGATTAGAAACACATCAGGAGCAAATGCAGCACTGGTTCAGATCCGCAATACGAACAGATACGAAATAGAAATTATAATAACTGCAACAACACTTACAACACCATTCAGTTCACCAGCTTAAGAGTTCACACCTTCGAGAAATCACCAAAGTAATACTTGCTCTCTTTTTAACTTAAGGGACGGGTAATTAAGCAATGTGGACTGTTGTCTAGTAAATAGTTTAATGCTCTCTTAAATATGTTTGAAATTTCTTCTATTCCCGGAATGTAATGCAGTATTTTTGGGGGACATTATGTTTAAAATACATGAAAAAGAATTTATTAATTATGAATCTACTGCGTTACAATTAATTTCATAGTAAATATTCTTTATATTTAATTACAGTTAACACATTAGTTATATTTCATTTAATACAAAAAAAAATTTACAGCTATGTTTTCAACAAGTTCTGATTTCCTTAAATATAATAATTGAAATTAATGATATCGGTTAGAGCCTGGTTTCCCCACAGCGTGCGGTTCCTGTAGACTGCATTATGCAAACACGACTCCGTTATGCATTCATATCCATCCATTTGCATTCCGATCCCGCGCATATGCAAACTTCAAATTCGTTAATGTAATTGAAGCTCGGGTCAAATGCTCCATAGATTTAAGTTGACAGCCTTGAAATTATTGATGAAATTATATGAAATGGAGAGCTGTAATTCACGCTTAAGATGAATGAGACGCTTTGGGAGGGTCGAATGAAGTAGAGATAAATGTATTGAGAATGTTATATAAATAAATAATAATAACACGTTTATTTAAATAACGTAATGATGTTGGTCTATTCGTGGATTTTCTCTTCACTGACTTCGGCGATTCTTTGATAAATTCATTGAATAAAATTATAATGCCTTCCAACACAAAAGGAAACGTGATTAGGTAAATTAGATGAAGATGACAAATATTCATGGATTGGATTAAGGAAAGGGGTGTAAAAGCAAAATAGAATTGAAAGGAAAGAGGAGGGAGATGGAAGATACAGTCAGGCAAATAGAAATTTGTATGAGTAAATTGGATTGAAACTTGAAGCATCAAAATTAACTTTTTGAATTGAAGTGACTTCTAGTTAAAGTACCAAGGTATGAATCAGCTGTTATCGAGAATTTTTCGATATGGAAATAGTGATTTGGTAAGCTAAGTCTGTATAATTAGATTATATACTGATTGATCGAGTTAAGAGTGATTCGAGATAAAGCGTACTTAAACATTTTTTGGTAGTTAATACATTGTTTTATCCCGTTCTATATTATCTACAATTTGAGTTTTGTAATTATTGATTATTTAATAAGAATGAAACCTGGTAACAAAATTAAATAATGAAAGAAGCACTTAGCAAGATTTAATATAATTTTATCTGGTAAAATTCTGAAATACCATTTAGGATAATTTTAGTTTCAATTATAAAATAATAACATTTTATTGGTCCAGTAACTCAATTTTAAAGTTACTCTTTAGGAAAGAAATCAAATTATTGTACAAAGCAAAAGTATTTAATATTTAATTACCCTCCGAAATCCATACATACTTGCTGTGGTTCTGACATTTATTATTATTAATTTAAAACTTACGTGTATGTTGTTTGATATTCAAAAATTCCACATATTCTAAAAGTGTCTATAGGTAAAATGTTTCCTAGTCGAGAGTTAAATTTATTAGACTTGTGATCTCATAAATTCACAGAAATAAACGTCACATGAAGTTTAGTAATGAATACGCGAGTCAGTATTCTAACAAAAAATTTAAATTTCTATGTATGTATAAGAATTTAAAATTTATAATAATACTCACACACACGCACACACATATATGTGTGTGTGCGTGTGTGTGCATGTGATTGCATTAAATTTTTATTACATTATATCTATTCACTCATTGAAATAAAAATTTGAGTATCAAGAAGTAAGAATGGAATGTTAAGAAGTTTGGCATTAAAGTATGTGTCAGCCAGATATGTAAATGATTAATGATTGTGCATTGCATAATACAACCAGAGGGCGTTGAACTTCGTTAACCTCGGATAATAAAACAGTTAAGAGAAGCTTGTTTGCGTATATTTAATCGGTTGAAGAGGGACGCTTTTTAATTAGAGATGCCATTGCACCAGTATTGGAGACGATGTGAGCAGCTGTTATAATTCAAGAGGAAACGATTCAAAGGGACGATGGAAAACCTGTGGTCTACTCAGAGAGTAGCTCGCCATCTGGGCAGTTCTAAATTTACTGTGAGGAAGTGTTGGGACCAGCGTACAAGAAAGAAGTCTATTACACGGTGACCAGACTCAGGATACCCTCGACAGACCAACAGTCGATAAGACCATCATATCATACGACACATTCGCGTAGCGTCAACTCTCTCATTGTCTATAATCCACATAAAGGCAGCAACTTCACTACGGGCCTCTGTGTCAGTCCGAATTATCACAAGGCACCTACCTGAAGGACAGTTGCTATCACGTCGTCCATTGTGTGTACTACAATTGACACCCACTCACCGTCGCCTCCATTTGGAGTGTGTCGCTCTCGAACGGATTGGACTATAATTGAATGGAATCAGGTCGTCTTTTACGAGTTATTCAGATTCAATTTGGGCAGTGATAACAATCGCGTACATGTGGGAAGGCCCCATGGTGATCGTCTCAATCCTGCTTTCGATGTACAGAGGCACATCCCTCCCACAGCTGGTGTAATAGTACGAGATGACATCGCATATGAGACACGGTCACCCTTAATTTTGACCCACGGCACCATGACAGACCTTAGGTACGTTCGTGACATTTTTCAGCCACAAGTGTTGCCGCTCATAGCAGGCTCCCAAAAGCCCTTTTTCAACTGGACAATGTACTCCCACACACAAGGTGGGTTTCCCAGGACTGCCTCCATTGCATTTCTACCCTGGCCTGTTTGATATCTAAATTTGTCTACGATCAAGTATATCTGCAATCACATAGGACGGGGAGTTGTACAGCTTACTAATTTGGTCGAATTAAATGCGCGCTTACAGCAGCTATCGAACAAAATGTAGCAGAACATCATACGGGACTTGTATGACTCAATATCCGACCGTATCATATCATGCATTCTTACTACAGGTGTCCAAACAGAGTAAAAAAAACCTCCATTCATTTGTAATTTTTTTTATCATAAATGATCATTTTACTTTGATTTTTTAATCACATACTTACGACAAAGTTCCACTTACGCATGTAAAATTTCGTTTTATTCTGACAACTCTTTCTTGGTGCAAAACTTTTTTTAGCAATGAGTATATATATATATAATGTAATAAACAGGATATAATGTACGTGTAAACAGGATCGTTAGAAGTCATAGCTGTAATGAAAACACTTTTTTTCAAAAAAAAAAAAAATGTCTATTTATTCCTTTTAATGAGAGAGAGGTCATTTTATAAACATTTCGAGAAAATAAGAGTCGTGGCTTTGGCATTTATAGCAAGAGCGAAAGAGATGAAATTTTAACTTCCTTCAAATTTATTCGGAGGGATTTATTCAGACCAACTAGTAATCATGTGATATTAGATGAAAGGATTATTCAGGAAGGAAAGGATTGTCAGTATCCTTAACTTTCGAAAAATGAGACTAAAATGCATTTCATAAGACATCTGTATTATGCATAAAAAAGAATTAAAAAGGATGAATTTTTTTGTGAGTTTAAAATGTTTTCATATATGTTATATGATAGTTAAATTTCAAACTTAATATTTTTAAAAAAAAAAGAGTAATGTTCTGTATTTTAATGACTTGATTTTTTTTTTTCAAGAAATGAAAGTTTCCCTTCAAGTTAAACGTAAAGTTCAAATATTATGCGAATATCCCCAAAATAGTTTCAAACTAAACATAATATTTACTTTCAGGTGCTTAATCTACTTTATTTTAAAAATACTTATTTAATTTTTTAAAAAAAGTTCTAATTTAAAAATTGCAAATTTTTGAAATTATTGAAAATTAATTTTTTTTTAAAACAATTATTTTGGCGCAGTTACTTTTAATTTAAGATTAGGTTCTAGAACATAATAATTAAAATATATGTACAAATTATCGTCTATTTTTAATGATTAGTATTTCATACGTTCTACATGAAAGTTTGAAAAAGCATGTTTGGAGAAAAATACCTTTAAGGTTTGAAATTTGAATAATTCATACCTACTATAATAGCCGACATAAAAGACCTCTCATAAAATGAAAAAGTCGTTCATTTACAAATACATATTGTATATATAAAGTATTAACTTGATTTGATTCACACTTTGTAAGCCACAAATGTATTAAACAAAGCCTATTGCAGTTGTTTGGACATTTTTGGCGTTTGAATATATACATATATTTTTTTTTACAAAATATAACAGTATTATTCACTTAAATTTAGGTTTAATTTACACAAAATAACTTTTTAAAGGTACAAAATCACCATCATTTAAATATAAATCACTCTACTTTACCTATCTTGTCTAAAATATAAAAAGAAGAAAAAAATTCGTAAAAAAAATATTGTGATGCTAAAACTGAATAATTTAAAAATTATTTTAGTTATTTACATAAGAAACATTTAGTTATTTACATAAGAAACATTTAGTTATTCATATCATAAAACAATCTTAATTTTAACATTATACACTTACAAGTGATAATCCATCTAAAAATTTAAAAGTAATTTACATTTTTGATTTCGTGAATACATTTAGCCTTTCAAAGTGACTTCACTTAAAAAGGCTTTATCTTTGCATCTAATAATATTATCAAAACATGGTTGGTATTGAATTATTCAGAATATTTCAAATTACATAAAAATATTATTATCAAAAAATTAATTATTTGAAACTTTTAAGGCTTCTGACACCCCTTAGGAATTTTGCTGGATACACCCAGTCTATAGGAGGGTATCCTCACAGATTTACGATCGTGGGAAAAGTTGATTTAGCAGATTATACATGAGCGTGTTCGCATAAATTAAGGTATAAATTGGAATCATATAATAAAATAAGAATGAACTCTTTACTATGAATTATTGAATGAAAAAATGTGAATTTTAAAGTGAAATCATAGCACGCACACACACAAACACACACACATAATACACACACACATATATATATATATATATATATATACGTAGATATTAACTTACAAATAGTCAATAATATGATTGTACTTGACAGGAGAGATGTATTTGACAGGAGAGATGATTATTATTTTTCCTAATGTTGAAGTCCCTTTTTGGATAGCAATTTAAATTGAAATATTAATAGAAATATGTTATAAAAATGCTTTCTTAGAAATATATAAATTAGTTAACATGCTTCTAAGTATCAAATTAATTGAAATTATATTTATATTAATAGTACTATGGCAGATTATACTAACAATTTTAAAAAAAATTTAAAATATAAAAATTACAAAATCTAATAATTTTCTGATTATCCAATTAATTTTTAAAAAGGAACTTAATTTTTTTATATATTTTTTTGAATTGTAATATAATTAAATTTTGTAAAGAAATTCTTATTTTTGTAATATTTATAATTATATTCAGGTCTGTTTCAGTTTTAAAAATGTTTGGTAGATAACTCTTCTACCTTTTGCATTTTCAATGCTTGCATACATAGGATAATTAATCCATCATATATGCTAAATTTCTTCACGTGGTTATATGATCATATAATCTTTCCCCACTATCGGTGCATGTCTTACCTTATATTTAATATTTCTTGTACTTTTAGTTACATTATGCTTTGTGGCTTTGAATTTGCTTGCTTTTCTTTTACTTAAATGTTTATGTAATGCATTTTTTTTTTCTGTTCAAATGTTTCTTAATATTCGTTGGTATTTATGTACGTTTTTATAACATATTTTGCTGATGAGTATAGTTTGGCCAATAACACATGAATAACCCAGCCTTACAGCCTGAAGCCCATTAAAACATTAAATGTGCTATAAGAAAATAAAAAATATTTTGTTTTTCTACAAATTTTGGTCTTTCAATTTTTTTCAAATTGTATATCTCTTTGGTATAATTTTTGGGGCAGTCGATTTAATTTTTCGTTTCAATTACTTTCTTTTAGAAATGTAAAACACATTTTCCTGTTATAATTAAATTTCCCGTGGTTTTCAATGTTTTTTTGTGTGTTTTTATGGAATGGTTTATAGATATTTTTGGATTAGTAAAGGTATTTTTATGGATTGGTCTGTGTAAACTGACTGAGTGTTTGATAGTGAACAGACTAAAATTTTTTAGAGAAATTTAACAGTTTATCTGATAGAAAAGTTGGTTTCGAAAAACATAGAAATACTGTGGAATAAGTTGTTAGACTTACTCAAATGATCGGGGATAGTTTCCATCTTAACAGAGCACTATTTCTGGGCTGGTTGATTACCAGACAACTTTCGATAGAGAGTGGAGAATGAGATTTCTCAGAAAATTAATTGACATTGGAGTATGTGGGAACACGTACCGTTGGATTAAATCTTTTCTGAACCAGCGTTTATTAAAAACTAAATATGAAACAGCTGTCTACGTCTTCATAGAGACTAGACAGGGATATCCTCATGGCTCAGTCCAGTCAGATCATGAATTCAGTTCCTGTCAGATCATGATCATCATGGTAAATGATGTTGTATATTGCGTTATGAATTCAGATCCTGGAGGGAAGACTCTTCTTTATGCTGATAACCTTGTTTTGTAGTGAACCTATAAAGATAATCAAGCCATTCAAGGTTCACTTAATACTGCCCTTGATACCCTTTGGACTTGATAAAAAATATGAAATAAAGCTAAATTTCAGCAAGACAACTTTCCAAGTCCTTACTCTTAGTACTAAGCTCATAGACAGTGATCTGATGTATGATAGAGAAAACCTCCATACAACCCAAGAAGCTACTTACCTGGTCATTGTTATGGACACTAGGCTGAGTTGGAATAAACAGGCCTGTAAATTAGAGGGTGCAAGAAATGGACTGCTAAAGAGACTTACTGTTGTTAAATGGGGTATAATTCAGGATCTTCTGTGTACCACATATAAACCGAATATTAGACATATTATTGAATATGGCAATAAACTCTTGGTAACTGCTTCTAAGTTGGCGTAGGGCAGCATAGAAATAACTCAAAATAATGCCCTTAGAATTATCACATGGGGAGCATTCTCTATTTCAATTCTGGCCATGCAGATGTAGACTGATATTGAACCTCTTTCCCTCCATAGAAAAATTAGTGTTATCAAATTGGTGGAAAGACTAAATAGACGAAGTAACTTCTGGACGACTTATAACCGTGAATATATTCTTCTGATAAACATCGCTTTTTAGCAGTTAAAAACAGGAGTAAATTCCTTCCGAAATAAAATGGGCAGTAAACGAAATACAACCGAAAGCAACGCAAGGTCAAACGCAAGGTACTGATATTTAAGTTCTAAAAAGAAAGAAAGAAAAAAATACATCGCAAAAATAAATAAAAAACATTCATTGAAAACCGTAAAATGAATGTACATGACATGTCAGTTTAAAATGCTGAGTTTAGTTTGTTGACATCACGTTTTCCTTCCTCCACCTCAACAGCTGGTGAGCAAACTACTGAATTAAGACAGGTTTTGATCAAACTGATGATCAATATCTTAAAACTAATTCTCATTTTAAACGTAATGGTCACAGGCAGCTATCTAGAGATATTTTGTAAACGTTCCACCTTAGAATGTGAATACGCTTCAGTGTTACTGAAGAAAAAGAGGCGAATAGTCCACTGTTATAGGATTTTTCTAATACTTCTACTTTCTGAAATAAATTATTCAGTACTTACGTTGATTAAGTTTCCACCCTAAATTTTAAAAGAGCTTAGTATTACTCTTTTAAAGGCATTAAAGCATCTTTAATTCCGTAAAATGTGATTACAAACATATCTCTGATTTATTAAAAATAAATACCAGTAGGAAAACAGTTGTATTATTGCCTGAGCATTCAGATGATGAACTCCCTAGACAACACTTCGTGATGTATTTACTGTAGATATAAGCTCATTACGAGGCTTGATTGAAAATTAATTCTACGTGGACTTGAGTGTTTTATGTGTTACTCTGTTTAATAAATTCCTATTGTATCTGAAAGTTGCGTGTATCTTTTATGTAACACATTGTTCACTTTTTGTTGCAATCCCCATACATTTCCACGCACATGTTTGCCACAGCTTTGGGTAAACGCTGTGGCACACATTTTGGGTAGAATCCTGATGCATGCTATTGATACATAGCTTTAATGGCGGCAAGTTATGCTCCATAAAGTGCTCTGTCATATTTGGGAGGATGTGACCGCCTCAAAGTGAGACGCAATGTCAGTTCGAAGCTTTCACCTCATATCCATGAGGTTTTCCCCTTTCAACAATTAATAGCTCATCAATCACGAATGAAAAGAAAAAAAAAATACAAATGTTCACGAAAATCTCTCCATGTCTAATTTAATGGGACGAGATCCTACCTGAGATATCGAAAATTAGGGTTAGGTGGATAATGGGAAAAATGAAATAAAATAAAACATACTTATATAAAAAAAAATCATCTCAATATTGAATCACCTCAATGTTGTAGAGAAAATCATCTTAATACTAAACAGATCTAATGTAGGTCGAATATAACTATTGGTTTTTAACGGCGCACAAGAAGCAACACGAAGGCTACTGGCGATGGACTTCAAAATTTAGAACCTCGGTCATGTGTCGAGGACGACAATTGATCTAGCACTGCCTTACCGAACTACCATACCCTTCCAAACGGGAGGACTGAGAGCCTCGACAGATTTAGCGTGCCCCACTTTACTTCGGGTCTTTAGTGCCGTCAGGACTCGAATCCACGACTGGGCTGAAACAACACCTGCTGCGAGATTGCGCACGTGACCGCTTGGCTACCGTGACCACTTACAGAGATTAAAGACGTTTACTTTGTGAATAGTGGAAGAGCACTTAGAGTTGTTTAATTACATTTTTGGGGGCAATATAGCACTGTATACCTTTTGTCCCTAGTGATATAACGTGTTAGAGAAGTTTTGTTTTTTATGAACAGGAAGATTTCAGTGAAGAAAGAACTTTTTCAAAATCCATAAATAAACCATAAAACTCTGACATATGAAAATTTTCAGATCGCTCCTCAAAATCATTTAAAAATATGTGCAGACAGATCAGGGTTATCTGGATGTCCGATATCTGATTAAACGATGTTCTTTTCCTTTATGCAGAGGGTTCGTGTTGCTTTCATGTGCTAAGGGAAGAGTGAAAATGGGATCACAAGTAAAATGGTTATAGATATGGAAACAAAACTATTCGACCAAATCTCGAATGTGGTAAGATGATAACAACATGAAAATGAGTTACTCACTCACCAATACTTTCCATTTGAATGGATATTGTGATCTATCTCTTATCTTTAAAAAAAACCAATTTGCAAATGTAAGCAAAACTATTCATTTTGAAATTTGTTTCTTAAGTAAGAGTTTTGGGTTTGGAGACACAATTCTCTTTCATTTCAATGCTTCATAAATAACTGAGCCGTTTTAACCTAGTGATCATGGTCGTGGACTTGTGGCAGATGTTATTTTCTTCAAGTTGTAGGATCGAGCCCTGATACCCGTGCGTAGCAGGGAGGATGCACGAGAAATGTGATGAAAATTCAAAATACTCGCAGTGGCTAGGTGTGGAAATTGGTTGAGGGGGATACCAGGTATCATCTTTGTTACTTGAACGAGGTTCGTCGCCAATAGCACATGTGTTGATTTTTAGTGAGCGATGTTGATCCTTTTAAATAAGTAACGTTCTGCAGAATTACGCTTACTACAATTTGAGATTCACTGTACCACATGATTCTGGTAATTTTGATTAAAAATGGCTGTAAGTCCAACACCAAACTGTTTAATTCAAAAAAGACAAAAATCCAATTCTTTTTCTCAATTCTAGTTAAATAAATAATAAAGTAAGCAATAGATGGGTTAGTGAAAATTATTTTGAAGTAAATTATTTTAGGATTCTTAATAAAATCTTAAGACTCAACTTAACACTTATTGCGTGTGTGTGAGGGGGGGCAAAAAGAGGATATTTTAACCTCCTTGTATTATTGACTCCAACATAATTATAAAGTGAATTGACATTTGGAGTGTTTTGGTAAAAATTAACTCAAACAATGAAAATTAGAAGTAACAGTGATATACTGAGCCTTCACAGTTTCTATTTTTCCTCTCCTTTCATTGAGATAATCTTTTACAAAATCCTTCATATTATCAAGTTGAAATTCTTTATTTCCAAAAATGATAATGCAATCACAATATCTGTATGATATCAATCAACAATCAATCACAATATATGTATGTAATCTGTATGATTAATAATTTATCAAGAAAGAATTCGTGTCTCTAAAATTTCTAATGAATGATAAGCTTACAAATAAAATCAAAAAGGTTAAATTGCGTTTCATAAGCTGCAATTTCTTTTCAAAAGATGCTCCTTTGAAGTTAAATATTGCGCCATATTGATCACAGCTTTGACGCAAAATAAAATGATAAATTTATTTCCAGATTTATATATTTACATTACATAGTTCCGAGTTAAATCATCAGAGTATTCCATTGTAAAAGAATTTTAAAACACAAGAACATCCGGTGCTTTTCTATCTCAATACATATATAAAGCAATTTTTCCCTCAACATATTGTTATCTAACTCGTTCTAAAGAGAGGAGAAAATTTGTCTCTTGTCCCCCCTTACATGGATGATGCCTCTGTAAACAAAGTCATTTATATAATGGACTTCTACCTTCCATCTAATTCGATTAATTTTTGTTGATTTAATTATATTATATTTAAGATAATCGAATGCTTATTATTTTGTTGTAAGTACTCGAGTTTTCCGGAATATTTTTCAATTTTTGTTTTAATTTCTAGTTCGGCATTTCAGCTTAGAATTATTCATATTATTCTTATTTGTATTCGCGTTATCATTTAACTATACATATAGCACCGGAAGGCTTATACCCGTATGAATCAAAGAAGCATCATTTCTTTCGTATTTTGCAAATTATGATATTATTTATTTACCAAGAGGTGCATAAAATTAATTACTCGTGCATGTTTTAGTAAAATAATTTTAAGAGTAAATTTTTATTATTTTTCCGTGTCTTATATATATAATTGCTTAAACGTAACTATTTTACTTTATTTCAATTAATCATTAGTAAATATATAATGCCTCAAGGGTGGTTCACAGCAAGATAGCGATACTTTACATTTATGATTAGGAAATTCTTTGCAGTGAGAAAGATCGAAAGGTCGCTCACACACATTTATGTATCTGAAATTATTGTAACTTAGTAATAATCAAGTAAAAGGTAATAATTCTTGATTTAGTAAAAAATTGGAATTTTTTCTTCTCCAATGTATTTGACTTTTTGATAGCAATATATCTTTTCAATTTGAAACAACTCTCTATATGTGTTTGTTTACATTATTAATAATTTATTTCATTTCGGGGATTTTAAATTTTAATTTAACATTATTATTTCTTTATTAACAGATTTTTCAGTATGTTGACGCTCCCTATAATGTGTTAGTAGTTTGTGTCGCTTCATACGAAAGTGTTAATAACTGAAATGTCTGTAACTCATTCAGTTTACATTGGATAGATATGTAAAAGAATATATAGGATTATTTAAAATAATTCATCTAATTCCATAGTTGTAGACCTTCATAAATAAGTGATACGAAATGATAAGAAATGCATGAATGCAAAGCAAAATATAGAAGTTGTTTCTTACTTGTGTTCCCCAAATCTTCCTTCGGTTATACGTAGTATCAGTGATAATTGACTGTACAGCAGCAGAAATACATGAAGTTCATAAAAATTTGTGGGTACTGGTAGAGAATACACTTTATCTTTCACTACAGCTCCAGTGAAAAAAAAAATGATTGATGTCTAATCAGGTGACTTAGGAGACCAGCTGCATAACTTAAAAACCATCGGGTCCATTACGACTGATCCAACTGTGAATGTCAATGAGTGTTCAAAACAGATTTATATGAAATTACTTCACGAAACACACACCGGGGGGCATGTATTTTTTTACAATATAAAACTGTTTTTCTTATAAATTTTCAAGTATTACTTATTATTCTGCGTCGTATATTGTTGAACATATGAAATATTTAAATCGGAAGAATCATTTCGAATAACCCTGTATTTTGATGTAAAAATGCTCATGTCAATATATTCCATGACGCAAATGACGCTAGAGAGTCGAAGAAAAAGTAAAGTAAGCAATGAAAACCATTGATTCACTTATTTAAAATTCATTCAGCTTTTAGGTTCATAATTCGATAATTTTTTTTGTCAACGAAAGTTAAGAAGTCTATTTGAAAAAGACCTTAGAACATGAAAAATAACTATTTGAGATTTAAACAAAATTGTCAAAAATCAGAAAGTCAAAAAATTAGGAGACATTGCTACATAAAAAACACAATCATGATTAAAAAAAAAAAAAAAAAAAAAAACTGATGAAAATAATTCCAAATAGCAAAGCATCTGCGATAAAATTTATCTCTTATTCTATCAACAGTTATGAATACGAAACTGCAATCACTTGTAGTTTAAAAAAGGAAATTGTATTTTTCATCAAAAATCTTATTCTCATCCAAATGTCTAAGTCTCCTACGACTTATAATTTAAAATAAGATTGTGGGATACCTGCATTTCCAGATGACAAATATTCCATATGCCAATTTTTAAATTGAATGAAAGGAGCTGATTGATATATGAAACTCAAAGAAAAATAAGATCTTCTGTCTTTACTGATTTTTTTGATTACTTGTTTATTAATGACACACTTAGAAGCAACGTTATGGTTAGTGAAGACGGACTTCTTAATTTTGAACTTTCGTCAACTGACGAGTACTTCACCTGAGTTTGATCTCCAAAATTTCATATTGCGCCATTTCAAGAACTTGGTGGCTCAAAACATGTAACGAGCATCAACCATAATACACGATGAGTCTTAATTGAATCAGGACTCTAGGCCATGAATTTAAAGGAAAATTGCTTGCCACGAAATCGTAACCGAGTGCTTGTGTGTGTATTATATGTGTGTATATTTCGATTAGTACATTTGATTCTAGGTTTATAAAATCAATCATTTGATTACGTAAAGTAGCATTATAAAGCACTCACAAGCCATATTGAATGTGTAGGTTATATTGTTTATAGAGATAGAAATAGTAAGGGGTGTTATAACTGTTTTTAAGATATATTTATTTAATACAGCGTACAAACCTATATATTTTATTTTTAAAGGATTACTTTAAATTGGCTAAAATAATTTTTAGTCCCTTCGTATATTCTTTACTTTATATATATATATATATATATCTTTACTTGAAATACTCTTCTGTATGAAAACTTTCGCTTGTTTTTCGTTTTATACTAATTTATAATTAAGTAATTGTGCTGAATGTGTATGGTTGAGTCTACAATACTAGTATAAACGCATTTAATCAGTTTTAAACTGTGGACAACATTTTTTATTTGTATTTATTGTCCTTTCTAACTTCCCTGCCTTATAATTTCACCCTAAAATTATGCTTTGAAGATTTAGATGTATTTTTCTCTATAAAGAAAGTTGCAGTGTTTGAATATTTTTAAATTATTGGTTTTATTTTTACGTGAGAAATGTTACATGTTATATGCTGTAATTGTTACATGCTATAATTGGGTAATTTATTATTTACATATTTAAAAGTGCACTTGTGTATTTCTTCGTTTTCTGCTTAAAACAGTTTGAAGACATTTTCCCTTTTATGTTGTACAATTTACTGCTAAAACATTTTTAACTTTAATGACTTGAGTGAAATGAATAACATTAAATATGTTTATTAATTTGATAATAATGGTATTTTTACTAGTTTTTATTACATTTTAAACTTGTTTAATTTATTTTGGTTACAGATTTGTAGTTTATTATTACTGAATATACATGTTTATTTAATATTTCTAATAAAATTAGTAATTAGAATTTTACTTGATAAGATTTGTTGATAGATAAAACACTACTTAAAAAAATTTGTTGCTACACTATTCAAACTTTAGAGAAAAAATATTGAATAATCGAGTAATTACAGACGGTTTGGAAAAATGTATCTATTTGTTGCTGTGTACAGAACAATGGAACTGAGTTCACAATTTCCTAAAGTTGATTACAAAATTATCTTGAATCGTTTTTTTTATAATTTTAATGATTATTACACGCTGGAACTAATACCATGTAGAAAAGGCTGCGTTCTGTTTTACAATTTGAGAAAATGAGTGATGAAATATTACATATCAATTGAAGAATAATAATATAATATATATTTAAATTTATTGGTGTAATATACATCCTATCAATTTTTATAGGTAATTTAAACAATTAATTCTCTTTTCCTTAATATTCTAAAATAAAATTTTGAGTAATTTATTCAAATCTCAAAAATCATACAAAAAAACCCCTGAATTGTTTTTTCGTTACTTCTACTTTGTCATTTTCGTAACATATGTGAATTCAGAATAAAAATGCTGCCGCACATAGCCTAGTGGACCTTTCTGTGATCTCGCCACCCATGGGGTTTTATCGAATATTGGGTTCGATTCCGCTAATGATACACAGTGTAGAGAGATGATACATGTTAAACTTTCAAGGCTCCTAGTCTTTCTGTTGACGCGATGTGGAAGTTTTGAGAGAGGGGGGCTAAATGATGTGTCATCATCGTCACTTAACCAAAGCTGAAAATTTTCGAGGTCCATGAGTGTTCTTGAGTGCGAAGTTAATAAGCAATCGATGAAAAATCCGAAAATAGTATTTCGAAATATAAAAATGTACTAGGGCTTTTATAATCACAGTTTATAACTATTTCTTATTCATTTTAAATACTCTATATTTTATAATATTATTAATAATTTATTTTTATCAAGCATATTTAAAAAGTTTTCTATTGAAGTGGAGAGCCATCTATCTTGAAAAGAGTGAATTTTTGAACGGTTGAGCTTTTCAAAAAGAAAAAAAAAAAAAAAAAAAAAAAAAACAGTGCCTCTCAACGTTACAACTTTCGTATCTTTTTAACTTTTTGGGGAATGCAAAAAATATATATGCTTTCAAATTCCATAAGAATTTAAGACTTTGTCTCTTTTTTTTTTAGCTGTTGTTATTTGTTTATTTTTCCTGGAAGCTTTTCGATACAATAAAAAAATAAAACTGAAATATTTATTTACATTTTCCAGCGGGAAAAAGTCTTCTATTGAAATCTCCGCGCGAGTGAGCGTTGAATTGGGTATATCAAGATTTTGTACAAAAAATTCCTTTCATAACATCTAGTTTTAAATATATTTTCTAATATTTAAAAAAAGAAATACTTCCTTCTTATTTAATTATTTTTTTTCTTATAAGATTGTTTCCGTTTGCGGAAGAAATAAAATATTTCGCGATTTTATATCCTGAAGAATTTATTAACTTACACTAATAACTATTTCCGTAGAAATCAAAGTATTTAAATGTGTTCTGAGAGTGTATGAATCTGGTGAAGAAGTTGCCAGACGCAGAGTAAGAAATATATTTTTAAGTTGGTTTTAAAGAACAAAAATGAAATGTGTGATTGTAAGGGAGATGACTTTCAGTAAATATTAAATAAAATACTTTTACTTCTAGGTTGTATATATTTTATAAAGCTAAAATTATCTTGAATGTTTTTTAGAAAATATCGTGTTCTTGATATCGGAACATAACGAGAATCCCGATGGAAAAATAATTCAACAGAATATAACATAACCAAAACCTTTTAGTTACAATAAAGTGCTTTTGCAAATGTGTTAGAGTATTCCACCAGTTCCTATTTACAAGTAGTGTTAAAACTACCAAATCAATATTTACAGATGAGCTACGAATTTTCGTTCCTATCGAAGCGGAACTCTTCGCATGATGGAAGCAAAGGGGTTTTCAAAATTTTGTTTCGGAAACAGAACTTCTTAACGCGGGAAAGCAAAACCTCAGGGAATACATTTTCTCTTCTGAATGTGGTTTTCGACAATTCAGGCAATAGAAAAATACACCCACACATATCCGTTAAAGCACGGGATCTATTTTCATTTTTAACTCTAATAATTTAAATTACTTTTCCCTATATTTATTTGATAAGCTTTGGGTAAAAAGAAATTTAAAATACTAAATTCGGATAGTGTACACATTATGGGAAAGCCATCGATTGACTTTAAGTATTGTAAATTGATTTTTCTCTGTTCTTGATGTGCGTGTTGCAATGAATAAAGTTTAAGCATTTCTTTCATTTCTTTATTGAATTAAACGCGCAAGTATTTTTAGATTACACGTATAATTTAGAATAAGATTATTATTACTAGAGGTATAAATTAAGCTTATAAATAAAGAGTTTTATAATTTTAAATTAGGATTTAAAATTTTCAAACAGTTTCTACGTCAGACAGGCGACTTTAAAGAGTCCTCCTTAAAATAATAAATAAAAACTAATTTTCTATCTCGATTATTTTTGGTAGTTAATAAAACTGTACGATACCCGATATAATAATTAAAACAGTAACGTGTGTTACTTTAATCTACGGCTTTTTGAAAACAAGCAAATCCAAATGAATAGCTGTAATTTACATAATGCTGTAACACGGATTCAAGATACTCCACTTAAAAATTATGAATGAAATTTTTTTGTCTTTATATTTAAGTTTCCGTCTCCTTGCCTACCAAATGAAACATGGTTACGAAAATTAGGTAAACATTAGAAATGTAGTAAATAGGTATAATCAATTCGTAAGAAAGCGACAAAGAAAGATGGCAAATGGATTGAAAGGTTAAAAAAACAGAAAGATTACGGAAGTTGAAAAAAACATTGTGAATTCTCAGAATAGTGCATGGGAGTTACTTGCATGCCTGAGATCTATAGGGACAAGACCCGAAGCTATTAGGTAGTAGTTTTTCAATTGTGAATTAAAGCATTGCATCCTAGTAAGAATAAGCTTTGAAATTTTGTGGAAGTTGTTTGTTGAAAGGACTATGTTCTAGTGTAGAAAGGATTCCCGTTTCAGTGAAACAATAAATAAGTATTTGAAAAGTAATTTGCTACATTCTTGAGCCGTTTCTGTATCATTATTTTAATTACCTTACATGTGCTTAGAATTAAATTGAGCTTCAGATTTTCTATTAGACTAATATTTGAACTGACTAACGAATCTAGTAATATAAATGCATCACAATGTAATGAAGCCCAGGAATGCATAATGTAAAATAAATTTTATACATTACATTGGTTTACGGCATATTCGATCCCGTGGAGGGAGAGGACTGTTGATTGACATTTGTATGCCAGCGGCTGTTGTGGACCCTTGACCAGCTCTGAAGAAAAGTTGACAGTACTTTTTGCTGCTGCTTTATCAACCAGACCAAAGGGTTTAGCTAATTATTAAGAAGCATCAATTTCTGTATTTGCTGTTGAAGAAAATCCCCGCATACTCCCTCTCCAGTGTCATCGTAATGATACGAAGAGAAACATTCTGAACGATAATTGTAGAGAATGTTGCTTTTCTCGATATTCCTGCAATTAATATATAGTCCCTCCTTGTTGCACTGAGTTTCAGTTTTTATGCAGCTCCCATTTAATGTCATCGACTATCTCAAGCTGAGAGACTGGTCTCGTTGATACGTGCACCATAGCCGGTATATCACTGGTTGTGATGTATGTGCATTTGTCTTATTTAGAAAATCAGAGGCAAGTGTTTCTATGTTGAGGATGTACGCAACTAGTAGTTCTTAACTGTGCTGTTATTTAGTGCTCCATTTCAGAGCCACCATTTTAGCATTATAAGCTATCTTTTTAGTTTTTAGACCATGTGGGCGGGGAGGATAATTTGTTGACCTTGGAGTGCCAGCGGCCTTTTGAACCATTGACCAATGGGTCAGAAGAAAAATTGATAAGTTGCTTTTTGTTGAACCTTTATCAACTTGACCAAAAGAGACGTCCCTGTCGGGATGATTATTAAAGCATTTTAACATGTGTCGTTGTTGTTGAAGAAGGCCCCCTTTTCTTAGTAAAATAATTAAAACTAAACTACACTCTATTTTTTTTTATTTAAACATGAAAAATCACCCTTTGTTAAATGAGAAACTCTCACTTCATATTTAAATGTCTATCTCAAATAATCAACAATTCTTATTAATTAGAGATTTCCTTTTTCGTTTGAACTTAAAAAATAACCATGATTCGTCGTCCATAAATTCGGAGTATAGTTGAATTGGTGCAGTATGAAGTATGTTGACGTTGAACTCAACAACCGTCAAAGGGCATGCTCCTGGGTACAACTTCAATTAGCGAAGCAAATGCATCTATTTATTATAATACCATTGCTCTGTGGACAATCTAAATCGTAATGTTGATAGCTTGCACGGAATTCAAATGTGGCACGTTCTAACCTCTCGTGGAGCTCGTAATTAATCAATCCGACGCGGTTCAATGTCCGCACTGGCGATGTTGACTCTCAATAAAGGACGAGCATTGACTCAAAGTAGTTTAGTTCACTGTTATTGTGAGGTACGTTTCCATTTATACTACCTGATTACTTGACATTTACAGTTGAACCTCGTTAACTCACGGTAATCGAAGAAAAGGATTACTGAACCACTAGTTAATTGAAACCTGAGTTACAATATTAATACTCATTGAGCGATAATACGAGTTTCAAGCTCGATATTCATTTTCTCCGTTGCGTATGTATTCCTTCGATATTATTTTTAGTTATTACAGAAATGTTTTATAGAAGAAAAATATCTTTCGAACTCATACAAATTGACAAATAAAAAATGTTGAGTGAATGGAAAATGTAATTGAATGCGATATGTTGAAAATAAGCTCTTACAAAAAATTAAAATTAGAACATTTCACTTTCTGATAAATATTGACTCGTACCCAATCCAAACTCTCAAATCCAAAAAAATGATAAATAAAAATTACTAAAATGATTGACCGTCTCTTAGCCCCAAACTTTCAAAGGATGCGTCTCAAAGACAATCTTTTGTTTATCTCAGCCTAACCAGATATTTATAATCCCTCTTTCATGATGAAAGTCATTGTCCTTACTTTACAATCAGATGACTTGTGGGTGATTCTTATTCTTCCATACGATTCTATTTTTTGCTCGTTATTACATGTCCAAGTATCATTTGACTTATTTTTAAATTTTGTTCAGTCTTTCATTCGGAGTATATGAGTGCTACCACACATCGGAACTACATGATTATATTCCTCGATTATTTCACTATATATATAAAGTAGAAGGGAGAAATACATTAACGTCTTTCCTTAAAACAAAATACTAGTGGTATCTCATAAAAAAGAAGTCATGGTAAAACAGCTAATTAATGAACAGTTAGTTAAAAAATCTGATTGTATTGCACAACACGCTAGAGTAAAATTTTAATTTTGCACAACATATTATGCTGCTTACGAGGTTTTGAGGATATTATTTCATGTTGCTCATTATTTTTGCTTTGCGAAAACCATTCAAATAACAATTCCTAAAGCAAGAGAAATGACCATTCTACTCTCACGTTTGAATTGTTGCACACATTTTTGTTCTCATTTCGTGTTAAAATTGTATTAATGTTTGTCCTCGTAACTTTTTTATTCAACCAAATTTTTCTTTCTTTTTTTCTTCATACTATTTTCTTTTTATTATTGCCTGTATTTATATTTTTGATTGATTAATAATTTGACCCAGAAAATTATCATTAAACCAACTAACTAGGGAGTACATCACTCTATCTGCATTATTTACTTGTTCAGATGAGAATTATGAAAATGTCTCAGTACAACTCAATATAAAAAACGAAGGATTCAATGATAAGATATGCAAGGTGTCTCTGAACTCATGAAGCAAACTTTAAGGGAAAGTGAAACACGCATAGCAAAGTATATTGTGTATATGAATGAGAATTCGTAAATGAAAACTTTTGGCAAAGAAACAAGAAATACCGAGGAAATGGAATTTCTTTTAATTCTACATGAGCATGATAGTGTTGATAAGATTGGTTTCAATAAAAAGAACTCCTTAAGTGAGTCATCTGTAATCCACATATAATGAATTCGCGTGCTTTCTGGATCTGTTCCTTGTTCATATATATATATATATATATATATATATATATATATATATATATATGTGTGTGTGTGTGTGTGTGTGTGTGTGTGTGTGTATATATATATATATATGTGTATATATATATATATATATATATATATATATATATATATATGTATATGTGTATATACATACACACACACACACACATATATATATATATATACAAGGGTATTTTTAATGACTTTGTCGCTGTTCTCCTTAACAACAAAGTAAACGCCTTAATACCGGTCTGTAGAAGAAACCCGTTTGGCCTAGTCTGTAAGATTAGAGCAAAAGATAACCACTTTTCTTCCTGGTAGAAAATACCATTCCTGCCGAAGTGACGAGCAACGACTTCAACACTAAAAGCCTACAATTCCTGATTGCATGTATCCCTAATTCAAAAACTTGCCTTTGTCTAAGACAACCACATATAAATCAGAACTAGATATATCAGCTATGGTGTCTGCATGAAATAACCAAGCCATCTCAACTGAAAACATCGATAATGTCAAATGGAAAATTTCCAAAAACGTATTGAAATACAACAGAGAAGAGATCAGTTGGTGTGAATGAGGGAAAAGTGATTTCTTTTAAATATCTTTCAGAAGGTTCTTCACATCATCACGATGATACTTGTTGGTGAGTTAATGGCGCCTCCCTTACGACAACAACGACAGATAAACGCCTTAATACGTAACCCGAGGGGATTCCTTTTTGCCTAGTTGATCAGAACACCACAAAAAGTGACGGAACAAGCTTTCTTCAGGCCCCGTGGTCGAGGGTATGAAACGCCGCAAGTACCCAGAGTCGTCTTCCCTTCCTCGACACTAGAAAGAAGACATTCTCCTGTGGAAACTTCTTTATTGGCCACCCTTCCACCACATCCACTCATTGGCGCGATATTTTGCATCTTTCTGAACGAATTATTGCCAGAATTACTTGATAATGTTCCAATTACATTTTGAAATTCCACTTAGTTTCAACACGACCGAGCTAAATTCCATTTTGACATTAATATGTGTAAATACTTCTTTGTCACGTTTCATCCTCCATAGATGAAACAAGATGTACTTAAACGCTTAGCCAGCACGTTCAACCGGTTAGTGAACTAATGAATTTTTCTTATGGGAACACTTCAAAGCAATCTTCTACGAGACCCCAATTCACTTTGATGAGGACCTCATTTCAAAACTGTTATGAATAACTACAACTGTTCGTGAAACAACTGGCATCTTCGAAATCTTACATCAATTACTAGCTAAATGTTGCTAAGTCTGTATGAATGTCGATGGTGGCACATTTGAACACCAACTGTTATTATTGAAGAAAATAAAAAAATGTTTTTTTTCTAATGTTCTGAGCATTTTATATTTTTTTGCCAAAATGTTTCATTTCCGAACCCCGAAGCTATACAAGAAATGCTGCTTTGCGTATATTTTACCTTCCCTTTCAGTTTGGTCCATGAGAACAGGAATACCCTGTATTTCCAATCATTCGTAGTCTTGGAAGCCTAGTGGTCATGGTATCGGATTCATGGCCGGCGGTTTTCTTTTGGCCGCTAAAGATTCGCCGTGTAGACGGGACTGATGCACGTTAAATCTGTCGGGGCCCAAAGTCTTCCCATTGGAGTGGAAGTTAGGAGAGGGGGTTTAAGCTTAGGTGTCGTCCTCTTCACTTGACCGAGGTTCAAAATTACGAGGTCCGTCGCCAATAGCCCTCGTCTTGTTTCTAGTGCAACGTTAATAAAAATTAAACTGAACTGAAAAAATTCAAATCATTCTTAATGTTTCGATTACTGTAATTGATGCAAATGATGATAAATAAAATTATTATTATTTGTTACATATGAGGACACATAATACTACTCTTATTTGATATATGTGACGAAGAAACCAGGTATGCAAATTTTGCTGTGTTTATTGGCTTTATTTATTACCATCATTTCTTCATACATGAGTCGAGTTCGATCAATTTATTTAAATAAAGCCCATGAATAGCATCATTAAAGCACGTACCCTATAGGAAAATTATTTGTAATTTGAAATTCCCACACTATTCACATACAAAAGGAATGTTCTAAAAAATCGTTCATAATTGTTGTAGTAGCTGTAAAGAATTTTAAAGAATTTTTGTCTTTCAAAACTGTACTCGTCTGGCCGTTACAGACAAATGGTCTGGCGTAGGGAAAAAAACTATTGTTATGTTTTTTTCAGTTATTGAGATTATTTCCTAATTTGTTTGATTAAAGTATTGGTGTTTAATCATTATTTATAACTATTTTTGCCAGCGTAAAGGCAGTTGTTCAATTTCCTTTTTGAAAAAGCTTCCGATTTTTCAATGAAAACCTTTTCCAAGTGCGCTTTCCCTTTGTGACGGGTCTATCAGCGACCTTGTCACTGATAGTTCTCTTGGGGAATTAGCACTTATTTGTATCAGAGGACTTCCTCCGAAGAATAGAACGGAGATATGCAAATTAAGACTATTATGTGTGTATATATAGTGTAAGCTTTCAAGAGAATGGAAGCCAAGCGTAGCGGAGCCAAAGGGGGAATGAGCGGGGAAATAGATAGTATAGATTTCTAGTTTGATTGTTCTATAGATTTGTAGATGAACTATTAATAAAGTGATTGTTTTAGAAATGTCTACCCTTCCTTCCCATACGTCCGATCACTTGTTATACCATGTCCAACATATTTAAATTTTATATCTCTTAATGTATGCTCTGATGACAGGTATGAATCTGAAGGCGTGAGATCTGGTGAATGAGGTAAAAGTTCCAATCTAAGCTCCCTTAATTTTTCCTGTGTGGCGTCTCGCGTTGAACATTCCTCTTCTTATTATTCACCAAAACAAATCATTTTTATGAGCTCCTGCTTCCTTTGCTCAATTCAGTCACTGTTGCTGTAGGGGTCTGACTGGTCCAAGCAATGCATAATGTATGATTCCAGAAAAATTCCACTGTACACAAGCAAGTAATTTCTATATTGTTAGTGATGGTCGAGTTGTCAGAACAGTAGCTACTCAAAGACAAAACCATTAATTATTCATACAGGATTATTGTATAGAAACCCTTTCTTATTTTCAGTTACAATTCATAACAAAAATAGATTGGCTTAACACTATGTCAAAAGAGACGCACAGATGGTGTACCGCTGTATCGAGAGCCGTCTCCGTCAATTTATGAGGAATCCAAATTCCTTGTCTGTATAATTTTCCTTTGTGATGAAGATCATCTTGAACTGCAGACCATGAACAGCCAATCTTCAAGGATAATTCCTCAATTGTTTGACGAAGATCTGAATCCACTATATTTTTTAGGATATCATCATTTAATTTTTGTGATTGTCCTTTCCGTGCAGCATTTTCAAGACTCCTGTATCCATTATTAAACTTCTTAATTCATCTATGACACTTGTTTAGTTTCGGAACAGAACCACAGGTATTGGTAATTTTTTTCACTGCTTCGTTTGCTTTCATTCCTCTTCTATTGTTGACCTTGATATCTTTCCTCCTTTTCGCAACAAAACTTATTAAGCGAAAAATAAATTTTACAACCAAGCTTGAACGTAATAACAAAACTTCTACGTATGCGGGACCGTGTTTCAACACGAACTAACTGTGAATGAGCTTATCGATGAAATTTTGATTATTTTTTGGCTCCCCTAATATAATGGAAACAGTAATTCAACAATATAAAGAAATAAATTGAATGAGTTGCTTAAAAGTATTATGGAGGCAAAAATTAAAACACTAATTAATATTTTGTAGATTATAGTAAAGATATTAAATAGTAATAATTTTGTAGATATTAAATAGTAATAATTTTGTAGATATTAAATAGTAATAATTTTG
>BMAW01091086.1:94631-174070 GCA_019974015.1 Nephila pilipes
ATATTAAATAGTAATAATTTTGTAGATATTAAATAGTAATAATTTTGAAGATATTAAATAGTAAAATAAAAATTTCAAATAATTTTGCATGCATAAATACAAGGAACAAAATAAATAATAAAATATTTCCCAGCAAAACAATTAAATAAGACACAAATTGAACTGAAAGAAATACTACACTTATAAGTGATGGCAAAAGAAAAATTATTTCATAAAAAAGTACAATTGAAAGCCTGAAAATTCCATAGTAAATAGAACGAAAAATCATGCAGAAAATTAAATAAAATCTTTTTTTAAATTTCTGAATCTAACTTAAGATATATTTGCTGATTAAACAGGGTTTATTGGTATCAACCTCTCCAAATTAGAATAAATGCTTTACGCTAAAATGGTCAGACTATAAATTCAAAGTAGCAGAGATACAAAAATAAGAAATTAAAGTAAAATGTATATGTAATAAAAAAAGCATTCTAGATAAATATCATGGAAATAGAAAAATATAACGTGCACTTAGACGAGGCATATTTTAAGACAATTATCACGAAATTCCACTAGATGAAAATGGAAGATATATCGAAAAGGAAAAAAAAAAATGCTATCAATCGAGGAAAGTGTACTAATGGAAGTAAAAAAAAAATCTTAAGATAAATTTAAAACGATATTATTAAAAAGAAAAGTAGGGGAATAATTGAAAAATAAAATGAGAAATTTAAAAACAGAGAAATTACAATATTTCATAATTATTAGGTTTTGAATCCTTCTTAATAAAATTTGTGGAAGATTGTGAAGGTTACCGATCAAGATTGATCAAATTATCGAAATTTTTGTAAATATTTTAAATATTAGTGAGAAGTTTAAAATTTCTTAAAATATAATTATGTTATATTCCGGAAGATATTAAGGCTTATTGAATTTGCTCATAATGATACTTTATGAATCTTAAGAAAACAAAATACATCTATTGTATCATATACATTATTATTAAGTTCATTATCTTCTGCTTTTAAAAACTGGAAACACACACACACATATATGTACGTTATCATTCCCAAGATTAAGACAGCATAATAAATTGCTTTATCTCCATTTTTGCCTTAAATATCTTATTTTTTTCATGATTTTCACCTAGTACGATTTCATGATGTTTTATTATTTTTTGATTATTGTTGTAATGAAAGAATTATAATACTGGTTTTATTTTTAACTTTAAATGTAGCTTAATTTTCATGGTGCAATCGTTCAATAAATTATTATTAAGTTATGTATATGTTCATTATGTATTCTTGTATATTAATATGTGTGCTCAATGTTATTTATTCAGCAATTTAAATCACTTTATTTAAATTTTTAAATATATATCTTCTTTAATTGGCAGTTAAATCTCGTTATTTTAACTTTATAGCTTTACATTTCTTTTTTAATTATTATATACATGTTTCAATACAGTTTGAGTTTTAACTAGGTAATAAAAGCTTTTCTTACAATTTAAAGTTTGTTAAATTATTTTCGCTATTGTTTTGTAATTTGTAATTACCTTATATAAATTTTTATATAGTAAAACCCATTGCATACGTACATATATATATAGCAAGAAATTTTTTATTTCTGATGAAAGGTTATCAACTTATGCGTTTGTCTAAAACTTGAAACAAAGTTAAAATATTTTTAAGATGTCACATTCAGGATATGTAGCTAAATATATACTTAGTTTTATCTGAAAATATTTTATGACATTTAAAATTCCAGTGAAAAAAACTCTTGGAATACTGGATCATGCACTTTTATAACCGGGAGCATTACAGTTTGCATTTTTTTTGTATTGAAATCATACATTTCTTAAAGGCAAGTGATCATAAATTCCATTTCCAGGCAAACATTTCAAAAGTGCTTTTAGCGAACAACAGGACATTTGATTCATTTCCGTATAGTTTACTTAAGAAGTATATAGCAGGATATTCCTACTTTAAAATTTCCATTTTTAAAAATTTATACTTTTCTTTAAGAAAAAATATTTATGGACTAAATTTAAATATAAGTTTTCTGGACATTTTTGTAGCTTATTCCTATACATCTCACAACTTTTTTTTTCAACAATTCAATAACATAGAAAAGGAAAATATAAAATTTAAAAAAATTGAGTTTGTATTAATTCTTTAAGTTAGAAACATTCTTCAAATGCTACTTGAATTTGCCGAGTGACCCGGGTTCAAACTTTTGGCCATCATTGTTTCATTGTTTGGTTGGAGTCCTGGTTCCACAAAATAACTGTCGTGTCGCAGGGTCAATAAGCATTAAATCTGTCTTAAAACAAAATCCTCATTTTGCTATAGAGGGAAAATTATGATAGTAATTTTCCTTTCCACGAGTTTTTCTCGGCCTTTTAGTGTTAAACATTTCAAGGTCATTCGTCAATATCTCTCGAGTTGCTGCTGAATACAACACGAATGAACTATCAATAAATCAAACATAGTAGTTAAAATTGTCAACTTGTAGGAATTTCGTTTCATTCTCGGACACATAATATGAAATAACTGCCTAACACTGTATCAGTATTAGTTAAGACATAGCAGAGACAAGCCTATTCTATCATTATATCAAATTTTGTTTCTTAATTAATATAGTAGAAAGACGCGCCACACCCTATCTATAAAGTTTCTTAGTTTTATAATTTTTTTTACATTAAATGTGTAATCTTGTATAGTCTTAAAACTAAATCTTTTTGGTATAAAACTGAACCTAAATATTGTTGATTATCTTGCAAAGAAAGGGAACATATATTTTTTTTGCTTGTTTATTTTTCTCCATCAGTTCTTAATACATGTTACTCAATGGATTAAAAAAATTTCATTTCGTTTTTATTTAGTACTTTAAATGGAATCTAATATAATTCATATAAGTACAAAAATACCCATGCAAGAGACAGTATATATAACAAATCGTTTAAACTGTACGCATTTAACATATAAACCTCACATTAACTTATGTTATTATCGATGTCATCTATAGAAAACTCAAATCTCACAACCATATAAAATAGATTCTTGAATTCAAGTAACAATTATGTTCCATTATTGCAGAAACAAAACTAAGGTGGAGATTATTATCATCCTAGTTAATCCTATTACATAAGGGCCTAAGTCAATACTATTACTTATCAAAAAATGTGAAACGAGTTCAGTGATCGTCTTGATTTTATACATGTTGCTGGACGTGGATACATAGATCATTCATAATACCAATGACTACACCTTAAGAACTTCTGAAATTTTGCATTTTTCGATTATATATTGTAAGGCAGTATTAAGAAATATTGTGTTCCATAACTGGGTCATTCTTCTCGATACACCATTTACTACCCGTGTCTAAAATACGAAGAATATTTCGAACAGTTGGAAACTCTTTAGCAGTTCATATCATCATTGTCATTCGTCAATAATGTTACATAATCATTGTATATTAAAAATTGATAATATACAGAAGATAAGCTTTATAAAAGATCATTTTAAAGAAACGTTTAAAGTCACGTGTTTGCTGATATCATTGGCACCGACAGCCTGATACTTTAATCATTTACATATCTAACAGAGATGGAAATATACACGTTTAACTCTCTCTGTCTCTCTCTATCTCTCTCTCTCTTTATATATATATATATATATATTCGTGCCCACATGATTTATTGCAGGCTAAAATTTACTTGTGCATCTAATTATTCAATGATTCAAAATTCCTCGCTAATAAGAGGCTCAGGGCAAATATATTACTCAGTTTCAAACGTGAAATATGTTTACTTTTAGTCTGTTAGGTGTCTCTTTATTTCGGAATAGTTTTCTGCGTAAATTTGCTTCCGTTGGGTTAGTTTAAATGTTTTATATGTACAGCGGGAATGAAATTAATAAAAAAGCTGTTCATAGGAGTGTCTGACGTCTCTTGGACAAATATATTTTCATAAGAGAATCTTATTAAATTCTGTGATGTGTGATTAAAAGTATTTTTGGATACGAGAATGAGAATATCTCATCTATAATATGTTTTAAGCGAAAAGCAAACATTAATGAGCAAATAATTCTATTTTAAGTATCTTTTAGAAAACACTGAAATACTTCGTCCTTTTGAACATTATTTTAAGAAGGAAATATTTTATGTTGTAGTTTGAAACCGCATGAGAAAATTTGCTTTAATTCTTAGATTTTTGTGTCTTTAACTATTTTGGTGCTAGATGATTTCATTGTGTGAGAGGTTGGGTGATCTTGAGTGACAGGAGTGTCTCTACTCCTCAATCTGGTGTCCCAGATAAAACTCGTTAGGGATTTGCAAAGTTTCTCCCTCTCTTTAGTAAAAAGACATTTTAACTTCTGTCGTCGTTATGGAAGACAGAAGAAGCAATTTTATGTTTTCATTAAAATCTGTTAATATATTCAATCTATTCTTTAGACATTTATTTTAAGCCTTTGTGCTTTAAACTTATAATAAAAGTGCATTACACAAAAATACAACAGGTATTGTTCTTTGCGAAGGAGATTCAATAAGTAACCAAGTCTGAAGACAGATGGCGTTGGTAAGTTACATTAATGTCACAATTATATTAATGTCATCTGTTACAAAATGCCAAAGTACAGTTAGGGGAAACACATATCCTTAAAATGGGAATATGTTGAGAAATAAATATTTTTCTTTAAATCTAAAGGAGTATTTTTTCATTTTTAACTCTGAGATTTTTGAGTCACCACGTAATGCTAAATACTTAATTTGGATAAACAAAGTATTTAGGGGGAAAGAATATTAAACCACATTCAGTTATGTGCAAAAATATTTATCTACCAGTTTTCGCTCTACCATAACATTTTGACTGGATATGATATATCTTTAAATTGAAAACCGACCATAATTTTTTACGTTATTTATTTCACATATTCTATCAATTTTCCCCATGAATATTAAATCACAAGTTTCATTATTAGAATATATTCAATTAAAGAAAATTTCAAATAAAAGAAATTTAAAAATTTCAGTAAATAAACAATGTTGCTAATTGTTTCAATTTTCTTTAAATAATTGTATAAAATAAATCTAATTTATTAAATAAGCTACAATTTTTTTAAAAACCTAATTATATATTTTACGAACTAATTGTTAATAAAATGATATTTTCTATTTTTTACTGTATGAAAGTATTGCCACATTTAACAGCTTAATTATTGAACATTTAATAAACCTTAAACAGAAAAGTTAACAAATAATATGTCACTTAAGATAACATGCTTATAATATCGCAAACTTTGGAAAATTCCTAATTTTTATGTTTTACGTTACGACGTAAATTTAATCCAAAGAAATAAAGCGATGATTCAACAGATAAGACGCATATATTATTTTTTTTAAAGTAAAAATGAATGAGGATAGAAGGAATTACTTAGAGCAGTTTCTTTTTATTCTATAACACTAATTAAATCTACAGAATAACTTGTGTTGGTAACTAAATTTGAGATAGTTTCTACTTTTATGTAATCACTAAAACATGTGATAGCGAGTTACTGGAAAAATAATTAACTTCTTAAACTTTTTGTACACATCAAGTTATGATTTCCATTTATAAGAGAGTTTGTGGAAATCAGTCTACCGTTAATCTGTTTTTACCAAATTGACTTTTATCCTGAATTCGAAAACTTAAAAATTAGTGTCTTTTCTGTAAAAATTAGCGTCTTTTCGGTGGTGCCACTAATTGAGAGGCATTCTTTTGTCCTTTATAGATATATTTTATGTTTTCGTCACTGTACAAAAATTCTACTAATTTAATGCTTGCGAGTAATTAGGTTTATATCAAATTTTCTTTTGGTATATCTTGGAGGGTTTCAAAAATTAATAATTTTTCGAATCTTACTAATTATTAATTTTAACAGAGATTTTGCCAATTTTTTTACTCATAAACGTAACACTAACGTTCTGCATTTTATATAACTGTTGAATCCGGTAGGCCATTTCAATTTAAAGCAGAGTCTTTTACACAAAGGAACACGATTTCTTTAAAAAGGTACACAATTTATTAGCAACACACAAGAGCAAATGTAAAAGAATAAATGTGAGAAGGAGCATTTAAGAATCAATAACGTTAGCCGATGCGTACAACAGCGTTCCTTTCGTATTGAGTGCCATTTCGGCTTACATAAACCAATGGGAAAGATAAAAAAAAATGTTGCAAAATTGAAAAATTTTGTAAAAAAACAAATGTACCCACCCAAGGTTTGTATTTTTTATAACAATTATTAAATTACTCAATTAACTATAAGGATTAAAGAAAATGATGAAATATCTAAAAAGGGATATATTAAAATTAAAGGAAACGATAAATTATTAAATTGAATATATTTAAACAACGTGTAATTTAAATTATAGTAAACGATAAATATTATTAAATTGAATATTATAACTATCTGCTACATGTAATTAAAATTAAAACAAATAATAATTTATTATTTTTAATATACTTAAGCTAAATATAATTAAAATTAAAGCAAACGGAAAATTATTAAATTGAGTATATTTTAGTGAAATGAAACTAAAATTGACGCAAAAGATTAAATTTGAAAAGTGATCTGGTACGCGAAAAGAGATCTGACTAAACCCTTGAGTGACAATAAACACTATTGTTTTTTGCCACTCACGTAATATATATTTAAGTAAAGTAAGAGGTTAATTTTGATTACGAAGAAAACTTATCAATAACTCAGAATTTTAAAAGATCTGTAAATATTAAAGAGCAAGATAGAATTTAGGGTGTGTCGTTCAAGCTTTCAATATAATTCATTATACGAGCATTAAGGTCCTAAAATTCCAATACTTAATTGTTTTAATCAAAATGTAATTAGACTAAATTCTTTATTTTGGGTTAATAAGAATATATTAAATAAAATATCGAGAACCCCACAAGACTGTAAGGTAATAAACGACAAAGCTTTCCATCGCAAAAGAACCAGTTAGACATTGATTGAAATGAAGAATGAAGGTCTTGAAGTAAGAATATCTCAAAGAAAATTACATGCAATTACTGAAACTTATTAAATACTACAGTCTGAAAGTCCATAAGAAGAGTTAGAAATGAATACATACTGAAGTGTCAAAAGTCACAGGGATGTAGTTTGTAAGTATTAAAACAACAATAGAAACGCGTAAGAATTGTATAAATGGGCATTGTATAACTAGGACTTTTATTTTAGTTTAAGTGATTCATATGAAGTTTTTTGATTTGATTATGGCCGCACGACTGGAATTAAAAGAATTTGAACCAGGAATGTTATGTAGAGTTAGACGCATGAGTATTCTATTGTTGGAGAATAACTAATTTTGGGCATTATCTCTCACCATCGAACAACACAGTAGTCGACGGCGAGAAATGCTACTTAGAGAAGTGAGCATTATCAAGCAAACAACATTGCATCAACGAATAAAGAAAATGCCGTGTCCGTGTGGACAGTCCATCGAAATTCGGTGTTGATAGAGTGTAACTCGACTGCCTTTAATAACAAGACGTTATCGACTGCAACGCCTCTACTATGTCATGAAGAAATTGTGTTGACGCAAAATTACTAAAAACACGGTTATAGTACTATATTAATACTAATGATTTGATGGTTAAGAGGCAGCATAGCTGAATTTTTCTTCAAAGGACTTCCGGTGACTTCCTGAACTAATGCACGCTGAGTTTTTTTTTTTTTTTCGCAACCCAACGTTATTATCCTCATGATATTATGAGGTATCCTATATCGTGAGGGATACTTCGTAATATCGTATGAAGATTTTTGGCTTTTCAGTAAATGCTCAGAATCTATTAATATCATCGACATGATTACAATAATAAAATGAATAATTCTCCAATCAAAAATTGTAATTGAAAACCTCTGTAAATGAAAAAAAAAACAACAACTTGTGTAAGTGAAATAAGCTATCAACCTTCTTAAGATAAGATAAAGAAATGAGATATCATCCTATGACTCGAACAACCTGCCTCTTGAGTAATAAATATTAATATAAAGTTAAACTCGGAATGATATTCAATAAATACATTGTAATTATGTGTGTTTTAAAATTAAAATAAAATTAGCAGCATTATTAATTTTAAGGTAATGCAGCATCTTTTCTTCTGCCGAAAAAAGGGGCGTAACTTCTTTGAAACTGTATATTTTAGCGCATTATTGATTAAAAGTTCTAATTTATATGATACTTTTCCCACAAGCATTTATTCTTTTAACAACATAATAAATAAATGCAATTACACAATTCTTTCGCTTTTATACATTTTTATGACTGAAATAAATTTCACTGAATAACGCTTTATGCTGAAGGTCTCTAAAATAATGACCAGAAAAGAAAACCGATATTCACTTTCCTGCAATAATATTAAATTTAACTATGTTCTAGAATTTTATAAGAAGTGTATCTACTACATTATGTATTACGAAATGAAATGAAATAAATAGCAGCTAGATCTTATCACCGAAATTTAGGATATCACGTCTTATTATTTACATCTGATAAACTTTTAATTATAAAAATAGATTTTAAAAAGAAAATAGTTCGTAATTGTTATCAGAAAATAAAAATTTACTTCAATTATTATTTTTAAACCAAAATTACCTTATTGAATATATTTCTGTTTTATAACTCACACATTTTTGTCTTTGCTGTTTTTTTTTTGTAAATTTAAATGTATTTGTTCCTTGATAAATATATTTCACATCTCTATCACGGTAGGAAAAAAGTTAATTATTTTATAAATATGTGTAATTATCTTTTTTTATTCTCAAGTTTCTTTTCTTCGGTTGTTCGAAAAAGAATTTAAAAGGGTTTTAATAGTTATAACAATATAAAACATTGTTTAGCATTTTTAAATTCAACTCTAATACTCTACTTTTTATGTAACATTATTTTTAAATTTTAAGATTAACGTAACAATGGTTGCAGAAACAGAAACAAAGGTGCATTGCTCAAATTTTCGAATACAAATCATTAAATTATTTTCCTAAAATCCCCATCATATTTAGGTTTTTTCATAAATAAATCATAGCACAGGACTTTTTTAAAATAATGATACACCATTTTATAACAAAGTAAAATGCGAATAATATGCCAAAATTAGAGCATGTATTATAAAATATACTTGTGTTTCCCTCCAGTTCTAATGATCATATTTTGAGAAGCTGGGATTTTTGTTATAATATGAAACATCTATCTTCTAAGGATAAAGTTATTTCAATAACAAAATTTAATGTTGCGCAAATGATTTTGGAATTATGAAAATATAAATATTTAAAAAAGAGTTTATCGAGCTCATGTTGGTTGTACTAACTAAAGGTGTAAAAGCTTCCCTTCAATATTTATCTCTACAGAGATCATGAAGATCAATTAAGTAGTTAATTAGACCACAAACTAAATTAAAGAGGCTTCAGTAAAAAGACAACGTGGTTATGTCGGTTAACTGCCGTCACATAATATGCAAGGTCACTCTCTTCTGAAAAACTCACTTTAATCCTAGCTTATAATTAAACAATAAAGTCTAATCTGATCAACTGACTAGCACAAAGAATAAGACACTTGTCGAATACAGCAAATCCGACTCCTACTCTAACCAGGAGTCATTTCTCCTCAACTTTATTACAAAGGATTGATTACAAAAATTCAATCCATCATTTTCTCGTTATCATCTATTCCAATCTTACTCCTTTCAATAGAATTTTGCTAATATTTATATATATATAAATTCTGTTTGAATTAAAGAGTTCGGAGATTTATATGTTCAAGCAATATAATTTGAGTTTTGGAAATACAAGAATATATCAACATATGTGATTGATTGAATTAGAACAATATAGCAATCTACTGATCATACAGCAAATAATTTCAGTTGATAATGATCATAGTTTTCAACAAACTTTCCCGTCATATTAACGTAAGAGCATTAGGACTTATTTCAATTTTTCACTCGACAGCTTTAAATCTTCCACATCGTGTAGGTGTTTTTTTTTTTCTTTTTTTTTGGATTCAGAATTCTAATTCGTGACTTGGTCTTTATTTCACTGGTTCTAAATTTCTATTTATGAACTGAAAAATTATTTGTGTTTGCGTGAGTGAGGAATTGTTTATTAACACATCGTACTGAGATTCAAGACAAGGGCTATTATCAACTACATGAAGAAAACACGAACTGTCATCTCCCTCTCGGAAATTCCCACTATGGCAGTGGGTTGACTAGGCGAGAATAGCAGTTTAATTTTTTTTCCTTCCAGAGATGTCTAAACAGCTTCAAAGGTATGATATTTATCAATTATTTCTTTTAAAATTTCCTTATTTTCTGAATAGGAAAATATATTTTCCCATCTTCATGTAATTCGTTTCCATTCCGTTTCAATGTGACTATTTAATTCCAGTTTCTTTATTTCCTCTTATTAATTAGCGTGCATTAAGTAACAAGTATTTAACTTTGTTTGAAAAAATTGCTGTAACAAATGTAATCAGGTTCTCCCACATGTTACTCTCCTTCGAATATCTTGGGGACAGTCATTTGATGTTAACTGTTTTGAGAGCCTCTTCTAGTAAATGAAGCATAACCTCTGTAAATTAGATTAGAAATATCGAAGTGCAGTGAATAATATTGATGTGATGACATTTGTATATTACGGAAAGTTAAATAGTAGAGACGTTATAATAGAGTGAGATTTTAGAAGATTAGATCGTCGGAGAGTTCTACGTGTGTCTAATTTGATTAAAAGAATGAAGAAAAATGTTTTGACATTATTGTGATGCAATCACCTGTACACGGATGGATAGTAGGATCCAGATTAAAAGTTAAGTACTATCTCAGATCCAATCAGACTGTATCAGTTAAATAAATAATTATAATATTAATCTTTAAGTTCAGACGCGGGTATAAAGATCAGTTCTACCTACATATTACTAAGAATTTAAAATTCTGAATGTTCCATTAAAGCCAGTTTGATTTCCTTCATAACCTGACAATTTACTTAGAAGCTGAAGAGTTTTGAACAGCGTTGGCACAATGAAACGAGAAAAGGTAAATAAGAGCATTTCAACTAAACACCATACTTGGATTAAAGAATTACAGAATTGCTTGATATGGGTCTTATAGATTTATTGAGAAGGGAATTTTCAATTAGTCATATGTAAGTAGAGCTTTCATATCATGTTCTCATATTGTAAATAATACCTAATTTATTTGAAAGATGGGAAGATGAATATAAATCTGGAATTAAATTACTTATAGCAATTGCAATTGTTTCAGGTTTCCGTTGTCACTCCAAATTCAAGCAAGAACATTTTACTAGGCTGGGAATGAAATTAACTAACTTGTATAATAATTCTCAAGATCCTTTTCGAATATATTTATTGCAACATTTCTGACTGTGGAATTGATTTTTAGTTTTAGTTTTTGAGTTCTGTCATTGCAACAAAAATTAAATTAAATACATTTTTTTAAGAAATCTCTAACTAATAAAACCAACGTATCTCATTTAAAAAAGCTTTATATTGCCATTTAAAAATAGTTAATCAAAATTAAGGCAATTAGAAAAAAAATTGGTTAGTATACTACTGGCGACACCTTATTGTTTTAAGGGTTTATTGCTTACCTCTAAACACTTTCCAGGGATTATTGGAATATTTGAGACATTGTATATTGATCTGATTTCTTGTCAATATGGCCCACTGGAACCTTTTCTTATTTTACTCAGGATCAAAGGTAATGATGAAACACACGTCTCAAAACTTTGGTTAGATTTGTATTGGAATTTTTCTAGAGTGATCAAATAATCAATAAAGAAGTCTGATACAAATGCAGTGAAGTTGTATTACTTTTGCGGATACTTTTGTCATAAAACAAGATTTCTATTATTCTGCTTTGCATTTTTATTGACATTTGTTTTTACTTTCTTGTTAAAACACGATTGTTTAACCCTTTTTTGTAACTGTAAATATTTAACAAGTCAAAATTTTCGTTTTAAATCGATTCTTGAATCTGTTAAAATCATCCAGTGTTTCAAAAAATAATCCCTTTTTTTCTAAATAAAATGTATTAGAAGAAATTCGTTAGATGATAAGAAGGAATGGTTCTTATTTTGCGAATATATATATATATATATATGTGTGTGTGTAGTACATAAATTTAGAAAAAATGAATACATAGTTGATTAAATCATTGGAGCAATGCACCTTTCATAAAATTGATATAAAGATTTGTCATAGAAGTCATCTCATTACTGCAATTCATTATATTATTTAATGACCTTCAAAAACAGAAATATAAGGTTTGCAGCCATCGTCTACATTTTTATCACTAGCATATGAGACATTTTATCAGCATTGAAAGCTTAAAAAACTCTTTACAGATGTTAAAAAAAGGTAACTATTTATATCAAAAAAATGAAAAGAGATACAAGTATTTTATATTTTGAACTTTAAATTAGATTCGTACTAACACCACAAACCTCTAACACTATAGATTGATTTCGTACAATCTCTAAGAATGCGGTAGCTGGATATTGAATGGGATGGAATGAGAATTCTCTCTTGAACTTAAAAATAGTACAAAAGCTGAAACCCTTCTATATTCGTTAGAAAGTCTTATTTCAGAGCAACAAGTTCAGTAAGATATTTCCTTCGAATAAAGAAAGAAGACAATACATTGAAATATTTGTTTCAATATTACTCAAAAGAAAATAAGCCTCTGTTCACTCAAAATGTCTATAAAATATTTACTAACAGGAATTTAGAAATAATATGTATTTTCCTACAACAATACTTTTATTCTTTAAATGATTATTTTCATCAGCTATAAAAACACATATTATATATATAAAGGTATATCTACTCTAATGGTCTAGTACTAAAATCATCCACAAAAAATGGTATTGGATTCTATGTCATTTTTTCACAGATAAACTTTGAGGTAATTTAATATTATCGTTCCATTGCGGATATGTTCTTAAATCACTAGGACCATTTGTTGTTATGAAAAATGATTTATCATTATTATATGCCTTCGAAATGAGATTTAGGCATTTTTTTTTATTTGAATGCTTCAACATCAATTTTGATCAGGATTGTATTGGATCAAATTGTATTACCGATTTCTTTTGTAATATTTTGAAGAAAAATTTCCTCTAAAATATTATTTTTATAGAAATAAAATTGCTTGAAATGGATTACTAAATTTGGATAATATTGTATTCTTGGGATTTTCTAAAATGAAAATCTTTCATAATTGATGTCATCAGAATTGATTCAAAAAACAAATCGATAACAAATATAGACGTATTCTTCGGCAGCAGTTGAAAAGAATGTGTTATAAAAATATTTTATGCAGATCAAAGAAAGGATGATAATGTAAGAAACGAAAGAAGTTATCGGTAACATTGAACGCATTTTTACAATATTTGATAGTCTTTTGAGATTTTAGACGTAATGTTGCCTTGTTGATCCACAAATGAGAAAATGGTCATAATTATTTGAAGTAATAATAATATGAATACAATTAACTAATAAAGGAAATGTTTTTATGCATTTTCTTGCAGTATTTTCAAAACTCTATCAAACATTTACTGTGCATAGAATAAATTTTTGAAGAAAAAAAATATGAAGGAATGTTTTAGCATATAATCATTAGTTTTTGGAAGTTTATGTGAATTGTAAAGAAAAGTAATTTATTGTAATTTTTCAAAGCATTTTGTATCACTTTTTTACAATTAATAAGGAAAAGAAACAACTCCAAGTTTTTGCTGCAAAATTCCATGGAACATCATTTGAAAAAATGTACATTTCGAAATAGAATTTACTACAATTTTGGCTGAGAATGTGAGATATAGTGATTCAATTTCAAGACATAGGTGTTAAAGTCTTAAGTAGTTTCAGAGATGGAAACTATTCTAAGTGTAATCAAAAATAAAATGATTGTAGATTATCCATTAAGAATCTCTAAGAATTTGAAGGTAATCATAAATCCAAAAGTTTCAAATTTAAACAGACTTCTTGGTTAAAGAAAATTCTTTTTCAGATTAATTAACAAAAATGTTGTTTTTTAAAAAAATGATATCTGCAAAACATGAGAGTATTAATATTTAATTAAAAAATCAATTTTAATTTGTAAAAGTGGAACTATTAATTATAAGTTCTATATTAACCATAAATTTTTTAACGATGACCAAAGGAGTGATGAAAATGATTCATATTAATTTAAATTAATAACAAACAATTTGTGCAATGAGGAAATTTAACAATCTTCCTGTAATAGCTTTCATCAGCAGATAACAAAGAAGGAGGCGTTCTTAAATGTCCTATCTCAGAAAAATACCAATGCTCTACATTTTCAAAGTTATCGTCTTCACTCGTGAAATTTTCTCATTTAACCCAAATATTCCCTAATTTATAATACTTTTGCTGATAAAAAATTCTTATTTTTATGATAACCCTATACTGATTACCCTTATCGTAATTGAACTAGAGCTGGAAACTCCAAATAGCATCGATTAATCGGTACATGGCTTTTTCCGATATATCTCACATTCGTTTTTTATCTAATGGAGGACATCACTTCTTTTGTTGGAATTATGAATTCAGTTAAAAAAAAAAACTCGAGATTTAATGTGCTCGTTCTGCGCGATAAAAATGTGTGAAATCTAATTTGCGTAGAACACTTTAAAGGATTATTATGCAATGAAAGTGGAAGTTTATGACTAAATTGTGATAACTTCTATAAGCAAGATTCGTCCATTTCAAAAGGTTCAAATCAAAACATAAAACTAAATGGAAAATGGAATTTATTTAATGATCACTACTTTATGTGTTTTAAGCAAAATATCTGAATGATAACTAGACGAAATTAAGTAACTATTTATAAATAAGAACTATATTTCTATATGTTCATTAAATATTATTTTAAATCGCATTAAGAAATTCTTGTGTTTAAATAATTAATTTAAGTTTAAAGTACAATTGTGTAAGTAAATATTTCTAAAGATGATTTTGATATTCTAATAAGCAGTCAGTCTACATTTATAAAAACGTCTAGTTTTTCTTGAAAATAAAATTATTAGTTTGTCATAAGAGAATTTGCATTGTTTATATCCACTCCTTTCAAAAAACGTATATACTAAAATATTAGATACATTTTATTCTTTATAAGTTTCATATAAATGTAAGTTCCCTCCAAGAATGTATTATATCGATTCATAAATGTAAATACTGTCCTTTAAATTCTGGAAATATTGAAATTCTTTAATGTGTCACTTATATTCCTTTATATTTATTGAAATATTTCGTTATGAATTATGGATAGAAGGTTTTAAACATCATTTTAACGAAAGTATACTAAGGAGCGAAAATTCAAAACATTTGAGTACTGAAGTCAAGTAGTAAAATGGAATGACTCTGAATAAATTATAGCACCTTATTATTTCACTTATTCCGTAAGAAAGGGCATTGATATCATAATATGAATATGATCTTAAATTATACCAAACATGTTAATATAACTTTTTGAGTAAGGTATGAATTTAAGCAGGAGTTATATTTTTACAATCTGATTATTAACTGCTTTACATAGAAGTACTGAAGAAAGTAATTAATATGAACTATCGCGTAGCGTAATCAGTTCTCAAAAGCTTTACATATATTTTTAATTCGAGAAACGTAATAAATGAATATCTTTAAGCAATACAAACTCCTTAAATTTCTGTGTGTTAGCGACTCGAATCATTATTCTGGGAAACATTTAATTACACGTGCAACGACACTTTAGTCCAAATTCCATCTCACATTTTCTTCAAATTTGAGAGTAATTATTAGCGTATTTCGAATGTCAAAATGCCTGATGTCTTTTGTGATACTGAGATAGCCCTCTCAAGTATATCTAATGAATGAGTAATCATTAAGATTATGTTGAAACCTAGAATGTAATCATTAGAATTTAACCAGTGTTTTACGATCGTCAGAGCAATTTGTGAAATGTGTGTGTCCTTTACAATGCGAAACTCCAATTTATTACTTTAAAATCATTCTTGTTCCAGGAATAAACAGATGTTAAATGAACATTAAAACCTAAAAAAAATCATCGAATCTATAAAAGTAATTGAAATTACCCAAATTCTAACACCGGTAAATCAAAAATGAAAAGTTTTATTAAGAATTATTTCTGAAGATATATATTATAGTTAATATAATACCTGGTTGAAAATTTAAATTTAGCACCGCATGAGCTTTTATAAATATTTACTTCTAAATAATAAATCATATCACAAAAAAAACGTATAAATCATATCACAAAAAATTCCTATAAATAAAATCACAAAAAAGTACTTTTAAATGAATGAGATATTTAGAGATTTTCGATGCTTTAAAAGTGTTTAAGCAACTAAAATAATTATTCACTCGAAATTACCAAATTTCGTTAATTTATACGAATTAATTAATCATTAGATCAGATATTGGGGGATGAGTCGAATAAAAATAAATTCTTCGCTGTCGCAAAGGAAAAGATAAATCCTCACTCCTTCCTTATTATTTGCAAAAAAAATGAGACTTTCACATTTGACTGTCAAACTACAAAGGTTGATATTATTCTTTTAGAATGTTATAAAGTACAAAATGAAAATTTAACGAAAGCTACCACAGAGTAAAACTAATTATGACGTTTTTCACAACCACATTTTAAATTCATTATGGTTCGTTCATGTAACAATGTGCCGTTAGGGCGTAGTCATTTATTGTGTTATTTATACTGAACATGAAAAAACGATTATTTAATATTGCATGGATATTATCAAACTTTTATTATACTATATAAAATGATATTTCGGTTAGTTCAAAAATTTAATAAATTTTTCTTCATTTTACCAAATTATCTATTCTAAGAAGCGTTAAATATAGCTCGAAGAAATAAAATATTTTCAGTATTACCTTAACATTCAATACAAATATAATATTGATGATTTGTATGTCATTTAATTTAAATGAAATCATATGTTCGAGAACAATTTTCATCTACCCTCGTTGAAATATTGAAATTGTTACATAACTTAGAGAGAAATAACTAGTTTTAAATATCTCCTAAGTTCGGATAAGAGATCAATATTTTTTATGGGAACCTAATTTTAAATTATCTGAATTTTACTTTTTCCTTTCTATTTACTTTAAGAATTCAGGTTTTTTGCCTTTTGTTAATTCCATTCATTGTACTTTCATCAATGGAATCATTTTCAAATAACTACTGGATTTAGACCGAGTTCTAGAGAACTGTGAATTGGTTGCAAATGTTGCATGTAAAATATAACTTTGTATCTGTGTCTTCCATAAGAAATAATTGTTAAGGGAATGAAATGCTAACTCTGAGGCAGGAAAATTCTTCATGAAATCGTGGTAAATGAACAGAAATGTCACCAAAGACAATATAAAAAGAGCGGTTTAGTGTCAATACGACTTCCAGAATTTTCTAAAAATGAATTTTCTTCAAATATTTCTTGCTTATAATCATTGTTATTTCCATACTTATGACTGGAAAGTATTCTGTTTGCGTTCATCTCATTTTCCTACAAAAAATATACCAAAGCCTATGAGTGTTTTGGTTAAGCGTATTAGACCGAATATAATGCGATACCATTTTGAAAAATCATTTCCTATTAAAATAGTGACTAGAACTAAATTCGAAGTCTAAGTGGAGAATGTAACAACTCTTCTTATTAGTATTCCCATACCTTTGCCCGACCCCTCAGATTCTCAGAATAATGTGCAACCGGCGTTATTAATTATTTAAAATAAATGCTTATTTGAATAAATTAACTTTTCTTTAAATTATTTTATGTAAAATGAATGAATCGCAGTATGTTCATTTTTTAATTCAATTTTTATAAAAAAAAAGTTGTGTCGCGTAAAATTCGGTGCCACATTTCATTCGGGCTAACGCGGTATGTATATGTAGCTATCCGTTTGAATTACTTCTCTTATTAAAATGATTATATTGATTTTGGAGAGTTGAATCTTCTTTTGAGATATTAAAAGACATGATGCGAAGTATTATTTCGAAGCACTTAAATATATTTAATAATCATGTGTAAGCAAAGAGTACATTTGTTAATTTCATCTTTTTTTAATAGAGATAATAGTTATTTTTGCCCTTAAACACATTTTGTAGTTTTAAAAAGAAGTGTTTCTCTAATGTCTTAACTTGTGTTTGAAAATCGTTTTGAAGTTTTTTTGGTGTGAAATATTCCACTTCGATTGGAACAACTTCAGAATATGAGGGGAAATTCTGATCATATACACACTTTATTTTTAAGAATTATAAAAATGATTAAAATATATAGCAATTATAGATTATTCCGTACAACTTGTTTCACAACAGAAATACATTTATTATGTTAGTAAAGTTAATTATTTTAGAAATGAAACTTAGATCAGATTGAAAATTTCATAGTAATTTATGATATCAATACTAGCTTAAATAATCATTAGATTGACATAAATGTATTTCTAACCGATGCTCGAAATTTCTTCTGAAAATAAAGATACTTCAAATTTTCTAAAATTATTTAATATACAAAATTATATTTTTATTCTAGAATTTTGAATTCACTTTCAAATCAGGGATTATTAAAGTAAATTTATGGAATCATTAATATCATAAGTAATGCGAAAATTTTCAATGTCACTAAAATTATTTAATGTGTATTCTTTCGAAAAGGCGTAAGATCATATCATACGTGCGTTTGAAACTCAGTTGATTCAAAGGAGCTATATTAAGTTTCAGAAATAATTGTCATCAGAATTGAAAAATATAATTCTTTTTTAATTGTACGTTAGTTGTTCGCTTATCTTTGACACAAATCATTGGGACAAGGTCTCACAAATTTATTTTTAGATCTCTGAATTCTGTTAATAGAAACTAAGGATCGATGATATTCACCTTTACTTTCAATCGTGAAATTTTAAAGGCATGTAATTAACTTAGATAAATATTTCCATCGTACCGTTACATTAAATATAATAAATTATCTAATTTTCAAAGATAGAAAAGTAGTTAATGAAAATGTTTATCTGGATTGCAAAAATCATTTCTATTAATTGTACTGAGGCATATTTCAGGAGCATGGTGTACATATTACTCATTGGACTTTTTTGCAGTGTTAATCAGAATTTGCGAAACATATAATCGAAAGATTATCTGCTTTTGAATTCGTTCACCAGAAGAACATTTTAGGTACTGTTAAAGTAAGGATGTTTTAAATAAAACTGTTAAAGTTAATTTATCTTTTTTATATTTCATTCCACTTTTGTGAAAACGTCATTTTATGTATTCCTTTGTTACTCGGGATCAGAAGTCCTACTCGAATTCACACACATATTATTGGAAATTGTTATACCACTAAGAAAATTAAACATCTCAATTAAATTAATAGAAAAATGCAAAAATTTAAAATGTCATAAAAATATGTGATTAAAGTTGAAAATTTAAGTAATCTCATAATTTTAATGAAATAATTCACGCCATTTTTCGCGCTATATACTTGTAACTTTTCAACGGCACAAAGTAGAAATTAAAACTTTTACCGAGTAATATTCGTATACTCATACATCTACATTACTTCTCCTATTTTCTCACATTGTTTAAGATATTTTTGAGAGTTAAAAAGAAATGTAAATCGGGTAATTTTTCAAATTTACAAAATTCAATATTTTCCCGCGTAAAATTCTGAAGCACAACGTTGATCAAAATTTACAGAAAAAGTGTTATTTAGTAGAAAGATATATTCAATTTTGAAGTTATACTAAATTCTTAAAAGTATATAGATTAAAAGTGTTTTTTGACCAGAAATTTTTAGAGAGTTATGAAAAGTTTTGAAAAAATCCAGTTAACACTACAAAATTTTCCCAGAAAAAATTTAACTTGACAATGATGTGTAAATCAAAATGTGTTTTGAACATGTATAAACATATTTAATATGATAAAGAGTTTCTCTTACGCTCAAGCTAAGAAAGGGTTTTGAAAGAAAAAAAACGAAGTTAGGAATGAAAAATAACAATGAAAGGCGTAAAAGAATATTTAGTTTTTCGGAATAATTCTGGAACCTCGAGTGGTAAATGAAAAATTCTGACAAATAGATGTATAGAAATAAAAAGTTTCTTTTTCAAAAAATCAAAAATTTGAAATATTAAGGCTCCTGAAACCCCTTAATAGAAAGATCTTACATTCTATTTTTCTTCAGCATTAATAGGGCTACAGTTATCATTTAGAAACTTAAATTTTGAAAAATAACGTCATGAAATATTAGGCAATTTTAGTTAACTTATATTTTTTTTCTGAAACCCTCCCCCCTCCACAGTTATCGTACTTAGTTTTATATAATTTTGTAATAGATCACAGAGCAATTTGTGTTGAAATAAGGGATTTTGATGCCAAATAAACATTCCTCATCCTATATTTAACTAAAAAAATTTCAAAGTTAGTGAAAAGTTTATACACCAAGGAGTGACGTAAATAAGCTTACCTTATTTTCCAATACGATACGATCTTTAGTTAAATCCCGATTCGAGTGAGTATGACTGCGAGGTCAAGTCCAACTTTGTTTTCTTCGATTCGTGAGTTCAAGACCTGTTGCCACTAAAAATCCACCTAGTACGGGGTTTAAGACTTCTAAATATGTAGAAATACTAAATCCTTTCGTTGGCTCGGTGTGAAAGTTTGGAGAGTCAAATTCCAGCTCAGGTGCCATCCTCGTTACTTGGATGAGTTTTAGAATTTAGAGGCACATCTCTAATATCCAGCATATTGCTTCTAAGTGTGACGTTAATAAATGTCCAAATGATATTTGAGCAATCTAACTGGCCACTGATTTTCTATTTTGATTACTTAGATTATGAATAATTCTGGATGGGACGAATGTATTAATTCAAGGTACAGCTCATTTCTAACTCGAGATATTTAACAGTCTTTATTTTTCAATTTATTAAATGATAATTCATCCTAAAATATAAATTATTTTCTCTAAATCGATTAATTGAAAAGATTATATTTGATATGAGGACATTTTATCTATGAATGCTCATAATAAGTATATGGAATTCTTAAAATTTATGCACAGTGAGCTAAAAATCTTTACAGGAATTCTTTAAAACATATTAAAACTTTTTATTTGATGATTTCAATATTAAGGGGGGAAATTGTATTTACTCAGTTGCATATCACATGAACATAATGTACATAATATTTTAGTAAGATTTAAATTTAAATTACGTGGTTATAAATTATAATAAATTAAATTTAAGGTAACTAATAAAAATACGCTTATATATATACATTATATGTGCAAACAACACGGAAATATTAAAAAAAATTAAAATATGTTTGAATTTTGAGTCATAGAAATGTATTCTAAAATAAAACAGGTGACCATATGCTTTATAGCATTTTCAATAAATGTAATGTAACATTTTGAACAGTAAATGTAGCATTTTCAGTTTTAACAATACGTGGAAATACGAATGTAAAAGAATAATTGATCCTATGAATGCAAACAAATTAAATATTTTTGTAATCTCTCATAAAATGGCAATAATTTGCTCGTTAGTTATTTTTTTTCCTAAAGGGAAAATAACATATTTACATGCCTTCAAGGATGGAAATAAAACTACAGCAATTTTGTATATTTTAAACTTAGTTATTACAATACAATATGAAATATTTCGTATGTTCGAGTCAATAATTATTTATGCAAAAGTTGTTTGCTACTCATTTGTAGAAATAGTTCTTTAAAGTAAAGACGAAGGCGTAATTTTCCTTCATGCGAATACACGATACTTTAAAAACACTTAGAAGAATTTAAGTCTAATTTTTTCATTTCTCTTCAAATATATGTAAAGAAGCAGATAAAATTTCTTTACATTCTTCGCATTTCATAATTCTTCAAAAATAAAAAGAAATCGAGTAAAGATTTGTGGCTGTTCATTAAATTATTCAAGTAACAAACTTATATCTTTAAATAACCTTATTGAAACAAATATATCTTTTCGACTTACACGCACCCAATTTTCTTGAGTAAACTCGAGTATGGCCTAAAGCAATTATTAAGGCAAGATGAGTAATTTGCGTAAAGGTTGCTGTACACATGAGGACAAAAGAAAGATATCCATAATTGCATTCTGCGAGCAATAACAATGCACTTTACCACAAGCAAACTTTCATTATTATTATTTTCCACATAAATTTCTCCCTTAAAACAAATAGGAATAAAATTTAATTACCGCAATGAAGACAGGCACCGTTGCCACTGTTCAAAACTTAATAGAAAGTTCACGGTTTCAGTTAAGTCATGCTTCGTGGATTCCTTATCCGTAATGTATAACAAAAGCCTCAAAGAACATTTTTCTTTTGGCAAACAATGTGTTTTGGTTGATTCATATCAATTGAGTGACAATCACTCTCTCTATACTTGTTAAAGACTAAACGTGAAGAAAGGAAAAATTATGCATCGTGTTTGTAGAATCGAAGAAAAATATTAAGGACAAGCTATACACATTCCTTATCCTTAATGGAAGGTACCATTTGTCATCGTTTTCGTCAATAAATCATTTTTCCATTGACGGTTAATTTTGAGGTATCTGTCATATAAATCACATTATATGATTTATGAGCTTAGCTGAGGAAAAATACACGGTAAAGATTAAACATATCCTAAATTATTTTAATCCCAAAACTGTTATTTGTTTATTATTAAATTATGCATATTAATTTCTTCTGATAAAAAGGTTTGAATATTTATTAGCAACTACTTAATAACAACTTTAAATGATCTTTGAAATTAAGTCAATTGTACCCTAAAAATTATATACGATTTACATTTCTAATAAGCGGATTTCAAAGAGATAACAAGTGGTGAATTTTTAAATGTATGTATAAAAATATGTAAAACTTACGAAAGTATTGAATTACTCGAAAACTCACTTTTGAAAATAATTTTTCATGGAATTTTCTAAGGAAATTTGGGAACATAGATATCATCTAAGCAGTTTCTTTTGTTTTATGAATCTAAGCTATAGAAATGTAACATTTGATATATATTTAGAGAAAAAATTATTAAGCAATAAATAAATAAAATTGAAAAGAAAATATTTATTATTCATATGCAAATTAATAAAAATGTAAATGCATAAAATGATTTTAAAACTTCTGTTTCATGGTGAATGTTAATTCACATCTTCATTTTAAACAAAGCTACACAATAAAACAATATTTGCTGAGAAGTAATCTAAGTTGGCTAACAATAATTTCTTTCTTTAAATTTACGATGTAAGACTATTTTTACGTATATTTAAATTTCTACTTATAGTAATTTAAAGATTTTAATTTTGTAGACATTTTCTGTTCTTTAATTTTGAAGGTTAATTGAATTATTATTTTAATTTTACTGTATTGGTTTCATTGAATATGTAATTACAATAAGTGTATTTATTAATTTAGTAATAACAGAAAATTTTACTTCTTAAACATGGTTTAATTTTACATTGTAAGCATGGTTAATCTATTTTTGTTACAGATAACTAATTTATTATTACCTCATTGACATGTTTATTTCGGATTACTATTGAACATTAATAATTATATTTTTACTGTAAATATATATTCTTTTTATTTAGATTTTTAATTAGTTTTACAATATTTTAGATGTTTAAATAACTATAATTTAGTTCTTCGCAGTAAAATTGAAGTTGTTTAATATGTTTACCTTCTTTGTTTTCTGTATTTACTGATTTTTGGCTTGATACCATACATTTTCATAATGTAATTCATTGAAGTGGGATTGTTTCATCAGTAATTACTGGTATAAACATACATTATTTTATTTTAATATGGAAGTTTATTAATTACATTATTTCCATTAATCTCAATTTCCTTTTTGTATTGGTCTCCTTTGAATTGTTTGGTTCTGTAATAGTCTGTTTTTAAATTTTGGGTTCTTGTGATTTCAATTTTTGATTACTTAATTATTTAAGTAAATTTTAATCTAATTCGATTTAATATTAATTTGTTTTTTAATAATTTCCTTAAATGCTTAGATTTTTTTCTTAATAAATTTGTATCAATTTTGGATTATCATAGATTGTTATATGTTGCAGTTTATACTATTTGTGTTTGTATATATATATATATATATAGTGTCGTATCATATCACGTCTTCATTTTAAATTTCAGCAGCAAATTTCACATCTTCCTCTTTAACAGAAAGTCTTACTTAATAAGACGCTTCAAGGTATAAGACGCACCGCGATGATTAAAATACAATCCACCCACGCATACTTGCATTTTCAAGAAGAATTTCTAAACAGATATTTATTTCAGTTCCTGTTTTCTGCACACTAAGGAATAAGTTTATTTCAAAGCTGTTTTTGAAAAAAGCAATGTCAAGTTGATTTTCTGTCAAGATTTCGAATTGCACAACACCCCCACAAATTAAAATGTTTCCTGAAAATATTTACTGGGTTGAAATTTGTTCCACTCGGATAAATATTTCTGACTTTTTTTTTTCTAATCACTAAGCGAATGTTTTTTTTTTTGAGGTTTAACCATTGCTGAACATTATATTTTAAACTAAAACCTTTTTTTAAGCAATATCGGAGAAAATATTTCTTATAAGTCAAAGATGTGTGACAGACTTTAAAACTTAACAAAATTAGACGCATATTAGTACTTGAAAAGTTTAAAGGAAATCTCAAAATGTGACAGTGAAAAAATATATGTTATATTTTAAAAGCGTTGGTAGCTGTGTCGGATCGAAAAGTGTAGTTAAGTGACGTATATATTTCGATTTTTGTATTATAAGTCCACTCTCTTGTGTGTATATATATATATATATATTATGTATTAAATTAACAACGGTATTAGTTCATTTTGATAGTGCGCATTTGTTTTAACTTTTTCTATATAAAGGTACAACATTGTTATATAATTATTTGGTGAGTGAGTTAACAAAAATATTCAACTTATATTCATAATTATTGTCATTTAGAAAATTTATATGCCCAATTATATTTTTTATTCGAAGGAAAATGATGGAAAAGAGAAAATAATTAAAACTGTTTAAATGAAATCAATTCTACAATGTTCATTTCATATACAACAGTTTTTACCAGAAACTAATTATGTAATTAATCAGAATCCTCTCATTTAGAAACGGATTGAAGTTATAGCTTACTAACTTTAAATTTATTTTATTTGGAAATAGCATATTTAATTTGTTTTACTTTTGAAAAAAAACGTATATTTTTTTGTACAACAGTTACTTTCATTTAATTTTCTCCATCATGTAACACAACTACAGAAAAAGAAAACGTTTTCTTCTATTAGTTTATTGTGAGTTTGATAAATAAGTCTACATAAAATTTGACAAGATCAATTTTGCTCTGCATTATAATCTCAGTGTTCTAAAGAAAAGAGTTAAATGTTCATAATAGAATAATTGTACAGTCTTTTTTCCAAAATTATTGATGAAATAAAACAGAAGTGTTTAAAGAAAAGTTCCTGTAGGCTTTATCTAATTGTAAAATAAGTCTTTTTGAAAGGAAAAAACTCGTGTTTAAGAGAATTACATTGCTACTGGTAGACTTTACAATCGAGTTTATAATTTTTAAATCATGTTAAGAAATGATATATTGGTATACTAATATTTTTTAAAATTTTATTTAGGACTTTGCTGAATTCTAATACTTCATTTTAAGTTAGTAACTATGCTTTAATAGTAATGTTAGCGAGTTTTCTGATAAATTTTGTAAATAAATTAATTTATATTATTTATTTTATTCTCATTGTGAGCTTCAATAATTTTATTTTTAAAAGCTGTAGATGGAGTTTTAAGTTATCTTAGATACCTGTAAAACAGAAATATCAAGCCTGAGCAATTATTAAGATTCATATTCATTTTAATATCCCACCATGATTTTTCATTCTTGTAAATGACTAGAGAACATTTCAATAACTCTTTTTAATGTAGTTTAATCAGAAGATGGATTAGTTTCAAAAGAATGCGTATTGTAACAGCGTGAAATGCAGCTTGAATTTCCAGAGTGTGAGATAAAAGTCACAGCAGATCCTACATCTGTTTTTTTATTCATAAAGAAGTGTATGAATCTGAATGCACGTAAATGATATTTAAGAAATTCTTGAAACATTTATAGGAACTACAGGCAAAATACGTAATAAGGCTTTTTTCGTATTTTTTTTTATTTACCGCTCTTCGGTATTTACTCGATTGAGGCCATTTCAAAAATCTCCAAATAGGCTGTTGAATGTTTCCAATCAGGGTGTGGGCTAAAAAGAAACTACACCCCTAAAAGATATTCGAATGAATTTGATATTATATAATTAATACATGAGATTATTTTACACATTTACGGAAAACACAATCGGTTAAGTTTAAAAAACTCTTATTTTGTATTAAATTAATACTAAATAGAGCATCATTTGCAGATTTTATCTTCAAATGATTAGGATAAAGTATCCTAACAATTTGAACCTAAATGGTATTAAGGGTATAAAGAAAGAATTCTATTTCTAAAATTAGACAAAATTATTTAATAATTTTACAGAAAAAATAATTCAAAAATGTATTTAGAATATACAATTCACATGACAATATGCTCTTGCTAAAACATTTAAAATAAAACATAAACGTATTTTATTTTAGTTTTACAAATTTGCAGACTTTTATTTCATTTTCTAATACATTTTAATCATAATCAAAATAAAGAGAAAATTTTCACATAAAAATAAAAGAGACAAAAAATAGAAACAAATGATTTAAATATAGAAGAATTTTAATCCCATTCGGATGAAGAAATCGACTACAAAATGGGAATGAATAACTGATTAAAGACTAAAAAGTAGTGCCTGCCGAAGAACTGATTCTGTTCGTTTTTTTCCTGTCCTGATTCAAACATTTTCAATTCATTCTTACTTTCATTCCGTCCTATTTGGAACCATTTCTCTTCGAACCATTCTTATTCAAGTCTGATCTAGTTTATTCGTTTCAATTCTAATTTCGCCTTACTGCGGAGAATTCTTTTGAGAGAATTTTTTGCCGGGCCTTCGAGTCGCGTCAATGGTTCACCTTCTGGGTTCTCTCCAGGTGCACAGAATTTCCGCAACACGTCATGTTCCGAACGCCTGCATATCGGAGAAGACAGAGAGAAGAAAGGGACCTTGAAAAAATAAAAAAAAATATATTTACTGGGGGGGTCTCAAGAGGGGCTTCGGACATTTTTGCTCTGTAAGATTGATTGGCTCGAAAGAACAGGTTTCAATCCCAAATTATTATCTTATCATCGGAGTTTGGCGATGAGCAAGTTGGATCCCTATTTAAGGTTTGAAAACTATTTTTCAATATTTTTCTTGACAATTTTAAAGAACTTCTATCGGAACTGTGATCAAACATTGCGTCGTAAAAAAAAATAAAGGAACGGTATTCCATTCCTTGTCCTTCACACTCCCAGACTTATAAGACTTTTGTGCTTTTTCCTTCCTTTTAATTTTAGAATAATTAGATTAGTTCTTATTCACCAAAATTACGGCGTTGTATATGTTGGCATGTTTAATACGGAATTAAAAATAAAACACATTAATTAATAGCAAATTTCAAAAGCAAAAAGTATTTTTAAACATCTGTTAGCATATAATTTTCCCCAGAAATGCTTAAAGAAATAAATTTTATGGTCCTGGTCATTTTTAAAGGCATTTCAATCAAATGAATAAAACTTTTGAATCAATTAAGTTACAGAAAATTCATTATCTTTTAAAATCCTTAATTTCTTAATTTATAAATGCAAACGTTATTAGATAAAAAAATATTTATAAAGAATATTAATGTGTTAACGCTTCCTAATTTATTCCGTAGAAAAAAATTATTTGGCGAAACCTTCTTCTTTATCTTTACGATGTCTAAAATAAGACCAAATACAGCAGTGAAATATGAATGCATAACTTAATGAAAGGAATAATTTGCATCGAATATTATCAAAACTGTATAAAAAGCTCCTCAGACTGATTAAATTAGTTTTTGTTGCACTTAAGTCGTAGAATATTCTGAATTTTTAGCAACAGTTTTTATGGTGAAAAACAATGCTCAAATGAATATATCAGTGTCTGAGTCCATTCCCCCTTAGCTTTCAAATAAAAAAAAAGTAAAGGCCTTTTGGCACTTAATGTTCTGTTTGGCAGCAAGATTTCTAATAATGTCAAGCAATTTAATGAATAGCATCTTAAACAATGCATTTCTATTGCATCCAAAAAGAAAAAAAAAGGAAAGATTCAAATATATTAATACTTGCACATAATGGTATACATTTTAAATCAGTTTTCATCTTTTAAATCCTATACAAGAAAAAAAAATGTGCCCACAATTCTTAAACTTTCCTGTCGTTGTGTTGTAATATCAGAAATTTACTTGTCCATGAAAGTTTAATGGGAAACAAACTATAAAAGGAATTTGACTTGCGGGTACTGGCGCGTAATGTCAATTGTTAAATTACGTGAAATCGTTAAATGTCCCGAACCTCTATGAGACTCAATCAGTATCACTGAAACAATGGTTTCAAAAAATAGTTAAAATGTGGATCATCAGATTCTTGCATGGCCTCAAGTCTTTTTGAATTTCCCTATTAATCGGGAATGTCTAGACAAGTCTTTTACATCTTGCGCACCAGAATTTGTGGAAGATGGATCTCATTACCTGCCCCACTATGGCAATTAAATTTCCCCGCATCATTGTTCTCATGTTCAACAAGAAATAAGAAGCACTAACAAAGAAAACAACAATAAATGGTACTGATGCTTTGATTTGTTCAGAAATCTAAGAGATATTTCAATAATATATCAATACACTTAATTATCAAATAGAATGCTTACTTACACATTAAATCTCATCAATCAGCACTTCTTTCAATGGATCAAACACTGTCGATTTTGGTTGATCTCATTTCCACTCTACAGCCTTGTTTGAAAGGTTACTTAAGGATTTTATAATCTTAGAAAAATTCTTAATAAATCTTGAAGAACGTAGCCCTTAGCTTACTTCAAATTCTTCAGAATTATTATATTTAAAATAGTATTATTTGTCCCGAATCTTTTAATAGAAATCCAATAGAAAACAAGTCATTTATTGCAACTAGAGGATAAAAGGGGAATACTGAGTTGGCCGAGATAATGTTTGAAATTACTTCTCTCTTCACTGAAGAAAAAAAGCCAGTACACTTGGTTTTGATGACTCTTAATTTACTTCAACCAAAACATTTTAAAACAGGCCAAAACCTTATAATGACATCCTTGGCATCGTTGCATTTTTCCTAGCAAATTGAAAATCTTCACGACCGTACAGAAGATTCCTTAGTTTGATCACCTTTTCCAACTCTCTCGATGAGGAGCCTCTGTTACTTTTATGGGAATCAAAAATGCAACGATGTGAAGGTCAGTAGATACAATCAACTTTTTTCCACTCATCAAAATTATGTTATCTTCACTCAGAAGGATACACGATCATTTGGTTTGAGATGACAAAGTTTTGCTACTGGCTAGATTATCACACCCATTTATTTTACTCCCTACGAAATAATTTCTGAGTTCGAAATCGAATCTTTCCACATGTAGGATTTCGGTTCTTTTACGTTACCGAGCGAGAAAAGCTTACCTAATGCTTCGAGTTTTAGCTTAAACCTAAACAGTATTATCGCCCGGAATTATGAATAAACTTGAACATTTTATTCTGGTTCTCTATCTCCCAATATGGCTATATAACTTTGGGTAAAGCTCCTACGATATAATTCAACCACATATAATCTGGAACCTTCAATATTTTCATCTACCGCTCACACAGCAGCAAGAAAAAATTCATTAACAAATTTTAGACTTCTTACAATTTAAGTATCCAGCTAGGTTAAAAAAGCGATTTTTTATGAAAATTTCGATTTTTTTAAATTTTGATTGCAAATTAACGTCCTACTTTTCAAGATTCCATAACAGTCTTTGTTTTCACTTTATGTGAGGTAGAACTCAAAATATAGCTTTTTTAACAATGCGAAGTAGTTGAAAATGAAACCGGAAATAGTGACATTTACGGCCGAAAGAAGACGATTTATCCTTTTTTAAGATATTGTTTCACTACAATAATGTCGTTAAACCTTAATTTTAATTTTCAACTTACTAAGCCACGATTAATTTATAATTATTTCAAGCAATTCTGGTGTAGATGATTGGCAACAGTGTTTTCGACTATCGCTAATATTTGTTTACATTTTTGGTTTGTGTTATTTCGCTTATGGTTAGTTTTTTTTCCATTTTTTTGCATTACTTTTAGTTCTTTATTTGTTTGAAATTAAATTTAAATTAATTTTTGTTTTCAAAATATAAGTAGAAGTGGTTCATATAATGCGTTTAAAAGAAAGTTTTAAGGAAACTAAAAGACTTTATATGATTCAGCATGTCAAGGAGAGAAGACTGAAAGTGAAATGGTGCTAAAACAAAGTAGTAAACCTGAACATGATAAAAAGTATTCATCATATTATTTAACTAGGAACTTAAACATCGATTGACAAACTTTAATTGGTGTTTAATTATTTACAATGAATTTTTCCATGCATTTTTGTGGCAAATACTACCAAAAAAGTATTTGTTGAGATCTGCAATTTGTGTTTGGGTGTTTACATGAGTGTTGTACAATTTAATAATAGATTTGATGGTTTGTTATGCATATTAAATTAAATGCACATTATTTCTGGATATAATAATGTACAGGAACAAACAACATTTGATAGTGAGTGCATTGAAGATTGAAGATGCCAATAACTGTCAACAGCAAAAATTTTCAGTAAAAACATTGGTGCCATAAGAAAGAAAAGAAACACAAAAATGGAGGAAAAACATGGAATAACCTATAAAATATGGGAATTTTAAGTTATTTAACTTTTATTTTAAATATACATATATATTTTAAAAGTGTGTGTTTTTTTAATAAAATTTTTACCCAAATTTTGCTCCAAAATAGGGTATCTCCACAACATTGAGCCTAAATTGTATGAAATTTGGTACACATATTTTTAAAACCTATCAGAGTATTCTAAATCATAATCACTTTCGGATTAAAATATTAATCAATTTTGAGGAAACATCATAATGTCAAATTCAAATGCTTATGCCAAAATCATTAATGTCAACTTCAAATGATTATACCAAAATCATTAATGTCAACTTGAAATGCTTAAGCCAAAATCATTAATTTCAACTTTGAATGCTTATGTAAAATTTTTTTTGAATTATTTCTTAACATGCAGTGTGGGTCACTTCATAGCGGTTATGAAGTATATATATATATATATATATATACACACTGCTAGCCACACAAAATACAACACCTAGAAGGACCAGAGATATCACAGAGAAATTTAGTTGGCAGATAACATGTTGTACAAAGATCAAACGATTAAAATTTCAGCCTCTTGTGAAGTGTGGATGCTGACAAAATCAATAGTTAGTGTAACCGCCATTGTTGGTTATAACCGCTGCCACATGCCTCGACATAGAATCAAAGAGGCTTTGGATGTATCCTTGGAGTACAGCAGTCCATGTGGCTTCCTCATATTTCCAAAGTTGATCTGGTGTAGCAGCGGGTGGTATATCCCGGGCCAGTCGTTGTGCAAGCATGGACCACACGTTTTCGATTGGCGATAGATCGGGAGAACAAGCAGGCCAAGGAAGCAATTCAATCTGATGGGTAAATAAGAACTCTTGAACATTGCATGCCACGTTGTGGTCGCGCATTATCCTGTTGGAATATGGTTGATGGCAAGTGCTGAAGGTAAGAGAGGACCACGGGCACCAACACCTCAGAGATGTATCGCTGGCTGTTCAGTGTATCGGTAATGCGTACTAGAGGGGTGCGGGAGTTAAATCCAATACCACCCCAAACCATGAAACCGGGTGCAGGACCAGTGAGGCGTTGCAGCCTCTTACCACGATGTCCCCAAATTCGAATCCGACCATCGTGATGTTGCAAGCAGAAGCGGGATTGTCAGTAAATACAATGTCGTTCCATTCCGTTGTCCGTGTCCACCGTTCATCACACCATTGGCGGCACGAACGCCTGTGGTTTCGAGTCAAGGGTAAACGAAGCAATGGCGGAATCATTGCACTCTGCTGCAAACGGCGTCGAATGGTACGAGTGGATATCGAATGATGCGTAGCAGACAGGATCTGTTGTGCTGCGCGATCCATCACTGCCATGAGCACAATCTGTCTGTCATCACGGGCAGTGGTGCAGCGAAGTGGGTGCGATCGGGCCCCGTCGGTCCATCGTTCCGAAGGCGAGATCGTTCCGATTCAGAAATTTGTTCAAAAGACGCTCGATGTCTTTTACGAGGCATAGGTAAACAGCTTGCGCAAAAAAAAAAAAAAAAAACCGAAAACGCTTGCGAGTGGCGCTACGGTCGCCCGCGATGTGCGTCTGCGCTGCAATGCTAATGATTTGCACAGATCATCGTTGCAAACGCGTGATGTAAATTTCACATGGTTTGCACGATTCCTTCCGGGTGTTGCATTTTGTATGGCCAGCAGCGTGTATAAAACAACACTTTTTCATGTCCATTATTTCTTAAATTATGCTGTTTTTCTTGATATTGAAAATTTTGCTAAGATTTCGTAAAAGGCATTTTTTTCAAAACCAAGAGAAAATATACATGTATATATATTTATATACATTCAAATGTTTGTGATATTATAAGTCGGTTTATATTGTTTGTCGTTATAAAACTTTCTTGATTGTCAATTTTTGAAAATTAGTCTCTAATCCTTGTCAGATGTGTTTCGAAGTATTAAAAAAGGCTCTCACTACCATTAAGAAAAACTTCCACAAAAAGTCTGAGGTTCATTAAGAAAAAAAAAGAAACATCACTATTTTTGATTAGGAAAGAATAACATATAAAACTGGAAAATTTTAAGTTGTTTCTGTGATATTAACTTTAAGTAACATATGGATATATTTTGATATCTCCAAAGCAATGGAATGAAATTGAATAAAATTAAATACACATATTTAATACGTCCTTAGGAGTGTAATAGACAGCAGGTTTTGAGGTAGTTACATTTAGACATATTTTACAGTTTTCTTCGGTCCTAAACATATAGTAATTTGATGAAAAACCATAAACATAAAATTCGAATCCTTATAAAATATTTATTTTTGAAAAGAATTGTTATCCTGAAGTCAGTTACACTTTACAGAAAGTAAGAAGTATATGTATGAAATAAAAATCTATTATGTTTATTATTTATTTAATAATGCTGTTTTTATTAACGTTGTAAATTTTGCTGAAATTTCATTAAAATTTTTTTTTTTCAGAAACTAGAGATTGTATATGTATATAAATATAAATTTATTGCTTTTTAGTCTATTTCTATCATTTGACACTAAAAGACTCTTCTTAAAAGCATTTTTGAAAAAAATTTGGTCTTCGAACCTAGCCTTAAGAATTTCTTGCTCTGGTTTCAAGATTAATTTAAAACTTAGCTTTACGTTATTTTATTTCTTAATTTTTTTTTAAAATTTTTATTTTATGAATATTATTGACTAACTACCAGACAAAATTGTGTAGCTTTGCCGTTATGTAGAATTTTTTAATAGTGGAAATGAAAGGCAGCAGCAATAAAAAGGTACTTATAGAGCATGATTACATGAATTCATTTTTAACAAAGCATGCATACCCTTTTCTTACGAATTCTTAAATTTTATGCGGTCTTTTTGAAAATGGAACTTCAAGATCATTATTTGCTCATTTTTCAGGTATTTTAAATTTTTTTCGACTTTTTTTTCCGCTTAACATTTCAGAAGCATGATAATGTTTCTCTCGCGTAATTTACGAGGCTAACATATTCTCAACCGCTAATTATACCTTGCAACATGTAATTGCGTATGTAACAATTAGTTTTAGAATACAGCTCAAGGACTTAAACGTCAAGTTTACTAAAAGTACCATTTATTAATTCCTCAACATTGCGTCAGCTAATCTGCCATTTCTGTCTGAAATCGAGTGATTCATGTGAGGCTTAAAGTTACGTACACTTTCTGATATCCGCAAATTTATCCCTTTCGCTACTGGAGAGAGAAAAAAAGAAGTGCTTCTCTGGGCCCGCGGCTTCTTACCGTGGAGTGTAATGCTGGGCACAGATGAATTCAGAAATTAAGCCTAATTCGTGAAAATAATTCATCTAAAATCGGCTATTCATTAAAATATTTTGGTATTGACATATATTATTTAAAATGCATTAAATTTAATAAATACGATATAAAAAAAGATTTAATCAAAAATTCTATGTTTTTACATAAAACAATTTCATAAAAATCGTATCTTTTAAGAAAATACAAAATATATTTATATTTGTTACATAAATTTGAGGGTGTAGTGATGTACAGTTACATGGAACATATAGATATAAAAGAATAAAACTTATTTTGATGTATGGTATATTTATAAAAATAAATTCAATGGATAGTCCAACGTCACATGTCTTACACACATATTTTGACACTTCACTCAAGATTTTGAGCAAAGGGCACATCTTAGTCCTTTTATTTTTTACTTTAATGTCTATGTACAGATTTGGATTATTTTCGCTAACATTACTGTTAGATTCATTTATTATTTCGCAAATCTCAGTATCAGATAAATACTTTCTTTTCGTCATGACTGTCGCTACAAATAAGAACCGACCCAATGAAACGAACAGCTGAGAGAATCTGCTACCAAAAGCCCTAACCTTCCATAAAAGGCCATAAATTCTCCTTTGAACATCTGAGAAGCGAACAAAAAAAGAAAAAAAAAACCGAAAGCAAGTGCACACTTTAAATGATGTCATTACATTTAAAGAGCCACGTCGCAACACGTGCTTTTAACAATTTCCCCCTCCTGGTAGCTAGAAGTGAAATCCAAGCCCATATCACCATGGTCAACACTCTAAATAACCAATCAATATAGATTTCGCGGTATTGTAACGGCATATAGAAACATTAAAAAAGTCAAATGAAACGTTTTCCTCAAGTGTATATCTACTGTTGCGTTGGGCCGTAGAAGACACTCACGGAGTGTATCAAATGTGATACGCTAGGCACAGGAGAACAAACGCGTGATACGTCCCAGCGTATTGCCTGTGATACGCTAGGAGGGAATAGGATACAAGTCGTCTTGTATGTAATTTTGGTTACATTACAATTAGATTATTAATTTGCTTCCAAAATGTAACAATATTTTGCAGGTTCGTGTCTATAGTTAAAAAATCAAATTCTACAAACTGAATAACTGTTTATTACATTTATTTAATTTTTCATTCAATTTGATATGTATATTTCTCTAGAAACTGCTTCTTATAAAATTTAACATATTTAACAAAAAAAAAAATTAAATATCTGAATTATTTATTTTATTTCGAATGATCCCTTTCTTTTTATTTGGAATACATAAAAATAAAATTAAAAAGTTTCATTTAATGTGTAAACTAAATCATTTTTAAGTTCAATCATTTAATCCACATGACTCTTGTAATATACCCTAATGTTTTAAATAGGAATAATGTACAAAATTAACATTTGCGGTTACATTTTGTTGTAAATTTGTTCTTTTTTGCCTTTACTTTTTCACTTATCTGTACAAAAATTTCATTCATATAAATTTGCAACGGAATAAATGATTATTTTTAAAATAGTTTTCTATTTTAATTTCAGCTACCTTTCTTTGAATCCGATTTGAATAAAAGTTGCTTTACCACTCTTAAAATTTTAGTTTTTGCGCGGAAGTAACTACCATAGTCGTCATTTTTAATTGTTCTTTATCAGAAATAAAACCATTGCAGTGTTATTACATAATTTAAAAATATAAAAATGCTCCATTTCAAAAATGTTCCATTAATTCTATTCCAAATAAAACTGTAATACACATTTTATGATAGGAAAATCATTTAAATTTTTGAAAATCTAAATAAATTTTCAAAATCCTTCAAAAGGTTTAAAGAAATTTTGAATTAAATAATTCAAAATTTCTTTAATCCTTTGGAAGGATTAATTTATTGTTTGTTGAAACATTCGAACAACTTTATTTTATTATTGTGTTTATTATAAACATATATTTTTTACACATTTATTCGAAATTGTAAATTTCTAGAATATGTCGATCGTTCCAAGCATCATGTTTAGATTACTATATTATACTTTTAATTATTGTTATCATTAAGAGATTATTTTAAAATAATAAAGAACAATAATACGATATATAATGTATAAGATTAGTATTTAATACTAAGCTTTTTCAATACTTATAAATTTAGTGATTAAAATTACTTAAAATATTCTGTAAATGTAAATTTTATTTCTTCTCTAATTAATTTCTAAATAACATATTTTGTTGGATAACAATATAATTTATTCACTTACCATACTCCAAAATACGTTTTCTACTAAACTGAATGTATTTTGGTTTCAATCAAATTTCCTTAAAAATGTAAAATTATAAAATTAAAATAAAGTAAATTAATGAAGCAACTTATATTTTTTCTTCAGTTTATAATTCAGTGTAAATCTATATTTTGATTACAACGGTGAAATTATTTGTTGTAATTTTTGAATATTTTTATGCATTTATGTCATCTTTCTCCCCCTGTTTCAGAAATGTATCATAATTAAAAGAAAAACATATACAAAAGGAAAATAAACACCAAAAACCACTTTTCCATTGTTTTGCATTATGTGTTTTTGTTTCAATTTTGTTTGTTTCTTTGTAACCAAATATAAAGCACAGGCCCAAGAAGAAAATCATTAAAAGTATTTGGTGCAATATTCATAAAATAGTGTCTTCGTTCTGAGGAAAACAATATTTGCTATAGAATACATAACAGCTTTATAAGTTTATTGAAGTAAATAAATAATAATAATAATGAGGAATACATAATTGATCTAGCTAACATCTATTTTGCATTCCATATTGTTATCAAAAAGCGTACTATCATACTACTATATAAGAAGAAAAAATACTACATTACTACTAGTCATTACTACGTACATTACTACCATATAAGGAGAAAAAATATGGTTTTAAAACATAAAAAAGCTAATTGTATTAGAGAAACGTAACAAATTGTAAGATTTTCTTGAAGCCGTATATTTTTTTTCATGTTTAACCCTTGAAACATTTATTTTAAATCAACCTAAAACTGTTCAAATTATACTATCTTACCAAATAGTAAAATAAAAGATGGGAATAATCAGCTTTAAAATACTATCTATAAACAAATGTAAGCTTTTCAGTTAAATAATTTTGCTTTAATCATTTTCTTTGAGATTTTGGAATAAAACGTTTGCCTCTAAAGTAAGTCCTTAAAAGGGTTTCAGACCACAAGAAGCTTCAAATGGTCTTCGTCTTTGAAAAAAAAATTTAAAAACAGGGTCATTTTATTCATTACCAAAAACCTGAGAAAACTTCTTTGAGGTTTGATTTGTTTTGTATTTATTATTAACGTTCTACTTATTTAACTTGGTTGTAACTTCTGAAATTGCTGGTTATATATTTGTCTTGAATAAAACTTTAATACACACACACACGCACACACACACACACATATATATATATATATATATATATATATATATATATATATGTATGTATGTATGTATGTATATATAAGACTTTGATATAAATATTCCTGGAATTTCAATCCTTTAAGAAGCGAATCAATCTTAAACATTTAATCTAGGTTTTTAAAAGTCATTAATATTGATCTTTGGGTGTACAAAAAAAAGAGGAAATAAAAATTGAATTCCTTTGATGTATTTCCTCTTTGATACTCGGTAATGCAAATGAAAGGCATGTAATCAAATGAGAAGTTTCTTAAATTCTTTTTCTGTTCTTTGATTTAAAATATCTTGCTGAAATGAGAGCGTGAAAAATATTAAAATTAAATAAGCGTGAAATTAATTTATCAAATAATCTCATCTGCAATCATTAAATTCTCGTCTCTCTTCTCATAAATCTTAGTTAAACATAACTAGAGTTCTCTCGTAGTTAATTATCTTGGAGTCTGTCATGGGATGAATTTAATTACAGATGGAATGAAAAACTTTTCATGGTTTTTTTTTCTGTCATCATTTTGTGGTATTCGGTATTTTAATTTAATATTTTCTTTCTAGGATTGCGTGCCTGATTCCAGTTCTCAAAACATTTTATATTTAATACTAAAATTAAATAATCCAAAATTAGTTTTTTCTTGACTTTCATAATTCTGCTTACTGTGAAAGATTTTTTTAAAACAGTATATAATTTGAAGAACTTATACAAACGTTGAATAATAAATAATCTATTTAATTGTTTATTTTGTTTTATTTGAACTGTTGTTTATGGCCATTCCTTTACACCTTCAATACACACAATACGAATTGTAGCACAAAATCGTGCGGATAATTTGCTGACAACATAGATATATTAAATTATATAGTTACAAAACATATTATTAATGTTTTAAAAAGATTTTCAATTCATGATAATTATAACCTTTGTTATGTAAATTGATAAACTAAATAACAATTTACGGATAGAAATAATGATAAATAAATCAAATCTCTCTCTCTCTCTCTATATATGTATATGTATATGTATATATATATATATATATATATATATATATATATATATATATATATATATATATATATATATATATATACATACAGTGACGTTCTTTTCGTATGACGATATAAGAAGTAATTGAATTCCATATGAACAATTTAATATTTAGTGTGAAAGTAATGTACATTTACATTACTGAATAAAACTAATTTGAACACTTAGGGTGCACGTGGATCATAGAGGTATTTGATTGTTTACAGTTCAAGAAAAATGTTTGTACATGTTTATATTGTCAGGTATTTATTTGCACGTTCTGAGAGGCTGTATGTTACTTAACTCGAAAGGATTCTTTCTGCAACTTGTTTACGTCAATGTTTCACTTAAGAAAACTAGTTTATTAGCAAGCATTATCTTCTAAAGTGTATCATTCCTTCTTTGACTGATGATCACTAAGGATTTCATTATTTCAGTCACCCTTTTTTCCTCAATGATCTCTCCATCCGATAAAATGTCCTCTAAAGTTTTCTGAAGTAATTTTATTTCTTCATCTTTAAACGTGGAAGGAAAACGTTTACTAGAATGACTTGGAAACGTCCTAGTGTCACATTGAGAAATAGTTATATCACAGATGCGACAGATGCTTTTTTAGAAGATAGTAACGAAATACAAGCTTCACTAGTCATCTTAAGCCTTACATTAGCTGACAAAATCATTCCCTTTACATTATATCGAACAAAATATTATCAGAAAGAAAGGAACTCACTTGATATTACCACAAAAATAATGGAGTCCAAGAAAGAGTTTATTAAAATAATGAGGAAAATTGTAAGAATTGAGGAAATATCTATTTAGCTAAGTAAAGTGAAAGAGACATATACTGCTGTTTGTAGAAAATGCAACACCATGAAAGAATCATCAGAATCAAATGAAATTTAATGCAGAAATGACTTGTACTGATACAAATAAATGATGAAATTTTCAAAACAAAAGAAACAAATTAAGCGTCCGAAATCAGTATTTGGTGCAGCCACCATGCGCTGCAATAAGTGCTGCTATACGACGTGGCATGGAGTCAAACAGATGTTGAATATCTGCTTGAGGAAGAGAATTCCATATCGCTTGTATGCGCAACCAAAGTTCGTCTTTGGAAACTGCAGGACGCGGATCACGAGCGAGACGCCGACCAACCATATCCCACACGTGCTCAATAGGCGACATATCCGGTGAATAAGCAGGCCAAGGAAGAAGTTGCATGCGTTGTGCTGAACAGAAGTCTCGAACAGTCCGCGCAACATGTGGGCGTGCATTATCCTGCTGAAAGATAGCTCCAGGGATGCCTTGAAGGAAAGGAACGACTTCGGGCTGTAGCACTTCACGGACGTACCTGTTGCTATTGAGATTACCCTCAATTCGTATCAAATTGGATCGTCCATGATACGAAATCGCACCCCAGACCATAACTCTGGGTGTTCGACCACTATGTCGTTCAATAATACACTCAGGAAGGCAGCGTTGACCGGCATAACGTCTAACACGAACACGGCCATCATGGGTCCACAAATTGAAGCGTGATTCATCTGAAAAGACAACTTGGTGCCAATCAGCTCGCCTGTCTCTGTGCTCAAGAGCCCACTGCCGACGCAGCCGTCGATGATTCGCCGTGAGGGGGATCCTGTATAAAGGCACCCTTGCACGCAATCTACGGCGCAGCAGACGACGACGAATTGACGAAGCCGACAATTGTACACCTGTAGCAGTAGACCAACGTGCTGCCAGCTGCCTGGAGGAAGCTGTGCGATCATTCACCGCCATACGGAGCAGGTGTCGATCATCGCGCTCTGACGTCACCTTCTGTCGTCCAGTGCCTGTTTTTCGAGTTGTTCGGTGCTCGTCGGTCCACTGCTTCCAAACTCGCATCACTATGGAACTGTTCCGCTGCATACGAGCTGCTATTGCACGATAGGAAAATCCTCCTTCTCGAAGGCCGATTATCCTCCCTCGTTCAAACTCCGTAAGTTGCTTGAATTTCTTATTCTTCCGTCGTGGAGGCATACTTAGGTCTCACTAAACGTTTGCCACTAACAAATAATCATAGACTTTTTTCAACGTCCCGCTACAGCACTTTATTTATACGCTTTCAGCATCAATTCAGAGGGCGCTGCGCGCGCCGCGCACGCGCGATAGCTCTGAAACTTTATTAATTTGCATAATATCCTATAATTGACATTTGCTGCGAATTTCATTTGATTCTGATGATTCCTTCATGGTGTTGCATTTTCTACAAACAGCAGTTTATAACTCTCATTTTAAGGTTGTGTCGTTCTAGTTTGCAGAACTAAATTTTATTAATTAGGAATAGAAGAATTAAACTTAAGAAATAATGGGTGGAAATATGAGGTTTTTAATTTAAACTGTTTTCTGTAAAATGTTAAATAGCTCTTAATTATATAACATCCATTAATACCAGAGATATGAAATAATCTTTATCGAAACGTACAATATGATGATGTTTTTTGCAATGTTTGTTAAATTATTTCTTTTTTAAAACATCTTTGGAATCCGAATACATCATTGACTTGTTTCTCAATGAAAATTGAAATGATTAGTAAAACGCAGTCACATAACGGATAAATTGAAAAGTCCCCGGCCTACTATAGTAAAATACATTTTTTTGGCAAAATTAGTTTTTTTTATTCAACAAAATTCCCTTCAAGGGTGATACACTGATTATAGCGACACTCCAACTTTTCGATACCATTTTTGTAGTACGATTTGTCATTTGCTTCAAAATAGGCTTCAGTTTCGGCAATCACCTCTTCATTCGACGAAAATTTCTTCCCAGCGAGCATTCTTTTGAGATCTGAGAACAGGAAATAGTCGCTGGGGGCCAGATCTGGAGAATACGGTGGATGAGGAAGCAATTCGAAGCCCAATTCATGGACTTTTGCCATCGTTTTCCCTGACTTGTGACACGGTGCATTGTCTCGGAGAAGCAGCACTTTCTTTTTCTTCAAATGCGGCCGTTTTTCGGCGATTTGGTCCTTCAAACGGTCCAATAACGCTATGTAATAGTCGCTGTTGAGGGTCCTTCCTTTTTCAAGGTAGTCAATGAAAATTATTCCATGCACATCCCAAAATACAGACGCCATAACCTTGCCAGCCGACTGTTGCGTTTTCCCACGCTTTGGAGCGGGTTCATCGTGTGCAGTCCACTCGGATGACTGTCGATTGGACTTCGGAGTGAAATGATGGAGCCATGTTTCATCCACTGTCACATATCGACGCAAAAACTTGGGTTTATTACGCTTGAGTTGCATCTTCAAACACTGCTCCGAATCATCAACTCGTCGTTGTTTTGGGTCAAAAGTGAGCTCGCGCGGCACCCACTTTGCACAGAGCTTTCTCATACCCAAATATTCGTGAATGATATGATGTACTCGTTCAGTTGATATCTTTAGAGTGTCTGCTATTTCATTCAATTTCAATTCACGGTCATTCAAAATCATTTTGTGGATTTTCTTAATGTTTTCTTCGGTAACAATCTCTTTTGGGCGTCCACTGCGTTCACCGTCTTCGGTGCTCATTTCACCACGTCTAAACTTAGCATACAAATCCTTGATTTTTGATTTTCCTGAGGCAGTGTCCGGAAACTCGGCATCAAGTCAAGTTTTTGCTTCAACTGTATTTTTTCCCTTCAAAAAGTAATATTTTATCAACAAGCGAAATTCCTTTTTATCCATTTATTTCACAATAACAAAAGTTGCTTCATTCAAAATGCTATAATTCACAAACTTATGATCCGACAGTTGTCAAATTTATACACGCCTCTTGTGAGGATTAGGGCTAATTAAAATACATATGGATTTAATTCTAGTAGTGCCATCTATGTGTCAGGCCGGGGACTTTTCAACACTAACATGAAATAAAGCCGGTAAGGAAGATAAGAATCCTTCTTCGACAGGTTTTCCCAAAGAATGACTGTTATTCCTTAAGCTCTTAAATTCCACTTTATGGATCTCGATGGAAAAATGTATAATATTCCGAGAAAGAAAATATTCAGAAATCGGCTATGCTTTTTTCAAAATATTCGAGTAAATATTGGAATAAGTTGAGAAAAAATAAACTGTCTTAGGAATAAACCTATTCTCCTGCATTTATGTTTTATAAATATGACGTTAACATTCAACATTTTTCATTTTCTACATGTCACGGAAGTGGTTTAATGATAAAAATAATAACCTGTTACTCATTAAAAAAATAATATACTTTAATTTTCACCAATGTATTATATATATATATATATCGGTGAAATATTTCATCGGGTAGAGTAGGTTCGTATTCACAAGAAATTTGTTACTGTTACAAATTTGTGTAGTGTATTGTATGTTTTTTTAATAGTAATATTTTTTTCACTTTTTGAAGTTTGTTAAAGTTTTTGTCATAAAATTAGATAGTTAATTATTTCTGAAATAGTTTTAGTGGCCTTTTAAAGATCATGTTTTTATTCTGACGTCAAGTCATTATTAAAAAAAATTATTACGTTTTGTTTTAGAAATTTTCATTAATTGTTTTTAATAAATACTACTATTTTTTTTATATTTTTTGTTTTACAATATATCATTTGGTCAGTAAAGAGAATCTCCTATTTTTTAGTGAGATTACAGACGTTCACAATGTCTATTACCTCCTTTTTTCTTGGTTGATTAACTAAATCTACTGTAAGCATATTTCTTATAATATAATTCACTGAAATGATATGGTTTGATCAGTAATTACTAATATAAACACATATTATCATTTTCCAAAGAATAAAACAGTATTAGTTACATTACTTCCATGATTCTAAATTTTACTTTTTTTTGACTTTGCTTTCTTTGAAATTATTTGGTTCTTTAAAGGTTTTTTTGTTTTTTGGGTTATAGGTTGTGAATTTTAGTTTGTTTAAGTATTTAAATTCATTTTTATATTATTTGCGCAAATATTAATTGGTGTTTTAATTATTTCCTTAAATATTTAGGTTTTTATATTAATCCTACAAATTTAGTGTTGAATATGTATGTATGTCTCTTTCTCTCTCTATCTATCTATCTAATACTGATTACAATTTGCACGTTGTCATGAAACTGTGAAATGGTTATTACAGAACAAATATATTTAATATTTTTTACTTTTTATTTCACAAAAAAACCTTAATCCCAAGTATATTATTAATCCATGTACCACAATTTTCTTTTCAACAAAACAATCATAACCAAAAATTAATTTTATCATATTGTTTGAAAATCACACAAAAAATTATCCCCCCCCAAAGAAATCATTATTAAATCTTTATTTATTTAATGATGACCAGGAAGCACTCAATTATTTTTGATAACGTGATATTATTTACATATTTTTGGAATGATGCGCAATATCCCATGAACTAATAAATGAGTGCTCATTTCGAAGCATACTAAACATATTAAAATAACTACTGTTAGTTCTGTGAAAAAGAGATTAAGATATCACTCATAATTTAACAGATACTCAATTCATTTGAGAAACAAATTCTTGAAAAATTATTTGCAAAAAAATTATTTGAAACCAATTTCTTGATGCCAATTTTTTGCTTACGTAAACAAATGAGATGATTGGTTTCAATTGCATTTATGCAAGACAACTTTTCCTCATTCTAAAATGTTTTTCTATATACCCATTGATTTGCTGTAAGATTTTAAATTATATTTTCATGGTTATAAAAAGTTTAACTTTAAAAATAAGTTTCATATTTCAATAAATGTAAATGTAAAATTTGTTTTAAAGCATGCTTTAAAAAAAAAGAACCTTTTAACATCAGAATAGGAATGATAATTTTTACTGCAATTTAATTAAAACGTTTGTAAGAAATAATATTTTTGCACAAAAACAACGAAAAGGAAGTAAGCCTGTTTACAATCAAAAGAGCGAATTGTATCATTTTGAATATTTTGGCTTCGTTGAAGGTTACAAAAGAAACGCTTCAGGAAAGCTGATAAATTTCATATAATTCTTTAGAGCTAAGTTATGAAACCCAATTTAATTTTCTGTAAGAAAAATATAGTCAATGTGTTGTTTGTTCAATCCGTAATGTCTCTTCTTGTACAATAAATCCAAGAAATATCCCATTATAGTAGAAAACCTTAAGGAAGTTAATCAATAATCCATTGGTAGAACAAGGCTATTGGCATGGACATATTTTTATTATTTTTTTTTCTGATAAAGAACGAAAAAATAGTTGCGAACTAGACTCCATGAAGGTTAAAAACATTAGCAGGTTTGGAATTCTTTGGTAACAATATCATAGGACACCGTGTCACGTGGAGCTTTTTGACTCGCTTTGCATCTCGAGCGTTTTCACATTTTGATTTAAACGGCTCATTTCATTTCGGAGCAGCATTCCCTCAAAGCTATAACTAAGAGAAGAAAAAAGAAGCAGATAGTGAAAAGAATGTATAGAAACGACATTTCAAACATCCTCTTCCAGAAGATAGGTGACAGCTTTCAGAAAGTTTTCTTTTTATGCTGCTTCTTTTCAGATTCTTCAGAAAGTTTTAAATTCCTTTTTTTAAAAAAGGATAGAGTGAAATTTCTTATTGAAAATGTCTCAGTGATTTCTTTTGATATATCATTCATATTAAACGCTATAAAATTCAAAACCAGTTTTTGGGAAACAATAGATGTTCATTTTTTGCTCTGGAAACGTTGATATAAATTGTTTTCAACATTTGTCGTTTCTGTAGTCTCTAATATGAAGTAGAACACACACACAAATTCCTTAACACTATATACTAATTACACGACAAAAGTTATATATCCCATTACACTAAAATAATTCATTTTAAATTTAAAAAAATACCTTTATGAAAATATTTTTTAATAAATATATTTTATTCTGATACATGTTTTGTATAAAAATATCACATACCATTAAAACTAAGTTCGGATTCTTTTTTCAGTTTTCTATTACCTGAAATAGTTGTATAAAATTCGGCTACTGCTAATTTTTTCATTATTTTTCCAAAGTGTATGGAGTTTGTATTTATAGTTCAAAATTTGTCGTGACACTTTGGCAATGCATTGATTAGATGAAGTAAATGACTACATTTTCTCCCTTTATTCATATTTTATTTTCAGTTATATAACGCTACTTTGTTAGTCTGGAATGTTAAGAATTTTTAGAATTCAATCCACAGCAGCTTCGAGATTCAGTAATTAATAATTTTATCCAGATTTATACTACTGAACCTATTAAAACCATTAAAGCTATCAAAATCATGTAGTTACCATATAGTTGTTGAAAAGTTACCTATAAAGGAACCTACATCATTAAATCTGTGTGAATTCAGTAAATTAATGCCAGCTATGAATAGATTTCTAGGAGCGGTGATGAATTAATTGCTGTATCTTAAGTCATAGAATTGCGAGTCGGTTCTTAGAAGATGTTAGGAAAACCTCTTCGAACTCAGAAGTTAAGAACTCAATTTACTTATATCATTTTTTCTCGTTATAGAACTCAAATATATAAATAATAAAATTAATTGACTTACAGGAAGATTATATTTGTATTTTTCGGCTATTTTTAAGCTAGAACTATAAATGTAATAAATTATTTTGAATTTTATTTTAAATGTACAAACTAAAGAAAATCGTGTAATAGCAAAGAACTAAATGTAAAACCCAATACACCTATATTTAAATCCCTTAAAAACCACATTCTAAAACCTACAAATTTATGATAATTATAGAGTTGCGATATAGTTGTTGAAAGATCACCAGTAAAGGGATCAAAATCATTTAATAGGTGTGGATCTAGTAATTCCAAGGAAGTTCTGACTATGCTTCTAAACGCAATGGCGAATTAATTGCTGAATCTTCAGTCACAGAATAGCGATTCGGCTCTCAGAAGTTTTTCAGGAAATCTGTTCGACCTCAGAAGATCAGAACTCAATTTACATGTATTAATTTTTTTCAATGCAGAACTGAAATGTATTGACTAACAAGAAGAAAATATTTATATTTTTTAATTATTTAATTTGTATTTTTAAGCTTTAATTAAAATCAATTCTTTTGAATTAGATTTTGAATATACGAACATAAGGAAATCGGATAATAAAAAGAACTAAATGTAAAACCCATAAATACAGAATAATATTGAACAATTTTCCATGCCCTTTATATATATATTTGATTTAAAACAATATTTTTCCTTTAATTATGCAATTTTGAATTAAAGGACAAAGATTGTTTTTTATATAGTTTTAAATATGTATGTTTCTATCGAAAAAAATACAGATTAAATGAATGTGTTTCTGTTAATATTTTGTAAGTAATAATTTTAAATTAAGAATTTGACTAACATACTTTTTTTAGACAAATATAAAAAGTTAGAACTTTAAAACAGGGTTTATTTCTACTTCATGTAAACTGTTTATTTTTTATAGTAAGTTCTAAATTAAATTTGTAATTAAAGCACCAAATACTAACTTTTAAACTGATACAGTGAAAATTAATCCGCACAAATTAACTAAAATAAATAACGTTTGAAATTTCATCTGCTTTTAATTTTTGTATGTAATGAAAAGCCTTAACTATAAATATATTAAAATTTAAACTTCAGAAGTGTTCAGGGCTCAATTTACATAAACCAATTTTTTTCGTTAAATAATTTAAATATATAAATAATAAAATTAATTGACGAATAGAAAGGAAATATTATCGTTTCTCAGTTATTTAATTTAACAGAATTTTAATTGAAATCAGTTATTTTTAATAAGATTTTAAATGAACAAACAAAAGAAATAGGTCAACAACAATAAACTAAATATAGAATCTATAAATTTAGATTAATATTTTACAATTTTCATGCCATTTGTATAAATACTGTATTCCTTTCATTATTTACTGTACCATTTATAATTGCTAAAATATATTTATTTCAGAATAGACACTAAAGGACAAAGACTGTTTTTGATATCGTTTTAAATACGTAAGTTTTTTTGAAAAATAATACATATTAAGTCAATATGTTAATATTTTGTAAAGAACAATTTTCTCTTAAGAATTTGAGGAACATACATTTATTAACCAAATATAAAACATTAGAAATTATTCCTTCAATCCTATGCAGCTCTTTCGTATGGCCTCTAAACATTGAAATTAAAAAAAATAATTAAATGAAAATATTTAATTCATTCCCTGTCTTTCAATTTTAAATTCAAAATACTGATACATCGTTATATCTTTAAAATTGCATTTATTTCTACTTCGTGTAATCTGTTTAATTTTCATAGTAATTTTAAAGTTAAATTCGTAATTAAAGCATGAAATACACATTAACATTAATTAATCTCATTCTTTAAAAAAACACTCTTTTAATGTTATATCATAAATTTTCTACCCGAACAGTGATTTCTTTGAAAATGGTTTTTAAATTATATTTAGATAAAATTATAAAGAAATATTTATCTTAATTAACCAATAATTTTCGGAAAGACTTATTTTTAATTTTAAATTAAGGCAATTTTGTTTTAATTTATTATATTTTCGTTAAATGGAAAAAATATTGCTGTAAATATAAATATAAAAATATGCACTGGAAAAAATACTACTTTTAATTAGAATTTATGATAAAATTAATTACTATTTTGCAAATATTTTATTATTAGTTTTTATTTTTATAATTTTGCATTTTAGTTATTTCACGTCTTATTATATATACTTATTTGTCTGTGTTTAATTTAAATGTGTTAGATTTTTAATAAGCATGTTTTTAAAAACTACTAACACGTGATGAAGAATAATTTTTTTAAAAAGATAATTTAAAATGTTATTTCCGTTTCAATCATATCTTATAGTCCCATAAATACTTCCTTTTTATTTTATCTATGTGATGGCGAATGTGCTAGAATAATTCATTTACCTAAATAATGTTTTTGTGTACTTAAGCATGTAGAAATGCTTCATAGTTTGACTGTTTAAACTCTTTTTTTATATGTGCAAATTACATTTTCATATTTTACAACTACGGCTTCATTTTTCAGGCGTAGTTCGTTCAAGAAGAAATTTTATTCAGGCCCCCCCCCCTCTTCCATTTCCTTCCTTTCGTCCATTTCAGTCATCGAATATTTTTTCAGAACAAGAAACGAGAGAAGAAATTTCCTGCTTTTGGCATTTTCTTCTGTCATGTGTTTGATTTTCAGTATATGTAACATCCCCATTGCGTTGCATTATATTCATTCAAATGAGGTATTGAAAATTCTTCCATAAACATGTCTGCAAAGTGATTTTTCTCTATAGATCGATGCAAGATAGCTTTTGAATTTAAATTGTCTATATTCACACTACTTTGCTACTTGTATATTTTAGAAACTTGGGTAGGAAATTATTTTGGAAGGGAAGCGCATACATATATTTTCGAACTAAACACATAGGTACTTTTGTAAAATAATTTATAGTAAACATTTTATTAATATTTCACTTTTCTTGTGCATCCTTTTACAGTTTCAAATTTATTTAAGCCTTAGCTTTCTATATTTTATAAAGAATTGTTGCTGAAATAAATGCTGTAGAGGAGATCTAAAGAGGATGATGTGTTATTTTTTAAATCATGTTATGCCCAGCTATATAAAATACTAATAATAATTTCTTCCTTCGAAAAATTCTTATTACATCTTTCTTTCTTTCCATTTATATTTATGATTTTCCCATTTTAGAGATATTTAGACAGCATAACTTTATATTGAAGGTTTTGAAGAAGTTTTTGTTAATTTTATTTATTAAAACATATCTTAAAGACATTAATATCAAACTCAAGCATATTTTATTATTTTTCTGATGAACATTTTTATCTCAGAACTTTTAGGGAAACAATTTGCTTTTTTATAGTATAAATGAAAATTTTTTATTTATTATTCTGAGCTAAAAATCTTGTGTGATAAAAAATGTTAATTTTTAAGTGATTTTAAGAAATGCCACAGCTTTTTTTCTAAATTCTTCCTGGGACATTATATATTACCTTAAAAACTCATTTGGACTATTATTAATCAAGAATCTGTTATTTTTAATCCAAAAATTGAATTCAAAATCTAAATATGCAAATGAAAATATTCAATTTTTATCTTTTCAAATTAAAAATTAAATTTTTCACATATATTGAAGAATTTATTTTCTTGTTTCTTGAAGAATTTATTTTCTTGTTTCTTGAAGAATTTATTTTATTATTTTGAAATTATTTGAAGTTTAAAGGGATCTTAAGGGAGGAAAAAATAATAATTGAAACAGGTTGACGAATTTCATTAACGTTTTTGCAATCGATATATGAGATGATTCTTGAATATAGTAATCACTTTTAGAGATTACCGGCTTGAATTTTGCTTCCACTAAAGACCCACCCCTTGATATAATAAAAACCTAGTAAATGTTTTATTAATTAGAATATTTTGAATTGTACGTGTGAATATAAAAGCACTTAAATGTATGAGGTATTACTTTGGCATTTATAGCCGGGTTTCAAAATCCTTTGTCAATGTTCACTATTATTCAAGGGGACATCAAACGAGAAAAAAAAATGTGACCTTTTCAAAATCTTGTTAATACACTCTATAAAAAAATGCCTCACCAAGAAGGAGTTGTCCGATGGAGACAAAAATTGGTGAATAGGAGAATTATGTATGGATTAAAAAATAATTAAAATTTCAGAAACATTGAATGATTTGTTTCAGAGTTACATAGTTACAAAATAACGAGTTCAATAAGTTGTTGACCCACCTCTAGCTTGAATGCAAGCTGCCACACGACGTGGGAAAGAGTGATAAAGTTCCCTGATGATCTCCTGCAGTATTTGTTGCCAAATGTTCTCTGATTGTCGGGCTAGGTCATTAACATTCCTTTGTAGATGCAGTCGCCTTAACGTCATATCCCAGACATGATCGATTAAAGAGAGATCTGGATGGCCAAGGAAGTGTTTGACAAGATGAAAGAGAGTTCACAGCAACTCGTGCCGTATGTGGACTGGCATTACCTTGCTGAAAATTAAGGCCAGGGTACTGCAAAAGAAGCGGTAGCAAAACAGGCCTCAGTATGTCATCGATGTACCACTGCGTTATAAATGTGCCTCTAATGAGGACCAAAGGGCTATCAAGGGAAAAGGCACCCCACACCATACCTCCTAGTTGGGGGCGTGTGAGGCGTGCAATATTGAAAGTAGGATAGACGCGCTGCCTTGGGAGCCTCCAAACATGTCTTCGATGATCGTCAGGCCACAGTCGGAAGCCAGGGAACATTTATAATGTGGCTCGAAAGTGTGCAAGCGTGAGTGGCAGGTGGCCTAGCGGTCGTTATTAGCCTACAATCAACCATCTGTGAATGGTCATGGTAGACACTCGTGTGCGGGTTGCATGTCTGATGGCTGATAACGATGAATCAGGTGCTGTGACAGCTGATCTGACAATCACTCTGTCCTCCCGATCTGCTGTGGCCCTAAGTCTACCGCTACCATCATGAGGATAAAATCTGCCATTGTCCACCCATTCTTTCCAGTATTTTCGAATAGCCGCATCGCTTTGACCCATATGAAGAGCGATTCCCCAATTTGCCCAACCTGCCTCTTTCAATCCAATTATGCGACCTCTCTCAGTTGCTCGTAATAAGTTCGAATCCTTCGGAAGGTATTTTTTCAGTCGTTGAAAGGTATCTGAAATTGCAGTGCAACAGAAAATGCTACTATCAGATTGACAATTGCTTTTTGTATACACCTGCTTAGTGCGCAGTTCTGATTCGCTGTAGCTCCCGCTATTTATTCATTGCACATCAAATTTTAATCATTTGTACGTTCCGTCCAAATGTGTTTGCATTCGAAACTTCATTACAATCGGGGAACTCCTTATTGGTGCATCGTTTTTTTATTACAGAGTGTATATATATGTAGGATGTCAAGAATGAAAAAAGCAAATATATTTCTTATTTGTACTGAGCATCAGAACGATTAGAACCGTCTCTTTAACTGCAAAGCTACTTTGAGAAGCGATTATACTTAACACATAAATGTCAGATTCCTTAAATTAAAACTACGTTTATTGTATTTTGATACTTTTAAATACATAATAGTTTTTTCCGATGGTGTGTAACAGGCTTACAATCTTCTTACTAGAACGACTAAAGCGATCGAAAAGATCGTCATATAGATTTGAGATATTTCTTTTCTTTTCTCCTAGGGTAGCCGCAAATTAATATCAAATTCCTTAGGTATTGCCTTGGAATAATTGAGTATTCTTAATGCATTATTTTTCAGAAGGTCCGTTACGTATTGCAACATAAACGACTTGTGTTCAAAACATTGGGATTTTCTAGTATTCAGTGAAACGATGTCGCAAAATCATTTCAAAGGTATCATGCAATTTGATGATAAATTGAATCATATGATTCGGCTTTAAAGGAACAAATTTTCTTTTTCTTCCTAGATAAGGTTATCTTCTGTAATGTAGCGAATGAAATTGTAACAATCGACGAACAGCTGTTGTAGTATGAAACACATCTCACATCAATATATAGAACATGGCAAATAAGCCTGATTCATTTGGATTAAAATTCTAGATGCTTTGGAAGTTGAGTGCTTAAAAGGACTTTATGGATCTAGAAAAGGATGAAGAAAGCAACAGAAATGAATTTCTTGGTGAATATATCGTTCTGAAATTAATAGTTAAGGAAATAAATATGACAAAGGATAATGATATTAGATCTCAGAAAATGGCGGACTCTTTGTCTGTAGAAATGCGTCTAAATTGAAGAGAGTTGCCACTGATCCGAAAAAATACAACTTCAAAATTATTCTTCTCAAAGGTTATGATAAATGGCTTGAAAATTTTAACTGGTAAACAGAGTAAATAAAAAAAAGGTTTGTATCTTGATTATCATGCTTAGAAGAGTTAATTTAGCAGAAAATCCCAAGCGCGCTCAGAAATGGAAAATTTTCACAATTTCGTTATGTGTGATGTATTCGTACGAAATCAAATCAGCCAATTGTACACGATGTTACCAATTTCAAAAGAATTTGTTTATATTTACGACATTCTCCTTGATATTACACCTAAAATTCTTAATTTTTTTTTAAAATTTGTAATTCTATTCAAATATTATTTTGTTTGTCTAAAAATATCAAGTACGCTTTGCTAGCTTTTCTGAAACCACGAAAATTAAGCGTTGTCAATGTTCGCTTGCCCAGAACAAGGTCTTTCGTTTTGATCCTTTTTTTTTTGAAAATGACAAGAAATGATATATAAAAAGTTTTGAAAGAGAAATCATGTGTAAAAACCTATAATGAGAATTTAATGTATTCAGTATAAATGCAATGTCTGAAAATAATGGTATTTATTTCTCATTCAATATGGAATGTTTATTGATATAAATGATGCACGTGTATGGTATAAATAATTTAAACTATTTTAAATAACTTTTTACAGATAGTGTTCCAATATATTTTAATGAAAAATTAGAAATTTTCTCTAACAGACCAGTAATAGTCATTCTAGGGTGTTAAGAATTTTGATTAGTCGTCATTCTAGTGTTCAAGCCAATTTTGATTGGGGCTTTCTATCAAGCTTTATATATGTGAATTATGTGCCAAAAAAACTTCTAAATTAATTTCTATATGTATTTCTATGCATATTAGTGATTAAGATTAATTAGATCAAGTCAAATCAAATGTCGTTTTTCGTTTGTTAAGAAAAAATCAAACTGCAATTCTAAGAAGTTATATGAGAATAAAAATTTTCTATTCAAGGAATGCTTAAAATTAAGATTTCATAATTGAATTAAATGATAAAAAGGAATGGACTAGACCAAAATATGATTGGAGGGTTAAGATGATATTTTATTATTAACATAGAATATTAACATAGAATAACCATAAAATAACCAGAATTTTGTATAAAAAGTTATGTAGTTCATTATTTGATAGTGGAAATAAGGGAATCTATAACTGAGATTAGTTCTTATAGGAAAAGATTTATTACGCGCAATAATAGAATTTATTCCCATTAAATTGAACAAATGTCAAAATCTATACATGAAATGGTGGTGTCGAATGTAAAATATAATTAATATATAAGTTTGGGTTGATGATTACGAATGAAAATTAGGAAATCGGTCACCAATGCCACATTTTTTAACTCTAGTGCTACAATAAATTACGTAAGTACACTTTTATATTCTATTTTTGCAAATAAATTGGTTTCCGTTAATCTAATATACACATAGGGAGATAGTAAAGTTTTTAGTATCACTATGAAAGTATAGAATATTTAGAAAAAAATTTACTCTGCGTGATAATTGGTTCTTATTGACATATTCCAAAAATTATAGCTTTTAATGGCGATTTATTTGGTTTCAGGAAGTCGAAGAGTGATGTAATCTGCAATAAGTTTTAACTATTATATCGGTGTTTCGAAAAGTTTTAATAGTTACTCAAATAATCCAGATAAAAGCTTGATTAATATTTATTATTATTCTTAAGACATCTATACATAACAAACCTCCAGACTTACACATATTTCTCAGCGTTTCTTGAACCTTCGATGGCTATTTTTGTTGAGCACAGCGGAGAGAACTCTGTCTACTCCACATTGTGGGTTATTTCAATCTACTGCTTTTTGAAATCAAACAAATCGAAATTAACAGATGAATTCACGATAATATGTACACATGCTTTAATGAATAAATATAATACATTTTATCCAAATGTCACAGTTATTTAATGTAATAATCAATACTTAAGGATATTCTCTCAGATCTGAATATTGATAACTAAATTAAAATAATGTGTTTTTGGAGATGTAATTTTGTATCATGGTTTGGAGTCTATTAAAATTAAATCGGATTCCCTTAAAGAATTTTCTTTTTTCTTTATTCATTCTTCTCTGAATTTGATTCCACATAGAGATGTTGTTATGTTGAGAGGGAGGGAGGGATGAAGGAAGATTGCGAAAACTGGGAAAATTTTCAAATGCCGAGGGAGTTGTCAAAATCCTTAATCTGTTTGAGATTTCCCGTGCAACTCCATCCTTATTTCAGAAGAAAAAAAACGATGCCCATATTTCTAGAGAAACCAGAATATGAAAAATGTTTCAGTCTGATAGGAAATAATCTCTTTCATCAGGAAGTTGTTTAAATTTTAATTCCTGTACTACTAACTATATGTGTAGGAGATGTCGAAACGTATTAAATACTTAGTTAAATAAAAATGACTCAAACAGCAACTGTTGAGCACTTCAGCTACATTATTAATTAAAAAACAAGAATTGTAACACACTAATTTCAAAACGAGACTGTAGATGGCGCCACATGTTGGGAATAATCCTCAAGGTCAGGGCGTGGCTTTGTCATCTAGTATTTCTGCCAGACAGAGCTAGGATTTCGTGGAGTAAGGTCTTCTGTAGCTGTCCAACCCTGAACTATGTTTAAGTTTACTTGTGATAAACTTTTTTCCTTCTAAATGTTACTGTTAATAGTTTTAATTCCGTCTTTGTAACTGTGATGTTTTATGTCATTAAAAATATAGTAATTTACCCCGAGATGTTGTTGAATTCTTTTGCGTTAAAGCAGTTATGGCATAAGAACGTCGGTTACAGCATTAATTATTATCAGACACAACTAGTTAATGAGATAAAATTAGTTTTTCGAAAATTTATTCATATAATATTCATCCGTAAGCATTTAAAATCAGCTTACATTTTAATATTTTTGCATATCCCATGTAATCAACTTAGTTATTTTCTGTTTATGTCGTACCTTTTTAAAAGTCTTGCTAATATTTTTTGAAACATAGATTTATATTGCTATATCGATTCAGCATTTATTTTAATGGTATATGGGCTGCAGAGAGCTTAATTATACATAATTTGTATTTTTTTTTTTATCTATTTGGTATTAAAATTTACGTAAAAACATTAGACATAAAAGATAATTATAACAAAAGCATCTTTTCATTAAAAAATTTCCGATTTATGGACAGTCTCTTCCTCTTGCGTGATTAAGTTGTATGCAATCTCAAATACATTTTGAAGAGGCTTATGAAACTTTGGGCAGCTGTACACAAGTGGCTATGGTCACAAGTTTATCTCCGGATTTGTTTCCTTCGAGCCATAGGTTCGAGTCTGGATCCCATACGAGATCCGATTATGTTTCACAGATGATATACGTTTAGCCTATCGAGAATCCAAGCTCTTCTAATGGCGTACTGAGGAAGTTTGGAGATATAGGTGACAGATTTTACGTGTTGAGTTCCTCACATGACAGAAAATCAAAATTAATAGTTTCTTTACCATTAGTCCTCGTGTTGCCTCCAAATGAAATGCCAATAAACAATCAATCAATCATACTAAACTTTGTTTTTAAATAAATATAATCCAAGTATAAAATTTTCTTTTAAATGACTCAATTTGTTTTGGACTTTGATAAAAAAAATTTGAAACGTTGAAGTCAAGTTTATGTATCATCTTCACAATATAATCTTCATGAACAGACACAAGAATAAAACTATATTAACTTCCAATCTTGTCAATTTATTTTATCCTAATTAAATTGCAAATATTCTTAAGAAAATATTTTTGCTACATCATGTTGGTTTTCTCGTTCCTATGTACCTTTTTTCAATGTACCCGAAGTAATCACCAAATTTAATTTTTAAAAATCAATATATTTCAACAAGGGGTAATTTCGTGGCACTAAGACATTCCAGGCGATGGTCGCTTTCAGCCAAACTCTTTGCAGAAAGATGAATTGGTTCAACATATCTTGATAAGCTTCTCCTATCACAGTCTTTTCAACAAAAAAGAAAGGACCGATCATCTGGTTGTGTAACATAACTCATTTAACATTCATTTTCGGGCTGCCTTTCAATCCTTTGAGGAAGAATTTCTGAGATGCAGTTTCGTGCATTACGTTTATTTACTCTTCAACAAACCTGGAATGTAGCTTCATCAGAGAATAAAAATCTGGCTTAAACTTTGAAAATCATTATCGATCAACACAAGCATTTTTTTTTTTATTTTTGCCAAAGTAACAATGTGCATAAGCCCGAAGTTTGAGTTTCATGCCGTTCTCACAACATATAGACATTAGCATCTTTTTTATAGGAATAAAGTAATTGTAACATTAATTACCAATTTTTTGTGATTACTTATTAATATATCCTTAGAATAGTACACACTATATTATATTGCTAATATCAAAGATGTAAAGTATTCCTGGCATGAACAAAAAATTCTTTCATCATGTATCTATAAAATTAATCCTTTAGTATTTTCAATATCACACATTTCAATACCTATTGCACAATTATTTTATTTAGGCTCACATTAACGCATGTAATGTCTTTACTGCACTCCTATGTAACTTATTTAAAAGTGATTTCGTTGCAATCAAAGTTTCTTTTATCTACCTATTCTTAGGCAATTTTGCTGTAATTGCTGAAGATGTAACAAACATCTAGCATATAATGCAAAATTACAGCTCTATCAATCTAAAAAATGGTTATACTTCTATTGTATAGAAGTTAATACAAATAAGTCTCAAATAAATTTATCTTGAAACATTTATGCATAAATGTTTCAAGAAATCAATTTTTTTTGTTATAGGGGCTTACAACATTTATTCGTTGTATATGTTGATGATTTCATATTTTTTAAGGAAATGGGAATAGGGTGTGATGGAAGAAAATTGATAAACCTTGATTATTAAAAATAAAATAACATTATTTTCAGAAATAAGTTTGCTAGAATCTAGCCCTTTGTTCATATATCTTAAATTAAATTTTATAATGTTTGAAAGCACTTATAAACAATATTTTAAAATTTTTTAATCATTAATAGTTATTAAATTTGTAGGAGATATAGACCACAACAAACATTTTTACTACTTCTTAAATTGCATTGTACTATTATTATCAATATAGAGTTCAAAATGTCCCTATAATTTATATTTCTTAAGAAGAAATGCTTTAAATAATTAATACATGGCATATATCAGATAAAATCTCTTATTGATTTGTGTTGGCCTTTATATTGTCGTCCACAATGGCACTTTTCTATGTGTTAAAAACATTTAATTATACAATGCAGTTAATTATAAATAATATAAGGACTAATAAGAATTCCTTAAAGTACACTCTTCTTACATTTATCTCTCCATTTAATATTCTAATATTCAATAAAGGATAAATGCAATGATTGTTTTTTCAAGAACAAACATTTTACATATTGTAGTTTCATACCACAAATGAAAACATTTTATTCCAATAAAATGGCAATTTCGAATATCTAAAAACATCTCCAGAAAAGATATTGCTCCTTATACTCTGCACGTAAACACATAACGTTACAGTCTTAAATTAAAGTTCCATTAGCTGTGGCTTCTAAAGTCATTGACAATTAAAATATTCGCTGTAGAGTATTTTAATATTTGAGTAGTTAAAGAATTTGAGACAAGAGACACAAATAGTAGAGAAGGATTAGTTAGTCAGATCAATATAAATATTTTACTTCTTCATTTTATATTCAGGCTTTAAAATCATGGTTTTCGAAAATTCCTTTTGTTCTACTAGCATTTGAATTTCAGATAAGGGGGGATTCTAACCTCGTTGTAATGCGAAATTCAAAGCAACATAAAGAAAAATTTAGTGCTGGGAGGATTTCGAAATTTTTGATTTTGTAAAAAAGCTTTTGTTCAGTCAAGTATTTCTAGGAATGAATGAATTACGTTATCCATTCAAATGTGCCTTATTTTTAACTAGAATAAAGTTTTTCGGCATTATTTTGTTCAGCGTAACAGAAGTGACATCGGTATTAAGATTTCTCTCTATTGATATTTAAGTCAAGCACATTAGATTATTCAATATCTGAGCTACTTTCCTGTCCTTTATTTAAATAGTTTAGTTTATTTATTAGAACTAGAAAATAAAAGATAAATCGTATTACAATTCATATTTAGGGAAGCCATATTAGAATATAGGTTTACCATTTTCCAATAAATATCTAACATTCATTTTATTTAAATCATCGAAATGTTACCAATTATAATATAATTTATCTATATAATATAATAATTTATCAGTACGGGATACTTCGGTTTTTCAATATCCATCAATCAATCACTAAACAACATCAAAATCTTTCAGGTAAGACTAACTTTAAATAAATATCTTGATATTGTACAAAAAAATTTATTAAAGAAACTGTAAGCTTAGAGAAATCGAAAGGAAGACGATCACATACAAATTTATTTCAAAAAGCATATCAATATATCTTGAATAAGTATTCATGTAACTGTAATAATGAACAACCACATTTTTTTCAGAATAAGAATTCCATATCTTGTAACATATATAATATAAATCTCTTCGTATGACATTATGATAAATTAAAAATATATATCAGTTCCTCAGAATATAAAAGCCAAAAAACTGTTACTTCTTTTCACAATGTGCTAAATGGAATTCATCGTTACTTTTCTTAATTTTCATTTTAAAATTACACACACACGTACGTGCGTATATATATATATATATACATTTTTGTGAAAGAAAAACTAAATTTTAAAGTATAATTTTTGGAAAAATACAAAAAATAAAATAAAAAAATTAATAGCATTTCATTACAGAAGCATATTTTGTGCTACTAAAAAGGAATGTCCTGAAAAGTTTTCAAAGAAACATCTGTTGTATATACCTTGCTGCTACTCTTTCCAAGAACGCCGAAATTAGAGAAAACACCATAACACCTGACCTGAAGACTGAACTGGAAAATCTTTTTGTCCTAGTTCCTGAAAGCACTTTCAAATTTTTTAAGACCATACGAGCTTACTCTGCACCAACATATCAAGGATTTGAAACCACCCCATCTCTTAAGGTCAACCGGCTTCCTCAACGCCCCATAATACAAACCCACTTCGTAAAGCGTCGAGAAAAATTACGCTGCCAAAGCGGTGATAAAAATCACTAGAGGGCAGTAGACTCTAAAGCTGCTGTTGCCATGAATTCCTGACGCAAGACCTTGCTCCTGCGTTTCTGACTAAGATATCCATATAAAAATCGTGGCAAGTAATGTACTAGCTACGGCGCGTACATCAAATACACCAGCCATCTTAATAAGAGGCAGAAAATGACGTCAAATAACAACTGTCCAAAGTGAAACACAAAATAACAGGGATGAGATATTTATTCGTTGCAGTATTGTCGGCAAAAATGACCTTCTCTGAATTATCTTCAGAATGACCCGCTACCTATGAACACGATGATACCAAGATGGAAGTTTGCATCGGCCTTCTTCATCAATGGCGACTGAAGTTCAAATGCCTTAATATCTCTAAAGCCAGTAGAAAAACATTTCGGCCTAGTTGCTAAGAGCACTGCAAAAGGTGATTAGACGAATTTGTTTTGAAACGGCCGATCGGGGTTTCGAATAAATCCCAACGCTTTAATTCATACGATCACCACCACTGCTACTAATATTTAGAAAAATATTTCCCAATGTAGGGGGAAACTTATAGCCACTGAAACGTCTTACGAAAGTTTTCTAAACGAAAGATGGTTGCTGATGATCCAGAGTCGATATTTCAGAAACTCAACGTTATCAACAAATGTTGTTGAAGATCATTTATGCACCATTTATGTTATTAAATAAGGTTCATATATTTGCAGAAGGTAAAAGAATCGAGTCACAGAAAACAAAAGTAACATAGGAATGGCCATTTTCTAGAAATGATTTACGACCCTCGTTATTTCTTAGACTATTTACCTATTACCTCCAATCTGTAAAGAGTTTTTAAACCATACAAAAACCAATGAAGAGAATTAAGATGAAAATACAGTTTAGCAGGACAGAAAGTGTGAAATATCATTTAATTAATTGTTGTAGATTTTGTCAAAATAAGTACTCTAAGTCGACCATCGTTATATGAAACTCTTATGGCCTTACAATAAATTTATATTAGAAAATATGAGATTCTCTTTCTCTTAGTAATAAAGCTACTACGATAATGATAGACTGTGCATGATACCAATAATGGGAGTCGGGCTACAGCAAAACTCACCGATTGCAGATGAATTTGTCATGATCCTGAATTCATGAAATCCTTAAAAATATTCATAACTGCTCTAGAGGAGGGCATTTTGGAGTCATGAAAGCAAGGTTAGGAAACGATTTTACTGGAATAGGGGGCCTGCCGGCCTCGAACAATAGTGTAAAGTCTCCAAAGAAACCTATTGTGAGATCAGGCTAACAATTACAATGTCACAAGAAGGGAGCTGATATAATTATTTTGAACAGTCTATGACAGTTTCCTATCCTAGAAATTATGGTCTTCTTTACGAAATGTCCCAAAGCTTTGTGAAAAAAAGCGAGAAATTATGGACTTCTTGACTTTATCAGATCAAGAATTATAGATAGTGGCTGAAGCATTAGTCGAAAACTGGGTATCATCAGGCTACATTCAGTTGAATTCAGTTTTAATTCATTATTTACTACAGAACTATGTAAAATATTAAAAAAACAAGTACTACAGTCTCATATTCATAGTCAAACAGCATGGTAGAATGGTAAACAGAATTATTCTGAATAGTTGATTTATGTTTGCATCACGGAATCAGACGGCCTAGGACATCCATATACGGACACTTCTAACCTATAGATGTGCTGTGCACGAAGCAATCGGCTTGACTCAATTATAATAGTTGTTCCTCAAACACCTTCATCTGCTGTGTATACTTTTATTTGGAAGACCGAGAGATTCCATTTCCTAGCCAGGCCTGTACACCTGTGGTTTGGAGACACGTCCGAAAAATGTAGATCAAGTCATCCGAGAAAGAATTAATCTTGTGAGTGATAGAATAAAGACATTATACGATTCTAGATCGCTGGATCAGAGTTGTTAAAAAAGGAAACCGAGTTTTTTTATGTAATCTGATGGATGCCTAGGATTCAGAACAAAGTTACAACAACACAGGGAAGACCCATGCACCATTATTACAAGTAAGAAAATAAATGATGTCGTCGTGAGCATTCAAAAGTTGCCGGCAACGAAATCCAAAATTTTCCATTCCATGACATGATATTCTTAGCTAATTTCAGTCTTTCTTCTCGATTATGTTCAGTAATATATTACAGTATTATTTTGATATATTGTGTATTAATAGTTTAATTTTAAACTCTTACAAGCTATGAGATGGGAAGAAGGTCTTCTGAAACGTTTCGGATTTATAGAAATGAAAAAAAACCTTTTTGACGTGTCGATCATCCAGTGTTGCCAAAATCGTTTTTCTTCAAGATCATTTAAGTTCGTTTGAATCTTCTTTTCCAATTATGCAAGTGCGAATGACAGTTGCAGCCTCATAAAACTTGCTATTTCTCTTTCAGATTAAGCAGTAGTCTTATAAAATACATTTCCCCCTCTTTTTCCCACAGATTCATCTCTTTTGGCCTCGGCATCTTCCGCGCAGTCATTATATAATAACGCGTACAATTTATAAATGACTTTTAAATTAAATTTTTTCTGATGGTCTGATAATTCTTTATCAGGCACCTTATTCACTTTTTAAATGAATGTGTGTGAGTAGGTCAAAACTGTTGGTACATTTAAAGTAGTAGTAAAATTTAAATCATTTTTTGAAGTTGCAGATAGTACATGAAATGTGTTATGATCTTTTTTACATACACAAGATTAAAATTTGTGTATCATGCCTTCTTTCAAAATTCATAATTCCTTTGTGGTCTGGTTTTATAATATTTTAATGAATTGTGTAATTTACGTAGTTTTTTTCGCGAGAGGTATTGGTAACATATCACGCAACTTTGAACATTGGTCAAGTGACGAGCACGATACTTGAGCTGAAACCTACAACTCCAAACTTCCCCACCCAACCAAGAAAAAGATATATTTCGTCGATATATATATAAGATGAATTAGCCCTGCTACACGGAAAAATGTTTGTGGAGTTATTCTGATTCGCGCTGCACCAACGTGTGTATTCGATAAATTCCTTTTCCATAAAAAAAGTACATTACGCTATTACGATATGCAAAATATTATTTACGTAAATTATCCAACATACTTATTCGGTTGATTTAAATTTATGATTTTAAATCATTCACTGATGCATGTTAAATCTGTCGAGGTTCTAAGTCCTCTCGTAGGTACGACTTAGAAATTTGGAGAGGGAGGTGGGCCAACTTAAGTAGCTTGACTGATATTGAAAATAAAGAAGTCAGCCACCTATAACACTCGTGTTGCTTGTAAGAGTGACCTTAAAAATAATCCATCAAATTTAAGAGGACTTAGTACCTTTGCACCTTCGAAAATTCGATTTTTCAAATTTATTTTCAAAAAATAGTGTTGAATGTTAGGAGCATTTTAAAGCAAACCGCGTCAAAATCTGACAATTATTACGCCCTGTGCAACAAAAAATGTAAATGGCTAAAGTGGGTTGTTCTTTGTAATGCAATGTAAAGAAATCTCTTTTTCTCAGTTTGTTATTTTCACACTTTCCCACAGGATTAAAAAACATGTTTTGCATTTAGAGTTTTAAAATTTTACATGAGTGTTGTACTTGTAGATCTTTGTTCTGTGAACCTCAGTTTTATTAATGGGATGATTAGATTTTATTTTATAACATGATACATGACCAAAAAGTTACTAAATACAAATTTGATAAAGTTTTTAATTTTTCAATTTTTTTTAATGTAAGATAAAATTAAAATTTGAAGTGTACAGAATAAGGACATTATTTAGCTTTAATTTGGTATAAGAATTATGGTTCTACTGTACATTTTTCAAATGTTATCTTGTGGGTAACGTAAGGTAAGCTATTATTTTTTAAATTTTTGTACGCATATTTCATGTTGTTTAAAAAATATATTAATTTAATAGCAAAATTTGACCCAATATCTTAAACTACAAACTTTATTGCACAATCTGGCAAAGTTTCATATTGAAATGAGCAAAAATTGTTGATTTATGATGAATCGAAAAAAGAGTTTGTCAAAATATTCTACTCTTGATTTCGAAAGGTACTAAGTCCCCTTAAATTATACTTTTTTATTTTCATATATTAGGAAAAATTCATCCGGTCTAATAATGGTATATTTGTGAGTCTTACACCATGAGAGGCAAATGATGGAAAGCAAAATTTGTTACAAAAATTGCTAAGTTCCAGAAAATGGGTCATGTTATGATCTCCTCATTTCAAAATAAAAGTCAATGTCAATCATCTTCATTTTTTAAGTGTTTTAATTATTAAATAATTCCTTTTAAATTTCTTTTGTTATATCTTAACTTCAGAGTGAAATAGAGTAATTCAACCATCATAAATATTCATTTTCCCTTGACGTAAAAGAATGTCATGAAGAATCACAGAGATTACTTCGCGTTAATGTAATGAGACTCAAAACCATGATTTAATGATCAGAATATAAATTCTGAACAGAAAGTAAGTCAATTAATGTAATACATCAGATACACAAACCTGACCGAGATTCAAAAGGACGAGAACCCTCGTTAATAATGTTAGAAAAATTCTATTCTTAATAAATATATTTATTTAAAAATAATAATTTTGAGAGTTATATTTTCATAATTAATTAACTAGGTCACAATATGTGATCGTACAGAGGAGAGGAGATGCTCCGACCATAAATGAGATTTGAGACATTACATTAAGAACAATGACTCAAGTAAAAACTACCATTTGATGCAATAGGTTAGTTCATTTAAACAAATATGATTAAATTAGCACAGACTTAATTTCAGATACCTTGAAAAGGATGGCAATACTATACCAATCGTTGATGTTTAATCCGTGTATATAAAACCTTTATGAAATTAGGGTTAAATATTTGTGTGACTCGAAAGTGTGACATGTCTGTACCAATGTGTCCACATGAGTGCGAATGTGCATGAATATGCCAAATTCTTTTGGCAAACTTCTTATTGAAGTGTGACACCACAAGGGATGTAGCGTAATCATAAAGAGGAAGAAAACGCCCTTTAGTCCTAAAATCGAGAATCATACTTATGTAGATTACGTATATATAAACATTTAATGATCCTCTGTGAGTCATTCATGAGTACAATCAAAATGTCTCAAAGGGACTAACTCAAATTAAAATTCCATCATTTCATGATGTGTGAGAAGTACGAATCAATATTAGTTCTTGCTTTTGGAGTTGGCTCTAAACACTTTGTTACTATGCAATCAGTCAACCTGGAGAAGGTCACTAATCCTTCAGTACTTTAAAAGACTCGATTCGAATTAAATTAAAACTAAAATTCATTTAAATGATGGAGGTTAGTGTAAAAAGTGAAAAAATGCAATTAATTTTCAAATTAAATCACTGTTTAGTTTAATTTTTCAAGAATTTATAAAAAAGCATTATATCTAATAACGTTTGGTAATAACTTTTTCACTGAAGTAAGTAAATATTAAATGAATTGATTAAAACGTTGTTTTCAAACTAATATCCTCAAATCAAACTTCTAAGGGCTAAAAATATCATAAGTTTACAAAAGCAGAAAATTAACAACATAATTTTTAAATATTTCTTTTAGTACTACGTACTCTATACAATATATAAACAATAGTTCATTAGGTAAATACATGCAAACTTTATGAATGTACTTTTATCTACAAGCCTTTAAATACAACCAAACATATTCTGTAATACAATGAAGCGCTTAAATCTTGTGAGATATGGCACATGTGTTTATAGCCACATAAAGTTCTATTTTGGAGGGTGATTTGCGTCATGTTTAAAAGTGTAAATGAGATTTATTATCTTATTTAATACAATAACTGGGGTATCTTTGTATTTTTACGACTTCTAGAATCGAAATAAAGTTCTAAAAATATATTCATTCTATGCCAAGTCTATGCTTTGTCATATGCGGGAAGAAAATTCACTACTGACAAAATTAATATTCTGTATTATATTATTTGTTGATAATATTTCTAATTTTAATGGCACATTCTAATTTTAATCATATTCAGACGTTTGAACAAATTTACTTTGGTTATTCATTTTCTAATTAAATCATTCGATACTCGATCTATAAGCTAATTTAATAAACTGTAAATTTTATCATATTTGATTTTCTTACATGAATCGATTATGAAAAGAGGAAGTACGTTTATTTTAAATGTATACAATTTTAGTTTGAAGCAATAACTTAAACAATTAATTTTGAAAATTTTTATAAAGCAAAACCTTAAATATCTGTAAACTTTGAATGATATTTACATTTCATTATATTCTCGTATATTTTAAAAACAACTAAATTATATTAAAGTGTCACTTTAGATATTTTTTTAAATTTCAATTTCAGTTCTGATTTTGTAGCAATACCAGTTTGCCTCAATCTTCTTTTATATTTATTACACCATTCATTTTTCTCTAAACAAGAAAAATTCAACAGGTTTTTAAAAGTATTCATACAAGAAAGAATAATACATCAGCGTCAATTCAACTTCCAGTTTGTGATAAATATTATGAATATTATTTTACTTCTAAATATATGTTCAAAATTGATAACAGAAATTTAAATTTCATACAATGATACCTTAACATTTTAATTATACTTAACTCAACGATTTCTCTTTCTCCCATACACACAGTTTGCAGATGTACACAATATATAAATTTAACTAAAGTTAAATTAAGGCATGAGTGAATACTTTTTTGGGGGAATTTATGAATTTAGATGAACATAAAAGAAAATCCAAACAGAGAAAAAGGGGTACATTAACAAAGAAGCCTTAATTTTTAATTTTATGTGGCTATTATTAATTTAAAAATTGAATTTAAGGTAAAATTATTTATTTACCGAAGAGTAAATTTAAAAGAACAGAAAGTATTATAGAATATTTTTAAATTTGTATTAGAGTTTCTGTTATTCATTACGTATACAGAATAAATATATTTATCTAAATTATTGCGACGTAAAGCATTTGCATTGTAAATAGGATTGAAGTAATATAAATGATATTTAAATTTAAGCCTTGTAAAAGTTGATTCAGAATTTTTTTACTTTCATCTCATTATGGATATTAAAATTATACAACTCAATATCTCTGAATATATTTATTTTACACTAATGCAATAGTATTGATTAACATAATACGATATTATGGAGTTAAGGAAGGCAATGATTTTTATAAATTAGAGGATATTAACAGGTATTATACATACCAAAACTGTCCTGGTACAATAATTATCTTTTTTTTGTCAGACCAAATGATGATTAATGTAATTAGTAGAATTTAAATCCCCTCATTATTTAGGTGATTAAAATATTTAGAAACAAATATGCCTGATGAATATTCAAACTAAAAAAAAACGGAATTTTAAGAAAGGAAACAGCAAAGTATATGAATAAATCTTTTCATAATAATGTCACTTTCAGAAAGAGAAAGGATTTATTCAAATCATACTTCTTCGGGGTAAATCTTACAAATAAGTTTCCATTCGGTAAATTTCATTTAAAAAAAAAAAAAAAACTAGATGACTTTTTCATAATTCTTTATAAGTTATTTCTCCTTAATTTTATTATGTAACTTTTCCTTTTTAGCGAAGTTACTATGAACGTTAAGAGAAGTTACTGTTAACGATATATATATTTCACCCATTGATATGAATTGATCATTGATCCTTATAATTTGATGATTGCATTGATTATTTGATCATTATAAATAATTTTTTTAATATGCTCAAATATAATAAGGGAAAACAGTCTTAGTGTTTCTGGTTTAAAGGCCAGTTACTAAACTTGCTGAGAGGGGAAACGGTTCTTGCACCTGCGCGAGCATGAGAAAGATTTGTAGCGCATGCACCCTTTAGGAATTCATACTATGACATTGCGTGTACTGTCATCAGAGTGGAGACGTGGGTCTTAAAATAGAGTTGAGTTTGTTAAATAGAGAGAAGACGTGTTTTAATAAGGTATACAGTCCATTTGTAATTAAATTCAAAATTTTTGAGTGGTTTTAGATTTATTTGCTTAACACACCGTAAAACAAATTAAAACATAATAAAGCCACAATAATATTATAGTATCTTTGATAATTTTTTAAGAATTTTAAATTGTTTAACCGACATTTGGTGAAGTCCTATTTTAGCGTACTGCTTGGCGCTATGTTTAAAATCATGTGAAAATGGCGATGAGGGCGCTATTTTCAGGCTATTCAACAGGAATATAGATAGCGTTTTATTCAAAAGACAAAAAAAAAAAAAAATGGAAACGCTGCGTTTTGCTGGAAACATTTAAATAGTTCAAAAACACTTAAACAACATAAGAATGAGGATTAGCAACTAAACAACGAATGAAAGGAAGTACACAGGAGACATGATGAATGTCAGAAATACATTCATTGTAAAAACTCGCGATTCGCTCATTGATTTCAAACCACAAATAATTTTTCGAATACACTTTCTTCCTTTCGGAAACACCGTTCGAAATTTCGTTGTGGTTAGGTAACGATGAGAATGATATTCCGTTTACACAGTGTGGTTTTGTAATGGAACGCTTGACTACTGACCACGTTATAAAACATGTCGATCGAGCTTCCAGTCGACTTTTTCGAACTAGCAGTCAGTATTCTTATAACTTCAGAACTTAGTATTCACAACAATAAAAATAAATCCGTAGGTGGCAGGTGTTACCCACGTAATTACTGGAGGTCTTACTTAATTAATTCTTTCTTTAATAGGCTTACACACACTTACTATCACGTAAGTGGAATAGATCCTTACATATATGCTCTATTAAAGTTGATATTGTAAATTCTTACTTATTTGATAACTTATAAGTTGGTTCATACTACAATCCTCTCACGTGTACCCTAACTTGGAACCAAATCTGATGTTCTATGATGATGATGATCCTGTTCTATCCTTTCGATATCTCACTCTTTGTTTCAACTATTCCTATTCAGATCTCCACTGCCTTTTAATGTCATTACATCCTCCTTATTCACTGCACTTATATATTTCTAATCTAATGTACGATTGTCGTTCAATAAGCCCTTAGAAATTCCAAGAGATGACTCTCTAAGCATCGAAAATGTTTTGTTTTTAGTAAGCATCATGACTCACTCTTTGTGATCATGACGTTTTTCAAGTTTGGAATTAATTGAAATATTTATTAATTTTGTTAGCTCATTATCAGCTTATTACTTTGCTAACGAATTAAATTATCGCTACAGATTGCACAAGTGATTCCTGATATTTTACATTAGGATAATTATCACATCGTGGGTGTGACTGATTATCATTTATGTTGAATTTCTTTTGACTGTCATTTAAAAATTTCTGATTAAAAACAGCTTTATTTAATTATATCATAAATTTAAATTAAAATCCGCCACACATCTATTGAAAAGCGACCCGTGAAGTAGAAATTATACATTGAAGAAAATGTTACATTTTAATTTGAGTTTGTTTTAAATTTGTATTAATACCAACATAAAATAATTATCTTAGTTTTTCGATTAAAAATGTAGAAGTTAGAGTTATAACGAGTGATTGTGTTCCCATGATTAGTTATAATAAACGAAATTGTAAAGTAAAACCAATGAAATATTACTGCGAAAAATACAAAACGTATATGTATGAATGAGGAAACAAAAATAAAACTAACTCTAGACAAATTTTATCTATAATAATGAGATATGTAAAATAATAAAAATTTATAATAATAACGATATATTTATATAATAATAATCATTTTCAATAATAAGAAAATATGTACAGTAATAATCATATATAATAATAATAATATCTGTATAATAATAAACTTATATAATAATAATATGTATAATAATAAATAAAATATTTAAAGTTATGTATAAAAATAAATTATTTCAAAATTTCTTATGTATAATTTTGAGTTAATTATTTATATTACATATAAAAATTAATTGATTCAAAATTTCTTATGTATAATAGTAAATTAATTATTTATATTACATATAAAAATAAATGATTTCATTTTTTTTATGTATAATAATAAATATTTTACTTTTTTGATCATTTTCATTTATATAATTAATAGTGTGTAATTAATATGATATTCTAAATTAACATCATTACACAGTTAGTTTATTTCGTATAGTTTTAAGTACTAATGAAAGAAACTTTTACAGAAATTTCTAAATCATCTTGTATACTGTAAAAGGGTTTGCTATATATGCGTTCATAGAAATCGCTCTATGAAACTCGGAAAATTTACAAGGAATTTACAAAACAAAGCAATTATTTTCGAGCTTTGATAATGTGTGTTTTTAATTCATCTTAATAAACAATGCATGAAACAACACAAACATTTGAAACTGTGTCGTCAAAATATATTGCTGTCCCTTACTATGCCGTTTCACAAAAATGAAGGAAAAGTAATTGCTTACTTTAAAACACGTAAAGTTTTGTTCATGCTATTAAAAATAGATCAACCGGTAGATTTCAAGAAAATGTCTTAGAGCATTTATTTTTATGATTTATATTTGATACTACCATTCGAAAAAAATATTTCTTTAATGTGAACGGGAACTATTTTTGCACGTGTCTCGCAGGTTGTAAGAAAATCAGCAGATAAAACGTTATAGTAATCATTTTTAAGAACAAAGACTATAAAAGAAAAAGAAAAGAAAAATGTCAACTCCAAATTATATGTCTTTCTTTTACCACAGAGTGAAAGAAAAGAAAAGAGAAATATCAAAGAAATATTGTGAGGTACATTTCATTTTAATTCAATGTAGGCGGTCACTTTATTTTTACTTAGAGGAATATTTTAGGTGAAAAAATTGATAAATGCGCAATTCCCATGTTAGAAAAAATAAATGTTTTTCGCCCGTCATTAGACAATCTGACTATTCTTATTAATAAAATACTCCATTTGATGTCAGCGTTAAAATGAAGTTTACTGTATTTGCTAAAGAACTTTAATTAAAAAGTTTACTCCGACAGAACTTGCCTTTTTAATTCCGATGATTTTTTTCTGAACTTCGGTCATCCACATAATAGTCTTTTAAATGAACCTTCTGTCTTCCTAAAGGTCACGGTTGTTTTACAGAGGAATACTATTTAGAAAAAGCGTTACTACATTCTGTGCACTTTTTATTAGGGTTTAAACCTAAATTTTTGCCTATTAAAGTAATAACTTTGATATTTCTGAAACAATATTTGAGTGTTTTTGAAACGTATGTTTTGGAACAGAAAACTATAATTAAACTGGGAAGCCGGCCCAGGTACAGCAGAACTAAAATTGGTAAGTACCAGATAAAAATATAACTGAATCGAGGTAATGAAAAAAAATTGAATAAGAATTCAAATCAATAAATTATCTTTATTGAGAAACATTTATTGTTTATGTGGTAGTTGAAAAAAATCATTACTTTATATAGATAATTTTATACGATTGGTTTTCAACAATGGCTTAAGTTCTTTACTTATTTACATGAATAACGAAACCGAAACACACGAGGGATCTTTTTCTTTTCCAAGGGTGTACTGTCTGCGGTAAGCACTAAATAAAAGAGATATTTTCCTGAGGTAACCTTAAGATATCTACTCTATTTTCAATCATTCTTCTCGTCATTAAATTTCTACTTTTATTTCCTCATTTGTTTTTGGTCTGGATCACAGTTTTTGTCACACTAAATTGAGGTATTTATGTTTAAGATTCTTGTCATATGGCTTCTTTGAATGAGTCGGTAGTAATTTCTTAGCGGTTTCTTTAGATCAGGTAGAGAGAAACTACTGTAGGGTTAATACTGTAGACAAGAGGTGCATAGAAATTCGCAGTAGAATTTCACCTTGACGGTGCAGTGCTATATTTTGGTTGACTCACCGGTAAGTGCCTATTCTGGCTATCACCTATTGACTGAAAACTGCATCTTATGTTAGACTAAATGTTGGGGGGAGGTTGTTCAGGGTGAATATTTCATATCTTTCATAGATCCAATACTTACGAGCTCTGGTGAATGTCTTAGTTCTCCAAATTAAATTAATAAGTACTCATTTAGTAAATACACTCACTTTTAATTTTAATGTTGACATTACGAAATAAAGCGCTCTCCTCGATCACTCCTTTTGCTGTACAAAAGGTATTTCAAGGAGTTGGGAGACATCCAAAAGCGTAAAAAGAACTTCGATGAGGAAACTTTCTATTAGAAATAATATCCTCATTACAGACGAAATCCCATTCTTTTTATTAAAAAGTTTTTAAATCTCCATAAGAAACAAAATTAATCAAATCCCCTTACGAAAATTTATACGAATTGCTGAAGAAATCCCTATCGTGACAGTTCTTCTTAGCTTCTTCCCTTTCTTCTCTGCAAAAGAAGTCCCTTTCTTTTAAATCTCCCCATAGCAGTTGCTCCTCATTATTCTCAGAATATTGTTCGCAGAATTATCTCCTTATCTGACCTCATTTGCACGTCAGAGTACCACATCCTCGAAGGCTTATTAGACCAGAACGTCGTAAATAGCGAATTGATGGTAAATCATTTTTCCCAAAATACCAAATTTTAAGGGTCCACACTCCACAATTAAAGTTTCGCGTATAATTAAGCTATTTACAATGGCGCTTCCAGCCTTATATCCCTCTCTTCGCTGCTTTAAGTATGTCAATGGTTAGGAAATTCTCAAATTTCATATTTTAGAGAGAAAGCATGTTCTAAATAAAGGGTCGGCAATATGCGTCTCTTTCAATGTGAAGTTGCTCCACTTCCATACGAAACAAATTAATAATTTACTATCAAAACTCTTAAAAATAAGAAAAAATATTTTTAAGTACATAATTTCCCAATAGATTCTATTTTCATAATCGTCAATTACAAATCGCTACGCTTAACATGATCGTTGGGAGATAAATTTGAACTATTGTTTTGTTCTTAAAGATGAGACTCTGTGACCATGTTTATCTTTCAGCCAATTGCATTCCATTTTCGTCTCATCCATACAGCCACCGTCGAGAGTATGTTGTCAGTCCGACATCCTCGGATAACGCGGTTGACGTTACATCGTATGTGTGTTAATTTAATAGCTTGAGGTTTTTGCGTGTCTGTTCGCCTGTTGTTTCAAGAAGAATACGATTTAGAAGCCAATCCTCTTCTCAAAGGTGTATATGCGTAGAATATAATAAAATCCTTAACAGAATAGGATTACGTATCTGAGGATCGGTTTAACAAAGCAGTAATGCTAAATACATTATTTAACGTTTTAGATTTGGAAAAAATCATTTTTTCAGCTCCGCCGCCAACATGGCATATGGTGAAAAAAAAAGAGAAGAACTGAAGAAGAAATCGAGAATTCAATCAGGATTGGACGGAGTCGTTTGTCTTTATAGGCAACACAGATGGTCTTCCAACTTGTTCCATTTGCCACGGAAAACTCGCACACAATAAGAAGTCAAATTTGAAGAGACAGTTCACTACAAAAATATACCTAGTTTGCTGGTAAATATCCATTCGATACAAAGCTGTTGAAGAGCTCCCAAAAACAACAATAGGCAAGTTCCATACTAAGTAACTGGGCGTAATCTTCCAACAATGTAAATCTGGCAAGCTTTGCAGCATCATTAGAAATTGCAAAATGAAGAAAACCATTCACAGATGGTGAGTACGTCAAATAATGGTTTATCCGTGGATCTCTAAGAACTGTTTCGTGATCCAAAAATCAAAGCAGAAATCATGAAAAAAATTTACCATTATCTGCGAAAACAATACAAGATAGAACTGTTAAGATATCTTCAAATCTAACACATATGCAAATGGAAGATATTCAACTGGTTTCTGCAATATGTTTTGCTATAGATGAATCTTGCGACATAAAAGAAACGGCAAAAGTTAACCTTTTCATCAAGTATACGTCATCCTCAGGTCAAAAGAAAGAAATGCTAGAATTGCTACCCCTCTCAGGGCAAACTAGTGGAGAAGATATAGCAAATGCTGCACAAAAACACCCCGAAGACAATGGAATCGATATGAATAAAATCTTTTTTATAGCAACTTATGGAGCCAGATGTATAACAGGAATAATCAGAGGGGTAACATTAATTCTTCAGAAGAAAAAAAACCTCAAATTTCTAACGTTTCACCGTATAATTGATCAAGAAGCGCTATGTGCCCAAACATTTCCGGCCGAAATAGTTTAGGTCATGAACTTGGTAATAAAGATTATTAACAGCATTTGGGCAAAAGTACTCTACCATCGCCAGTATAAAGATTTCCTTGAGGAAATAGATAGCCAGTTTTCTGACCTACTTCTTCAGAATTAAGTGCGATGGCGTTTCAGAGGTAAATTGTTGCAACGTTTTGCTTTGTGCTTGAGTGAAATAAAAGCATTCCTCAATAAAAAAAAAGCATTCCTCAATAAAAAAAAAGCATTGAACTTCCCGAATTGGAAGAAGACCAATGGCTGCAAAAATTCAACTTCATGGTAGATACCACAATGAAACTAAATGAACTAAATCTAAAACTGAAAGGAAAGAGCATCCCAGCCTACGCCTTGCTTGAAGAAGTATTTTGTTTCGTTAAAAAAATACTTCTTTTTGTTGAAGACATGGAGAGCGATAAATTTAAAAAACTTAATCGATATCGCAATAAGACCAATACAACTATTGACACGAATTACTTCAGCATTGCTTTGAAAAACATGAAGGAAGGATTTGCTGAGAGATCCGAGTAATTTAAAACAAACAAAAGTTCTCTCGCGTTCATAGTAAATCCTCTCAACACGAATACAAATGAGATCAACATTGAGATATTCGGAATTGATGCTGGATCGCTTCAAATGCAATAGCTGTATTTGGAACCAAAAGACTTCTGGAGAGGCACGTTTATAGAACTCAAGAGAAAGTTGGAAGAGTTGGAGGTCCAGAAATTCAAGCACATCACGCAGCCCAAGTGGATAACTATAAGAAAAATTCCGTGAGTTTAGGCCTTCATATTTGGCACATAGAATAGTCTTCCAGAATGCTACAGTGAGGTAAAGAAGTTGGCATATGGAGTTCTGATGATTTTCTGTTCGACATATTCATGTGAGCAAGCGTTCTCGTGTATGATTATAATAAAAAGTAAAGTTAGAAGTCAACTAACTGAAAAATATCTATAGTTGTGCTTGAAACTTAAAAACAACAAGTTATAAGCTAAATTTAATCAAACTTTCAAAGGCATGCAAAGCCAATGCTCCCATTGATGTAGCTATATATATTTGTGTTTTATATGAATAAATATTATTCCGTATTTAAAGCCATTTATTTTAAATCAAAAATCAAACATATATAAGTAAATACTATAGTATTAAATCGAAAAAAAACTTTATCTCTTTAAAAACTGGGGAATTTTGTAAATAGTAACTTTTGGCTCTTCCGTTTCAATAGGTTGTAGATCCCTATTCAAGATGATAGTCGCGAGCTTTTGCCGTCTTGTTTCTGTCGATTTGCGGAATCTAAATTAGAGAGGCCGATGAAAGTTAAATCTATCGATATCATAGTACTCATGTAGCATCGTGTGGAAGTTAAATGAGGGGATGCCAGCTCAGGTTTCATCCTTGATATTTTTTTGGGGTTCAAAATGATGAGGTTCTTAACTAAACCCCCTTGTATTGCTTTTTGTATAACGTTAATAAGAAACCAATCCAACTTAATTATGAATGTTGATTGTAAATTTTAACCTCCAAATCTATCTTAAAGTTTCTCAAGATCTTATAAAAGTAAATAATTTTTCTAATAAATGATATAAAACTTCTCGAGGTATGTAAAGTAATTTGGTGTACGAGTAATGCTTATCTTCCGAAAGAAAAAAAAATTTCAAGCTTCAGAAATTGTTTCATAGAAACCACAGAAATATTCCTAAAGAAACTACCTAAGATTAATAATGTTTACCTCCCAAATCTTGAAATTTACTACCTCCAACATATTTAATTTTGCTACTAGTTAATTTGCTAAATAGTTGAATAGTTTAGTTATTTTTTAATATATTAACCTTTTGTTTGGCACAAAATGTCCCTAGAGAATTAATTGCCATAAATTCAACCAACTAATCAACTGCTTAACTCTCTCACAAGTAATCATGATAATTGCTTCTTATAAATCCTTTCTGATTAATATAAACTCAACACATTATGGTGTCCTGCCTTCATTATTTATAATTCTACCTCCATATTTCATTCAAATTAAATAATCAGTAAATGTGAGACTCCAATTGATGTTGCGAAAGAACAAGACAAAAGACTTTATTAAATTCTGAAATATAGAAAATGTCATTTTATCCCGAATTCCTCTTAACTCGTTTCTCTTAGATTATGCACTAATAATAAAATAGCATTACAAATCACTCATTCTTATTCAAACACTTCTCAGTAACATCCGATACTTATCTTAGAACTTTAAGCAAGATTTACTTCCCCTCAAAATATTGATTGCGATACTTTTATCTAAATTATAAATATCTTTCAGTATGTCACTATCCTCTAAATTCATCTCCTTTCTTTCAATTCTATTTAATTTATATATCACAATTTTTAATTCAATTCTCTGAGCAACTTCTTTCATGAAATTTACATAATCACATTTCCTTTTAGTTGGATAGAAATTGCAATTTTAAGCAATTTAAATTATTAAAATCTCGAGTTAAATGAAGAGAAAATCTCAAACAGACCAACGTCACAATATGTGTTAATTATCTATCCCGCATACACCCCCTTTCAATTTTTTACAGAATATTGAATGCGTATTTATAATTTTTCCTAAGAGTCGCAGTTTTTGTTACCATAGCAGCCAGGGACTTGTCTACAAAGAATGAAAAGTAGGGAAAAAAACTATTGTTGGTGTTTTACTAAATATAAAATATATGAGGTACATGGTGTGAGGACTTAAGTTATAGAGGACGGGCTAGAAGTTTTACAAATCCTAGTAATACAAACGGCAGAAATCAAAATGAGCTTTAAAGTTTTATCACAAATTTCCATTATAGAATTAAAAAAATATGTTTGTTGATTTATAAGATTCGAGATTACTTTTCACAATAAAGTTTGTAAGAAAAGTTTCATGTGCAACTTTCATAATGTTTTCAATTTTTTTTTTAAAAAAAATATTTCTTTTCAATTTTTTTTCTTTTGTTTTGAGAGAAAAGAGAATTTTGGCCGTCTAGACGACTATAAATAATTTTTAAGGTTCAAAAGCGGATAATTGTTTTTCATAATAACACTACTTACAGTATATATGAAGTCCGAACTTTTTATTTCAAACACACGATTGCTTTCAGCTGTTTTTCAATTGGATTCGAAATAAAGATAGTTGCAGTGTGAAAGAAAAGCTACGAAAAACACATTTTGTATCAAAGTTTCAATAACTAGAGTATTATTTCAAGTAAAAACTCTGAAACTGCATTGAATGTTTCCAGGAACCCAGCTGGTTCTGAGCAGAAACTGCGAAAATAATTCTGCCTTATTTTGAATCTTTATTATTATGAATTACATTCAGATAGGTCTTTGTTATGTTAAAAAGAGATTTTTACATTTATATAAAATAAAATTTCAGCAATCATGTATGATAAGTAAATAAGAGACGAATTTATAATATGTGAAAAATTGATTCAATAAAACGATATGTTTCAGTCACTTTAATTTTAGCAAATTAAAATACAAAATTACTTTGAAACAAATTCTGATATTTGATGAAATTTCCCTAAAATGTAAAAAAAATTGTTTTAAAGTAACGACAAATTTGATGCAATAAAACTGCTAGAAATATGTATTAAAGCTTTTTTATTTGTAGTAATGCGTCAATGCAATTCATAGTCGTAATATTGATGCAAACTTTAGGACGTTGACCCCTTAGTTATCATCTAATATATTTTGGGATTTTATATATATTTAAACTCTTTTCTAATCAAACTATACGTGATTACGCGAAATTAGAAGAAAATAAGTAGTATAATGAGTTGTATTCAGGATCATGATATATAAGCAAAATATAAATAGCAAAATAATGACTTAAAAATTCACATCTCATCAACTTGATTAAAAAAAACAAGCTGATCTGAAATATTAAGTTAAATTTCCATTTTTTTGAAAGAAAAAAGTAAAAATAATTCTAAAACTTCTTCCAGGAAATTAATTTTAGATAATTTATGTGAAATTGAACTTTTTTTTATCTGAATCATATCCATTCAACAATATTCTGAATATTAACAATTAGTTCACAATGAAACATTGTCTTGGAAGTTAATTTTTTTATATGTTATACACATTTTTTTTAAAAAAAAAGATGTCTAGACACGTTTTTTAAACAAATATTTCATTATTAATTAATTTTTACATCTGTTTTTAAGTTTGGGCTTTAGAAAATCTATTTTTTATCCCTGCATCTCAGTATATTTTGGTTAAATTATCATTTCTTCCTGAAATAAGATAAAGTAAAGTTTCCTGAAGATTTTCTGAGAACGACTTATAATGTACTTGTACGAAATATTAATACCCAATTTTTTTTAGATAAATATAATATTAAAATGTATAACATTGTTTTTCTATATTATGGTCAGTTTGAAATATTTGATACAAATAATTAGAAACATTATTTAATATTTTATCAATTGAAAAATGTATTTTTATGCAATATTTTAATCAAATTAACAAAATAGTTTAAAATAAAAAAGAATGATACTTATCCTTTTTCGATAATTGTAATGCTAACAAGTACTAATCTTTTTTTTTTATTAAAATCCTTTACATTTCCTAGAAATTTTACTTTCAGTGTTATTTTTTTTTCGGAAGGCATTCATGATTTCCACGCCCATTGTTCCATTAGCATGCAGCGAAAATTAAAAGAGCACCATTATTTGAAAACATGAATATTTTCTTAGTAATTGAAACTGAAATAATTTAAGTTATTTTAGATGTAAGTTTTTTTTTCATAGGAGCTGGGTTTAGGGATTTATGAATCAAACTTCATTCTGGGGTATTAAGTGGGTCATTTAAAAGAATTCATATTTCAGAGAATTATTTTACAAGCGACAGTCATATATCCTGAAGTTGTTGCTTGTAAACGGGGTTATTAAAATAGGAAAAATAGCCATCTTAAAAGTTAAACATAGTAAAGAGTTAACAAATCGTGAGTAGAACAAATTTATTGAATTATTGTATGTATTTCAACTGCTATACTGAGGTTTTGGAAGTATACATTTTGAAGCGATCTCCTTATACTTAAACATTTAAAAAATAATTTTTGGAAGAAAAAATGTAAAATTAAACTGCAGAGTTTCCTAAATGTTTTTAGAACAAACCCAAGGAAAGTTCTAATTATTTCCCGAGATGTGATTAAAAAAATGTAATGCTCGTTTCTTATCACCTTTGTTGTACAAAAACCATTTCTATTAATTTTCTCAAAATGGAATTTTTCATCACTTCCTGCATGATATCTTAAACGCTATTTAAGGAAACAACTGAAATTTTACAATTATACTGTCGTAGTATTTTCCACAATATAAACTAACAGTAATACGCTTTGTATATATTTTGTGTCATCTCAACAGTAAGTATAAGTTAAAATACAAGAAAATTTGATGCTGTTTACAAGAAACCTTCAACAACTACTTGAAATGTAACCTATTTTTAGTTTAATTATATCTCCAAGCATTTTTTTGCATTATTAAATATATATATATATATATATATATATATATATATATATATATA
>BMAW01091086.1:174170-232736 GCA_019974015.1 Nephila pilipes
TATATATATATATATATATATATATATATATATATATATATATATTCTGAAGCAATATCCATTTTAAAAATGTGCACAAAAGTCAGTATAACTTTAAATAATGTGAAATAAAAAAAGGTTCAAATTATTAATTATACACATTTGCAAAATTGAAATTTTTGAAAAAAATATATAGTTTTTAGTGATTTTTATGTTATTAGGTGTGCTGATTTCGAAATTGACTTCCATTTTTCCTATTACGTCAAGAGTTCTTGCAAAATCAATATTTTTGCTAAATTCCTGTTTAAAAAGGGAATTCTCTTAGACAATTTAGCATGTACTATGTAGAAACAGTGGTTTTTATCCAGTTAAATTTATGTAAATATTTACCCCTGGTGAGGTAAATTGATTTTTCAGCAAATGGGTAAATATCTTTCTTACCAGATCTTAGCATCAAGTGGAGAAAAAATCAAGAAGTTCCCTTGAGGTAAACACATTTTATATTCATTTATGGTGCAGTTTCTAGATGAAAATCGTCAACAACCTATTTTAATTTGTTTTTATATTTCGGTAACTTAAATAAAATAGAGGAGTGAACACGACGAGCAAATATTATGCTTCTGTACATGAAAGTTTGAAACAGATTTTAAACTGCGCAAAAAACAAAGCAAAAGTTTCCAACAAGTACATATTCTTTTTCCTTTGAAACTTCTTTTTCACGTTATATATTGTTCATATTCAATCTTATACCTATATCGTGTTAACATGCCCATCTTCCTTGATATTTGCTCTCCGTATCCAACTGTATGCGGCATAATTTACTAATTGAGGACGAGAGCCAGGTTTTCATAGTGTTCTTGTAAATGCACCGAATGTCCAACTGGTACATTTGCATACTAGATTCTGTGATAAAATACAGTTTAAGACTCATTTTCATTAAATATATGAACAGTCACCATTAGTCTTTATCGAAGGTGATATTAAACTTCTTCAATCTGGGAACATCTCATTACTAGACCAGGTTCTCGTCTTCCACAAAGTACGTAATAAATTCTATTTCTAGATTCTCGTACCAATAAAAAAGTTTCCTATGGCTAATAAGTTTTTTTCTTTTAATCTGGATCCAACCAATTCAGATACCTCTTTCGAAAGGCTCAATTCTCTAGTAAGATAAATAAGATAAACTGATAGGAGGACTGGAGTGAAACGGCACCAGAGGGCTAATATTCGGTGTCGGAGCTTGGAACTTGTGGACAATCCGAGAAAGAAGACTCTGAAGGGATCACTGGCAATCCAATTGGAAGCAAAAGAACTATCACATTAGCTCCGAGACGAACGGGGCGCTTAAAATATGTTATCAAGATAAGATATTAGCTTTTTATTCTTGTTGATATACCTACGGACAAGGCAGGAACAAAAGTAACAACCATCAAAGTGGTTTTTCGGCTCCTTCCATGCCATAGGAATTGCAACTCGTGAAGCAGACTTCTTACTTTCTTCCACAATCATAGATCATTGAGACACTGCACACATTTTATGAGAAGTCAAAGAGTAGATGATTTGAATATAGGGGAAAACATGATCGACTTATAGTATTTAATTGCCACATGCCCCCATAATTTGTAATACTTTATAAAACTGAAAATTACTTACTATGACATTATAACACATAAAGATCCTCTTTCATGGATATAAACTCCATTCAAATATTTGAAGTATTGAATACTTTTGAATAACTTAAAAAATTATCTTTCCAATCGTATCAATATATTATGCTTTAAATGCATTAAATAATATCATAATTATAATTATTATATCAAAATTAGATAAACTTAGCTTTACTAAGTTATAAATTTCTTATTTAAAAATTTGAATGAATATAATGACTACAAGTTGAAGTTCACACAGGCTTTGAAGCCGACTTTAAGAGCATAATTTTAGAGATTTGAAGACGTTCAGAACGGATAAATATAGTATCTATTCAAATTAGAAATATTCTCTCTAGTTTCTTCTTCCAAAAGCTTTTAAGGGCTGCAAAAGTGTGTTTGGAATTTAACACGCAGTTTATTTGCTTTGTTGGCTTTTCAATTACTTTCGTTAAAGTTTCTATATATTTTAAGTAAAAGTTGAATTTAGGTTAGAAGAGAAAGGTAAAATACAGTGTGATTATAATTAAAGTTAAGATTTCAAAACGCTGTAAAAAAGAACGACTGATCAAAATGACGTCAAATTTGAACGGAATATTATTGAAGAAAGGGAAAAACGTATGGCATAGAAGAAAAAAAAATAGTTCCAAATGTTTGTAACAGATGTCGCTGAACGCGGCAGAATTTGTAAATAAAAGTACCTGTCATGCGTACGACTCATTTCAGTTGTTATAAAAACGCCGTGTACACAGCTTTTCCTCGTTTTGCGTCTAAGAAGTTCGCCATCACTGTCTCACTGAAGGGCCACGTTCTGATCGTAAAGTTTTTTTACAAGAACAATGACTGCAGCAGTAGTTCTGCCTAAGTTCAGGACACTCAAGGGTATTAAAAAATGCTTTGGACCGATGCTTGCCAATGGTCTAGAGAAAATTATTGAGAAATTTGAAAAGACAGGTTCTTTTGATGTGCAATCTGGTAGAGGAAGGGAAAAAAATTGATTCGACGTTCGTTTTGGAAATGGCAATAGCAATGCAGAAGGAATCGAACGATGGTGTGCAGTGCACGGGGAATTGCCCGAACATTGAACAGGCCTGTGAGTACGGTGTATAAAATTCTACGAAACATCCTTCATTGCTATCCTTACAAAATTCGCCATGTGCAGTAATTGTTTCCTTTTGACAAGAGAGCAAGAGAGACTTTTCCTTTAGAATTTCTTGCTCACATGGAAGTGGACAATGAATGACCGTGAAAAATTATGTAGACAGACGAAGCCCCTTTCCATCTGACAGTAAATGTCAATGCACAGGATTGCCGAATATGAGCAACTGACAATCCACTTGCAACTCAACCAGTACCACTTTATCCTTCAAAGGTCACTGTATAGTGCAAGATTACGGCTTCATTTATCATAGGACCATATTTTTTCTATGAGACGGGTGCTTTCGGTTCTGTTACCGTTACCATCACTGGTCAGGGCTATGAGTGTCTTCAGTCATTCCTTCATGTCTTCAGTCATAATCACGTCATTCCAGATCTTCAACAGCGTGGATGTGTGGATGGGATCATTTTTTTTGCAAGATGGTACTTCTCAGAACATTGGAAATCCAGTAAAGCAGCTGCTAAAATTGCATTTCGGAAAGATTAGAATTATCAGCCATCATTTCCCTACAGCCTGGCCGCCCCGATCACCTGATCTTAGTCTGTGGGACTTATGGCTGTGGGGCTATCTAAAGGATGCTGTGTTCAGTGCTCCGTTTGCACACTTAGCTGAAATGAAGGCACGCATTTCGAACACATTCTGAACGTTACCATGGAAACGATCAGTTGTGGAACATGCTGCTTCTCGATTTCATCTTGTTTCACAAAACTTTGGACAGCATATTGAACATGTTTGATAGATGCTTTTCATACAGTTTTTGGCCTTTGGACAATTAAAAACTTTTTCCCATCCGATGTTATATGACTTGCCCTGGTGGATGAGATTACGGGACCAACAATATCACACATGTGCAGTCATGCACACTGAACAGTACAGTTGGTTTAAATGTAACTTACACCATAGTCGTTGTTTTACGATTCATTTGTCATTTGTAATCGAACCCTTTTAAATTATGATGCTTATAGCGCCAAATGTTGCTAAAATTTGCAATTATTTTTTTTTCTTTTGCCATACGTTTCTCTCCTTCTTCAATAATATTCCGTTCAAGTTTGACGTCATTCTGATCAATCGGTTTTTTTACAGCGTTTTCAAACTTTAACTTTATTATAATCACCCTGTATAGATAATTTAAAATTGAGCTTTAATATTTGTTTAAAATAATAGGCAGTTATTTGAAATATTTTACGTAGAAGATAATTAATCAGTTCCTGATTAGGCTCTTGAAAGGAATGATGCTACTTTCATTATTTACTTCATGTTAACCATGACACCGACCAATCTACATGCATTTTTAAAATTCGCATTAAGTTTTGAAAGTGTATTTCAAGCGTTCTAAGATTTCAAAAAAAGGAAGAAAAATTTAGAATTTCATAAACAATTTAGAAGAGCATTCTTCATGTAAATTCCAGATAGTCTTTTAAATTTCATGTCTTTATAAATGAGAATTTAAAATTTATAAGTCTTGAAGCTCGTATATGCATTGAATAAATTTTGCAAATTGCTCTTATAATTATAGTTTAATTCTCATATAGGAAATTTTCAAAATTATTATATTCATGTGGGCTTAGGTTTAAAATAAATGAGATTAATCGTGCATCCATCACAAAATTCAATTCGTTTAAGAAATCTCACAAAGCATTAATGCTTTGCTCGAAATTAAAAATTTCAATGTCAAAAAATTTAAATATTACATTTTTACTTCCAAGGTGTCTATTACTCTTACAAAAACTTCAATTATATTGTTTTAGAAATAAATACAGTTTCTATAAAGGTGAATTAATTAAAATTACCCGTGTTATAAGTAATTTATATAAATATATTCTTAACTGCAGTAAATCATAAAATGCTTTTAAATTGCATTTGTTGTCTAAAAATCCATCTATATTTTTTTCATAGCCAAATTTAATTTGCAACACAAGATAAAACGATGAAAATGAAATTTGTTTTTAATATTTGGATTTTACCTGTACACACACACGCCCCCCCCCATATATATATATAAAACTTAAAAATGCTTTCAAGAGCAGATGAATTAATAATATTAAGATATAATATATCAATTGTATAATTACTTTCTCTCATTCATTTTAAGGTCAGAAATATATATATATATAACTATATATATATATATATATTTCGAAAACGTATCAATCGATTTCGCTGAGTAATACACATTAGAAATAATACCATTTTATGAAATGACCATAAATCTGCAGCTTTATATCTAGTATGAGTTTAAAAATCTGCTTGTATATTTCAAGGCAATTTTTATTTTAACAAGATATAAATAAGGAGTTTATATAATGATAATAAGATCCAATACAGATGTTTAAAATATTCCTGTAACGTTGTTTTCAGATTAATTTTTACAGGATGTTTCAATACAAAATATGAATAATGTTGTTATAATTTGTTGGACCCTGCCGGACTGTGACAGCAAGACAGTGAAGGCTGACATGTGAAAGTTAATATAGAAATGAAATTTTATTTTACGAAATTATTAGTTATTATACTTAAATAACTTCACGTAATAGAAGTCTAGTGCTTTCTTCATTATTAAAAATCATTATAATTTGAAAACTCCATTCAACACAAATTAAACTCAAATTACTTTTAAGAGACGTTTTCATATACAATTCCATCTAGACATTTTTTTTCACTCAAATATCCCAAACATCAGATCTTTTTGAAACTCTTTTACGTAAAATATGTCTGGAGGAGAAAAGTACATTCTTAAATGGATTGATTGTCACATTGCTTCTATTTACGAAAGTAATGTGTCAAAAGTCATAGGATTTATTGTGGCCATATTTTGCACTCTCTTGTAAATACATAGAACCAGAGAAAAGCGATGATATCGTAAAACGATATAACCGAAATATGTTTTATCACTTCAAAAAGCTCTTTAGTTCATATTCAGAGACATGTATCAATAACGACTTTTAGAAATATTTCCGAATTCTGTAAAAACTATTTTAGAACAGAGAAGCACATTCCAATTTATTATAAAGATTATGTGATGCGTTTAACGTAGCGTCCTTTTTAGCCATAAAATAGAGTTAATAATTCTATTCTTCAAAATTCTATAATCCTTCTTTTAGTATAAATTTGAGTCGTAATATATTCATTCAAGAGAAGCAAGATAGATAGTTCATTTACATGCGAGTAAAAAAATATCATATGTATATCAAGTATCTTAATAAAGAGTCTTTTTTTATACAAATAGCTTAGTTTTCGAAAGTCAGGGTATATTAGAGCTCATAAGAGGTTAGAAGCAAATATTTCATGAATAAATTGCAATCAAACAGTCTCTGCATTTGTACTATAGCTTCGATTATAGGCTTTCTTTAACTTTGTTACTCTACTGCCATCTTCAAGTCTAACTCAGTAGTCACAAATCTCAAAATTCGATTTGAAGAACAACGCACTTTACTGTTTGCAAAAGAACATACATGATCACTCTCTCTTGAATCCTTCTCTGCTCAACTAATCCTGGTTTATGTTCAATTCATACAGTCTAAGCTTACCAAATGACTCATTTCTATTCAAGTATTTCTCAATTGTAGTAGATTTGGATTTATTATTATTTTACATAATATCAAAGTATTAGGGGAAATAGAGAGCACACAGATACTTTAAAAAATAACTTTAAATTAGTCTATATCTCCAAAAGATAAGCAAAACTCTCAATATCTCTGGATTTTACCATAGTTCATTTTTTTATGTGATTAAAATTAATCGTTTTTCAGAAGACGTCAGAACTTCCCGCTAAGAATAAACTTTAATAACTCTTTTCATTGTATGCTTAGATATTAAGGGATAAACATGATATAGAGTTCCAATCTGCAATAGCAAATTTATATTAAGAAGGAGAAAAATCACAAACACGAGGAATAAAATGTCAAATGATGCTTTCGCACCTAAGAACGAGTAAAAAGAAGCGCAGAGTTGAAATTTAGTACGGAAAATAGAACCAGTAAGTTTTCCAATCGTCAAGTATTGATGGTGACTTTCGTCTGAAAACATAACATAAGGATTGAACTAGGCATAAATGAACAAACTGTTCTATATGAGACACTTTCATTTGAAGTCTCGTGGTAAGAGAATATCTACCGATTCAGTAATTTTTTATTTGCCTTTTTTTTGTATTTTAATGTACAGATTCAATATGAACCCCTTTTTCTTGAAAATTGAAATGTTCCAGTTTGTATTTCTCTTTGTAAGATATTATTTTAATCTGCAATAATGAAATATAATGTTGTAAGATTATGAATGCAATGTATAAATTTCAAATCGATGTTGGGATAAATATTATTGCTCAATTTATAATAATACCGTTAATCGCGATTCATGAAATTCGCTGTTTATTAACTATGTACTCGGACAATCGCTTGTTAACGAGGTTCAAATGTTCCATCCGTCAATTTTTTCACTTTTTTAAAACGGTCTCATACCTGTACATTGCATGCAAATGACCGTAATTTTTTCTTAACATCTCATTCAAAAACAACATGAGGGCTACTGACGGTGGAGATCGTAATTTTGAACCTCGGTCAAGTGAGTTGGCACCTCCCTCTTCACGCTTCCACACCACTACTACCTGCCTTCGTAGATTGAACGTGAATCCATCCCACGACTCTATGTGGCTTTAGCGGCATCAAGGATCGATTATACAACTGGACGAAAACCACCGACCGCAATCATAAGCACTAGGGTAACACGGTCATTGAACATTAACTGGAAGAAAAATATTAAAAGTTTGTTTGAATTTTGGTGGTTCGAAAATTGCATGCCTAAAATTATTCTCTTCAAAGTTCAATGCAACCTAAAAAAGTTTCACACCCTATAAAAAATTGTTTTTCTCTCAGTCATAGATCTTTTTTCTAAAGTAAAGTAAAATCGTAATATCCGTCTATTCCCATTGATCCCTGAACTATGAATAAGGACTGACATTGCGAAGGTCTGTGTTCCCCTGAGTGAATCACAAAACCCGGAGCTCCCAGTAGGTTTCTTTATTCAAAAGAAAAAAAAGAACCATATTTTCAAGCTGGTGTTTCGAAGACAAAAATAAATCAGGTTAATTTGGAAAAAAGTAAATACAAGAAAATAAGTTAGAGTTGGACAAAAAAAAAGTTTACATCTTTTTGACATCCTAAAAAGAACATAACTGTTTTTATGAATTGAAATTCCTGAGGCAAAATATTGAGAAATTATTTCTTTCTGACAGGAAAATAAATAGATCTTTCGTTTTTAAAAATCTTGTAAATGGTCATTTTGGAGTGATATTTTTAGAAAAATTCTTGCATTGAATGTGTTTCTTCAGAAACAAAAATGTATAAAGACTTGCACACTGAAGATACATTTAGCATTACAGAATGAATGTACAGTTTATTTGAATATCTACATTTCGTTATACGACTGTTTTCAATATATGTTGATTGTTAATCGTGAGTTTTGATTTATTTTATATGTTTGGAGGAACAAAAATTTCTAATAATTTTATTTAACCATAAATTTATGCTATGCTAATATATATATTTATACAGAGAGAGGGGGAGAATAATTCAGACATTTAAGAAAAATGCTATTCACTATTCGAAAATAAATAGTTAAATTATTTTTATTGCTGAGGAAATCTGTATTCTGAGCAATCTACAATTAGATTAATAATGAAGGACTTTTCTTAATTACTATTAGATACATTTATTTGATTAATTGATTGTTTATTATAGTCGCACTGAACAGCGACAAAAAAGTTATTAGAAAGAACATTATATTTTGATGAGGACGTCGCCTGAGCCGGAATCTCCTCCTCTGAGCTTCCACACCATGCCATTCGGAGGTTTTAAGACCACAGCAGAGTTTACGTGCATCATCCACGCTACACATCTTAAGAGCATTAGGGGTCGAACCCAAAGTATGACAGAAACAACGAGGTCCGCAAGTGCACAACCTCTCATTAGGGTAAAGCGGCCACAGTATTAAGGGAAACTACCCTCTAATATAGAGTAGGAAAGTAGCAAACTTATACAATAGAGACGTTAAGAGCTTATGAGTTCAAAACACGATTCTAATAAAAACTGTGCCGAATAATGGAAGGTGTTGAAGAATTTAGAAAGTTGGGAAAGTTGATAGGAGGTGAGATGCAATTCCTAATTTCTTATAATTTTTGAATATTATAGTTTTTTACCACTAATTCTTTATGTAGTTCTAAAACATTATTAATGAAAAAAAAAATTAATGTTTGGAACTATCAAATTTGTGTATTTTCCAATTGTAAATGCATTCCAACTATTTGTGAAAATCTTACAAAAATGCATTTAAACACTTATTCTAGGTATTAAAAGTTTAATATTAACAAATATCTTTGATTTAAACTTTTCAATTAATTTTTAAACATTATTATTAAGTAGATATCTGCTATATCTGAAGAAAAGGAAAAAATAAATATAATCTTCCGTTAATTTTTAAAACTTATATAACTTTCCTTAAGATTGCACACATTTTTCATTGGCAATAAAATAAAACATTTTTAACATAATCTAGGTAACTGAAATAATTAGAAATCATACAAATGATAGTTTCCTCTTCAGAAATTGCTTCTGAGAATCATTAAATGCTGTATTTATTTCTCAAATTTGGAAATTTGTTTGGTCAAGGATTCTCGTTTTTATTAAATGAGTAAAATTACTAAATTGAAGAATAATTCATTAGAGACTCGCATTGAGAGACACTAATTAGAGACACTAAACGCATCGAAAGGAAACTCACACTAATGTATCGAAGGCGTTACGAAGGCGAAGGCATCCACACAAACGTATGAGCAGACGCACATCTCTAATCCCAAAATGCTTCGCTATTCTAGAAAATCTTCTTAGTTCAATTGTGAATATCATGCTGTAGTAATAGTGATTTCGCTTGATATTGAAATATAGGAAGGAATATTCCCCTTTGAAGCATATTAAAACTGCGAAGTTGAGTCTTAGGTCACGGACGAATAATTGGGGTAAGTTGGTAATTGTTCCCATACTTTAACCTTATTCCAGATTAAGTGCACAGCTTTGAGTTAACTGAAGTATATAAATAGGATGGAGGTTAACTAATTGCTCTTCTAGAGGTTGCGTACAAGTCTATTTAAGCTCGTCCAAAGAGATATTTATCAGAATCGCTTCGTTACTTTAACGGGAGGTTCCACTTAAAACGCATCGAATTCATGAAAATTATTGTAGTGTGAAATGATAATGGATAAAACTAAGGGAAAGAGCGAACTACGGTTAAATTCTTCAAAGTCTTGCATTTTCAGTGTTAAGGATTTTATTGATATTTAGACAAATAGCTTTCTTACAACGAAAGCGAATTGGTAAGCTTTTTTTTCATAATTAATTAATCCTTAAAAATTTATTATATATTCAAACTTTGATATTTAGTACTTGATATCTAGTAACTTTGTGCTATTCATTTAACTTTCTTTAACTACCACCTGGGGTAACATTCTGATTAAATATTTATTTTTTTAAACCCTTTTTCAGTTAAATGAAGCGGGATTTTGACAAATTAAATGGAGGTATGTGATATTATTGTTTATTAACAGCTTTCAGGAAACAGTTTCACGAAGAATACACGAGGGCCATCTATTTTTCACAACATAATGCCTCCTCAGTTTTCTTTTTTCTTTGTGTATTGCTAATTATTTTGCACCGTTTATTTATAAAAATATGGAATTTGGAAATCGAATTAATATTTTTGAACACCCATGTACTTTTTACATGAAAAATAAATGTTATGGTTAAAATATTAAATTGTAGTTTATTTCTTACAATAACATATTTGAGTCCTTTAAACCGGGATACATCCTTTTACAAATAATAATCTATTCAAATTATTGATAAAAAGAAATTTTATCAATAATTATTTTTCCGAATGTATCATGACTTTGAAATAAATGATGGTTTTTATTTTGATGAACGAAAACTTAAGCTCCGTAACGAGCAGTTATGCTTTAACTGCTGACATTGAGAAAAAAATAACGAAAATGGAGAGGGTAGAAAATAAGTAAAGAAGATTGTTGTAGCTTGTTATCATGTCCTTGCCTTCATTAACGAAAAGGGTGATCGTTATTCATTTTATAAACACGTGTTTCCGAAAAGAATATTCTTAATTATTTTTTTAAAAATATGCACAAAGAATAATTTATTGAGTTAAAATGAAAAATAATTTTTCGTTGGAACACATTATTAATTTTCTCTTTTATCACTTTGGAACAATATCCTTCAAGAAAAGGAGATTTTTTAACTTAATGTCTTACAAACAGCTTAACTATTGTTTAAATACTACTTGTTAAGTAAATAATTTTCAAGCTTGTTTTTAAAAAACTGTCAATAATTTAGATAATATTCACTGAAAATACAGAATTAGTTATTAAAAATTAAATGAATGATAATAAGTATTATTTTGCTGAATCTTGTTTTGTAATAAGTTTCAATGTTTAGTTCAGATTAGAAAAAAAAATAATTAATATTCAGATTTTATTCATCATGTATAATGCGTAATTTTTTTATTGAAGATTACACAAAAATATTACAATCTATTACTTTTTGTGTTTCCAAAAAGAAGCGCTACAGATGTGCATAGAACATACTTTTATAAGAATAGTAAGGTAAGCGTACTTAAATCCAACATGTTTGGCCATTCCGGGTGAGCAATTTACAATATTATTGAGCGTCCATATAATTTGAATGGGTGTACTATACATAGTTACTCTAGATAACAATTTAATCAATGAAAATATGTGATTAATGTGTTTAAGGACTTTCTGAACCAATTTAGATGATACAAATATTAGACACAGTATTTCGTCACTTTCTAGCAATTACAAAATTTAATTCAAACCTTAAACATTACTTTAATTGAATATACTTACATTGATAAACACAAAAGAAAGATAATTTGTTACAAAACGAAGATGATTAAAACAAGTTACGATGAGCTATTTTAATTATTTGTTGGGGATTATTAGTTTTATTAGAACTTGAAGAAAACCTCAGAGAATCGAGAACTTTATACTCTCTGTACACAGTTGCAACATAGCACAAACATTGTATATCATCCACTTGAAAATCAGAAACATAATATGAGAGAGTAAAGTTTTAATTAAAAGTAGGAAATAACCTATAGAGCTGGATACAATTCTTCTGCACATTAATCGATCATTATGGACACAACGTTGCAAATTATAGATATCAATGTTGATTTCTTTGATTTCAGAAATCCGAAGAGTGAAGTAACCTGCGGTATCTTTACATTTTGATTATTATCCCGGGATATCGTAAATGTTTAATTATTTCAAAAAAACTACAAGATAGCAATCAAATTTTTATTTTGTATTCTTAGGACTTCACTATGTAAGTACCAATCAGAGTTATATGCTTTTTCTCCCTTAGAAGACCATCAATATACAATTCAAAAGAATGATTTCTATCTCTCCCTTATTGGGATTTGTATTAATCTAAGGCTTCCAAAAGTAAATGCCTCTGTTTTTTACTAATCTAGGGCTAAACTTAGCAACATTAATTGGTGTATTTTACTACAGTATGTACTTAAAGATAAATTATAAGTGAAATAAATTTTATCTAAATAGCTCAACTGTTTCTTCGTATAACATATGTACCAAAACGAAAATTATTATAAGCACTGGAAGAATAAGATGTAATCAGCGTTTTGCCGAGCCCTCATGCTCAAGATCAAAGAACTCCAAAATCCACACGAAAATACCTTATATACATCTATATATATATATATATATATATATATATATATATATTTATATGTATGTATGTATATATATATATATTTATATCTGATTTTGCAAAATTATAAGAACTATACCACTGAAAATCAAATTTAAGTGAATTTATCTAATATAAAAAAGCTACTAATGCTAAAGAATTGAATAAAAGATCTGAGCAAAATATGAAAAGTAACTACATTAATCAAGTTAACGTAATTTAAAACATATAAAATGTAAAATAAAGCCATAAAATAAAGCCATAAAATAAGGCCAATAAATAAAGCCATACAATTATTGAAATACCATGCAAAAGAATTCAAGAGCTCATAATATACACAGTTATTTTAATTCAACACAAAAATATACGTTTAATTAAAAGTTACAGTCAAGTTAAATAAACACAGTTGTCCAAAAAATAAATCAAATCTATAGAGAAAAGATTAAAAGGAAAACCAAAATAGAGATAATATTACTGAAATACTGCCATGAACTTTGTACTGAGAAAAGTGTGCATAAACTAGTTTAATGGATACGGACCAAAAAGTATCAGTAATTATATTTTCGTTAATTGTATAGACCATGAATAATAAAAACTATAGAAACGAACAGAAGATAATCGATTTATGCAACTTTTTTTATTATTTCTGTTAATTGATATAAAATTATTTGACCTAAAATTAATTTCTTTAAGAAAAAACTAAAACTTTTTTATCAGTTACTTTATTTTTTGAATTTACACTGATTGAGACTAAAAAAGTTTTAAATTTTTCCACAAAATGTTACTGAATTTGTATAAATGTTTACATATGAAATTCAACCTTTTTAGAAAAGAAATTTCTGTTTCCATTATTTTGTGCATTAATGTGAGAAGACATTTTTTTTTATGCAAACAAAATGCTCAGATTTAATGTGTTATTTTCCTGTTTATACAGCATAAAGAGTTTTGCAATAAAGTTAGAAGTGTTTAAATAACAAGATAAATTTGTAATTACTCATTTCTTACTTGTTAAATGTTCTTCAATTGTTGGTCGAGATTTCAAAGCAAAGTATATATTTTACACTTATTTATTATACTTTCGATTCAAAAACTTATTGATGATACAAACATCTGTATTTATCACATCTTTTACGATAAATATTTAGAACTTTTGAAAGAAACCTAAATTCTTAATTATTACTTGTCACTATCATATACTCACTGGAAGACATGTTTATATTATTAAAATAGTTACATTTTCCATGCCTATGCGTTGCTTAACACTTTTACTTAGAACGAAAATATAAGTAGAATACATCAGTATTTAATTTTCAATATCTTGAAGATAGTATTTACTTATTATGAAGATAAACATTTATGAAATTATTTATTTTATTCCTGCTGAAGACAATAGACTCTTTGTAAATTATTTTAATTTCTACTATGTTCCAAAACACTTAAGTGAACAAAAATACAAGTTTCATAATTACATTTTCAAAATATATTTATTTCCCCAACTATCTTTTAAAAGCAGCCCTTTTTTAAAAATTAAACAATTTGAAATACCTACAAAATATTTGTCTGTACTTATACGAAGGGACAAAATAACATCTTCAAAACAGAATGAGCTATGTTTGGATCCCACTTCATGTAAATTAAAATGTAATGAAAAAGTATGCAATCATATCCGATTTTCGGATGTATATAGTTTTATTTTGTGTATTTCATTTGTGCTCAATACTGTCTAATGTTATAGCTTCCTTGCGAAATAGATGTTTATTACATAACAAATGCGTACGCCACGTTGAATGATGCGTCGAAGTGATTATGGGCGTATTTAAGTGTGGATTTTTGTTCATAATCCTAAATACCGTTTCGTTGGTGATGAAACCGTTAACGATCAACAAAATTGTCTCAATCAATCTCTAATGAATCAAATTCAACATTTTATTTAATTTTAAAACCTTCGCTTCCCAAAATTGGATAGGGAATTAATTAAAAAAATGTAGGTAAGTGATAAAAGTGATATGCAAATAATTAATCAGGGAGGTATAACTTTTATGAAAGTGCATTTATAATGTATCTAACGTATGCTGATATTATTATCATGTATTGATATATTCTATATCGTTTCTAATAATTACCATAAATTTCAGCATAATTTAAAAAGATAGATTTCAAAGTTACTTATAAATTACTATGCATCTTAATTTTGTTTGTAGTAAAAGACTGAATTAAACGAAGAATTTGGCTTCTCATACAAATGAAACAAACACAAGAGAATCGGAATTACATTCATGCGAACAATTTGATTTCAATACATCTCTAAGGCCAGTTTCAGAAACCATTAAAAAGTGATATTCGTTCCTTCTGAACAGAAAAAAATCCAATTCCTAAAGGTTTGCTCCTATAGGTACCGTATGGTTCAATTAATCTAATACAGAGATAGACCTTTGTCTTCTCCTGTACACGTTTTAAAGGATATATTAAGCAGGAATTTAGTCGTGTTTTTTATCAATACTCGTAAGTATAGATTTCAATTGAATAAAGCTATAAATATTATGCATTAGAAATCAATTCGTGCAATATATTGAAATGATTCCATTCGAAATACATTAAATAGAATCGTATACCTGATTAAATATTGGTTTCATAATAATAAAATAATGAAGTAACAGATACATAGTAATCATTTTTAAAAACTCATGCAAGAGGTATTTTTTTCGTAACAATATTATTCAACGTTTATGTCATGCAAAACTTAAATGTTGTGCCATTATATTTAAAGAACGAAATAATGACAAGTAAAATGGTTTTAACAAAATATATTTCCAAGAAAAGAAAGTCGAAAGAAATTGCAGATAACTGAAATTGGAAATGTTAAAGTAACTTATTTTAAAATGTTAAAAATTTTACCTCAGCCTTAAATTCATATTACACTGATACGAAAATTGAACAGCATTCGTAAAAGGTATCTCAGATTTGCATAAATATTAACTCGGTAAACTCTTCAAAACATTTGGAATTGTTTTTCTTCAAATAAGTATGCAATGTGTATATACTTCAAGGAAAAAATACCATGTTTACTATACAGATGATTTTAAAATACTATAAATAGAATTGTGGCTTAAAAAGTAAATGTATTTGAAGACAGATAGCAACTTTAAGGTAAATTGTTGTTACCATTTGGTACTACCATTTGTTAAACAGAGCTCAAATAAATTTGATAATGATTTATAAGTTAGTTTTGGATTTGATAGTCTTTAGCTGCCAAAGCAAATTTCTTATGTTGCCACTTCGAGTTGTCACTTCGGTGAGACCTGGATTCTTCATTGTGATATGCATATCAAGAGAAAATCAAAATGTTGGATTGGTTTATCTGAATCCTTTCCAAAAAAGGAGATGTTGGTCTCATAGGCTGGAAATATTATGAAGAAGAATTTTGGATGTGCGAGAGGTGTCTTTATGACGAATACAAGTAACTGAGACTTAAACAGCTGTCTAGTGTAAATTTAGATGCTTAATAAATACAAACAATTTTTTATGCTGCGAGCACCATCTCTTGAAATTTCTTTGAACTTATTGAACGACCATCCTACATTAGCAATACTAAAGTCACTTCTGCTTGATAATAATGCTAAACATATTCTGAAGTGGTAGGCACCCATATGTCGTTATGAATTACTCAAGTATTAGCTAGGCGCCTCTGAAAATTGCTCTATTTACAAATTCTCTCATCGGTCCATAATCATCCGATGTATTCAAAATCCTCCCAATGCATAGAATACGAAAGGACATCGTAAAGTTTTAATTATTATCAAGTAATAACTAAAATATCTAAATTAATTTTATCCTGTACATTAACTGATCCATATATACATAATTACGTAAATTGTAGCTTTTAATGTTGATTCATTTATTTTAGATTGTTTGGTTGTATATATAAATACACACACACACACACACACATATATATATATATATATATATATAAATACACACACACACACACACTCATATATATATATATATATATATATAACTATATATATACGTATAAGATAAAGCAATGAATTTATCATTAAAAAATATGAAAGTAAGAGAACAATTAAAATCCAAAATTAACAATAAAAAAACGCATGTGTGTCTAAAACATATATATGTTTTTTTAATGTTGATTTGGATTTTAATTGTTTTCTTACTTTCATATTTTTTAATGATAAATTCATTGCTTTATCTAATACATATATTTTCTTTCTTTTCTTCCTAGTCTGAAGTCATGTCAGACTCTTCCTAGATCTCTTCCTTCTAACTCGCCAATTGGATCATTTTATGCCAAACAATCTCGTGGGAAGGCACCCTGTAAATCTACGAATTAATGCCCAGTCAGATAACAGTTTGTATCTGAGCCCAACTGTGAAAAAACGCAAAGTTAACTGTTTTAACTTTTGTAGCTGTACTACTTGAATAATTCATATAATTCTTATGATATTGTTAATATTTTATTTTCAATAGACGTACATCAATGTATGTACTGTTAGCATTTTAGCATTCATATTTATCATACTTTTGTTTAGCATTTTGTTTTAATACACGTTTGAACTGAAAATCACACAATCAAGAAACTGTTCATAATTATTATTTATATGTAACAAAATAAACACGAAAGAATGGACTGATAATACTTAAATTCAATATTTGAAGGCAATGTGAAGTTGCTATGCGTATTTTAAGACCTTTAAACTAATTTTGCTTAAAGTGGTTTCATTCTTATCGTGTTTTATGTAAAAGAAGTAATCTCAATATTATGGTGAGCAATATGTTGCATATCTTTTGTTGCGTTAATTGGTTTTTATATATTTTTGGAGCAACAAAATAAATAAGATAAATTGAAACAGGTTCCATGTATAGCATTTTATGGAATTCTATTATTGTTACAGAATATGGATTTTTGATATAAATTTTAATTAAATAATTTATATATATATATATATATATATAAAATAATTTCCTAACTTTTCCCTTTCTCTTCTTTAAAAGATAATGTTCATTCTTATTTCCTGATACTATTCATTTTTTCCTTTTAATATATTCAATCACGCACTCTTAAAATCTGCAAAATCAGCATTCTCCTAAGGTAAATACATTTAGGGATGATCCCTACTAGATTTTAAGTCTACTCTCAGATTCCCTTGAAGTCCCTCCATCCATAACACGTGATCTCTGAGGTTTAAAGTGAAAGTTCCCTATTACATAAACAAAAACCACTCTATTCTCTTACTCTTCTTGCTATCTTGCTGTTATACTCATGTTGTCATGATCTGTAACGGCTAAGTGGTGTATTTCCCGCCGTGTGAGAATGGTCTTTCTCTCCCCTAAAATAAAATAGTTTTGTGAAACCGAAATTGGCTCCGACTGTTGATTTATAAAAATTAATAAAATAGTAATAGTTAAAAGTATATTACTTTACACACACACACACACACACACACACACACACACACACACACACACACACACACACAGCACACAACACACACACACACACACACACACACACACACACACACACACACACACACACACAATATTAAAGTATAGGCATATATATATATATATATATATATGTATAGTTGATTTTTATAACGGGTGAAAGAGAGTACATTTCTATAGATTTTTTCTACATTTTAATCGTAGTTTTAAATGGGAATGTTTTTTATATATCATACCTAAACTTCAAAAAAGCATTTGCTTAGGAAAGCCAATGTTTTATTTAATGTTTGAAAATCGCTTAAGTTCGACACAATCCTAAATCTGAATGCTAATCCTAAATATCACACAACCTGAAATGTTTTGAATATTCAGAAAAATTGATGCAATACCTTCTACATCACATGGAACTCTCGTTAACTATTTATTTTCCGCTAATCTGATTAGCAAAACGGCTTAAACTATCTTGTTAATGATTTAATTCTTTAATGTATCTTGATCAAGTAGCTTCTTGACTCTCAGAAGGAAAAGTAAATTGAAATCCGTTCCGAAGAACACCCACTAAAACATGTCTGGGGAGGATTAAGTATCGGAGTAAAACTCTGTGTTAGATAAATTGATTGAACTTTTTGTTGTTACCCGATGGATTAAACGTACTCGTAAATGGGCAAATGATAGAAGTTAAGACTATCTAATGACTAACATATAGTTAAGGAAGTAATGTTAAGGAAGCATTCAATAAAATTATCCGACCATGAGCAGGAAGATTCAATGTCATTTGAATGTCATTGAGTTTTTCAGTCTTATATTATATTTTTGCCATAATTAAAATTTGTTTCCTAAAAAATTATATACAAGAGAAAGTAAACAAGAATAAGCAAATAGGTTTAATTTTAATTACACGCAATTGAAAAATAATGGAACTTTTCCTTTCAAAAATTATAAAATGTCAATTTGTAACAATATATATATATATATATATATATATATATATATATATATATAAAGTATCCCTTTATTTGAGTGTAATTGATACAAGTCTACGACTTTATTCTAATCTTGATCACATGTTTCACTCTTGACTATTTTATCAAGATTTACTTAACACATTTAAAAATGACTTAACGATATATATTAGATATTTATTCACATATATCAATTTATAAATTCACTGAAGATCTGTATGGAGAAAACGTAAACAAGGTTGACCAAGATTCAGTACCATGAATGAAGAGTATTATTTCGTACTTTCAGGTTCCTGAATTAGGACTCTTATAGCTTCATAGCTCTCACTTGAACAGTATGCCAACACCTAAAGCTTTTTAAGGGGCTCTATTTCAGAAGACACTATTTTAACGCCCCCTCAAGAGAGTGAATTCAGTATGGGCAGACAATACCCACTTTGAATCACACATACTAGATACAGGTTTAAGAAAACAATGTGATTCGTGTATGAACTAAATGATGTTTGAGAATATTCAGCAAATGCTATTGTAGATCCTTGAAAAAACCTAACTTACTCAATAGTACATTCGATTTCTTAACCATCTGCTACAAAGGTAAGCTTATCAGATCAAAATACCAACTGGTATCCTGTAAAGTCATGCATCTAAAGAAAGGTTATTCGATAAACCCTTAGGTATATTGCTTTTCCTTCTTAAACTTCTTTACAAAGTAGAAAATTCATATTTTAGTTAACTTTTAAATTACCACTGATGTCACCAAGAGATTTTCTCGTCAGATTTAATAGCGTTTACTACGAGTACTGTATTATTTTATCACAAGATTCACTTTTCTAGATAAAGCCATTAAATAATGTATCAAAATAAGCAATATATTTTGAAATGTGTATAAGGCAACACAAATTTATGTATATTATACGCAAAGATTAACTCAGTTTGATTTCCACTTGAGCTTTAAAAGCAAATTATGAATAAAAATTCAATACTTTTTATTTTTGTACTTAAATAAATACTAAGCAAATCATGATATTCAGTTTTCATTCGCTTATTCAGAAAATGATTATGTTAAAAATTCGGCGTTTAAATACGCAATTTTTAACTAAATGTTCTTAGCTATTTCGCTTCGAAGCAAGCAAAATTTGCCCATTTTTTCTGAATTTCTGAATATAACATTGTTAAATATCATAAATAATAGCACTGGTAAATAGCATTTGTATTAACCTCTGATTGTTTTTGATAATTTTGTAATGCACTGTTCCTAAACAAGCGTAACCTATTACTTTTGAAGATAACAACTGTCATCCGAATTTAATGATTCAATAAAGTAGATGATTTAATAACCATGATTTGTTGAAATAATGATGTAGATAATTATTAGATGCTTAAAATGATTAGTAATTACATAATTATGCATACAGACAATATGAATAAAGGCAAACCAGACATCCACATTTACTTGATTTTACTCATTTATATCGTTAAGAATACTGTTTCGTACTCACCTAGTTCTTAATTTCTTGCGATTTATTCAAAACACTCTTCACTTCGAATTTGTGCAATTAGCTACAATGGCAGTCGACTTTTAAATCCAGTTTTACAACTTAATAGACAAATATTTATGATTACAATCATTTTATATAATTATATTTTGGAATGGACTAAAGTTTTGTTGTAACACGCGAGAATAAGACAAAATACAATTTAAGAAATTTGTGTAACGGATTCTTTTGTGCATATCCTTTTAAATAATTCTGGGACTACATAACTACATTACATAAATAGAGAACCATACCTCCCTAGTGCAGGAACCGCGACTTTAATAAATTAACATTACTCTATTAGAAGTGTTTTGAATGAAATAGAGAAGTTGGATAGATACTAAGATATAAATATTTAAAGTATTAGAGAGTTTAGATACACTGCTCGAAACAATTAAATGATATTTTAAGTCTTACATAAAATAACGGTATAAGCGAATTTTTTTTTCAGAAAAGGAAAGAAGAGAGTCACAAACGCAAACTTTTCTCATTTTCAAACTTCGGTACATGCAAATTTTGAGTCTGACGTCAAAAACGACGCTTTAGCGACAGCGAATGAAATTTGCCTTTCAACTTAACGAAAGAAAAAGCGGAAAAGAAGGATCGGCATTCAATAAGTGTGTTGTATCGATGATTGCGATGTCTCAACGAAGACATTTAACAGATTCAGAAGCCTGGAGAATTGTTGGACGGTTAGAGGGGGCCAAACACAAGCCGAAATAGCAGAAGCTACTGGAGTTGCACAAACTGTTATTTCCAAGCAGACGTTACTGGAGTTGCACAAAGTGTAATTTCCAGATCTGCAGCCATTTCTTGGAGACTGGAAGTGCAGGTCGAAGCCATGGAAAGGTCGAAGACGTGCAACAATGCCCAATGAAGATAGATATTTAACACTAACGGCCCGGAGACACCGAAATATGAATACCACTCTTTTTCAGCAACACCTTCGCTCTGCTACTGGCACCACAATTTCGACTCAAACTGTCCGAAACTGGCTCCACGCTGTAGGACTGTATACTCTCCGACCAAAAGTATGTGTTGCACTAAGATCAAGGCACCGTCACGTCCTTAGGGAGTGGGCAACCGAGTATGTGAACTGGAGGAGAAAGGAATGGCACTATGCTCTTTTCTCTGACAAGTCCCGTTTTTCTATTCATCCTGATGATAGGCGTATTTTTATCTGGAGGGACCGTTGCGCTAGAAATAATCCTGCGTTCGTGCTTGGAAGTTTCAGATTTGGCGGAGGTGGAGTAGTGGTCTATGCTGGCATCTCCATCGATGGGCGCACCGATCTCTACATCATTCGAAATGGAGCTCTGACCGCTCGCCAATATAGGGATGAGATCTTAAGACCTATTTTAGTCCCGTACGCTGCAGCAATTGGAGATGGTTTCATCTTAAAGGACGACAACTTCAGGCCACATTGTGAAAACTTAGTGGGTGGTTTCTTTTTCGAGAAGAGAATCGTACGAATGGAATGGTCAGCAAGTTCTCTAGACATGAACCCAATAGAACACGTTTAGGACATTCTAGGTCGACTAGTTACTGGACGCCTACCAAGAAATCTCTCTCCAAGAAATGGAAAGAGCTCTTCTGGAGGAGTGGGATAGAATACCCCAGCTCCTCCTAATAGCCTCATTCACTCCATGCCTCAAAGGTGTTCAGCGTTTCTGGCCGGCAAGGGAAACCATACCCCATACTCAAAACTTTTTCTTTCAAGTACATACCTTTTTTTATTTGTTTTTTCTCGACTGTTCAGATTGTGTTTTTTTTTTCTTTTGTGTCCAAATGCTAAGTAAAATGTAATTTTTTCTGCTAAACATGCTTGATTTTTTTCTTATATAGCCTACCACGTCTGTCGATCATGTATCAATTATATAAACAATTCCCCAGCCACTTAATCCACCCAAAAACTCAATATCCTTTAATTGTTTTGAGCAGTGTATAATAAGGCATAGAGGATTTAGCTAAATTGATGAGGACCCTATATAGGTGAGATAAATTGAGAAGTGACATTTTCATAATATACACCTGATTCAAATCCAGTCACTCGAAGTCTATTGGAATCAGATCTAATTTATTCAATTCTGCATTTTCTATTATTAAGGTAAGTAGAATTCTCATTTTTAATTCTCAGTTAATGGGCGATTAGGTTAACATTCCACAATAACAAACTATTCTGATATTATGTATTCAAAATCGAATAAATAGTTTAATTATTTTTGAAATTAATTTTTTTTGAGTGATGAATAGTAATAAAGGTTCCTGTTCGGTTCCTTTATTGCCAAAGTTCAAAAAGATAATCAAACTAAGCCAAAATGAACAAAAGTACACAATTTACTTTCAAAAGAGGTAAGTGTACTTTTCTTGTTCAAAGTGTCTCTCAAATGTTATTTATTTCAAACATTTTTTTAAGAATTACTTTGTGAAAAACTTAACTTTAGCGAGGTTTTATTGGAATGTTTTTGATCGATATTTGTGCTGTTACTTTCACGTCTCGAAACTTTGCTTCTATCAACAACAACGGAAAGGAAGGAAATAAATAACATTAATTAGAACATTTCAATATTGGACACTAACATTTTTCTTATGGTTCTCATTTTACAGTTTAAAACAAGTATTAAATAAGCCAATGAATAATTCAATAAATGCGTGCAATTTTACATAAGATAAGCATTATACATAAATGTTAATTAATATAATTCTTGTTAATTTGATTGCATGGAATATTCCTTTTCTTAATCATTTTAACAATTTCAAAATAAAATCAAGATATCGATATTGCTGGGAAGTGGCTGTCAGGTGGCAGAATAGTACATTATGTTTGGTGTGAGGGGGCTATTTGGATATATCTTTATAATAATAAAGACATACAATATAAAGATTTGGATCAAAGCAATTCCTTTATATTCAGTTTGCAGCATTCAATAATTATGTAGAACATTCATCAAAAACCGTTTTTCTCCACTTTTATTTCTGAAGTACTGCGAGAAACCCATTCGTGTAATTTTACTAATAAGATATTTCCGATGGAGACTATTGCGAGTTAAATCTAGTAATGTCTAAAATAGTTTTTATACATTTTTGATGACTAAGTTAACACCTCAAGACTAAATCTTACAACTGATGAGTGAAGCCTTTATTCCCCAGTATGGATTCAGAATGACAAATTTGTAATTTAAAATCCGAGTCACTGAAACACATCATATGGTGAGAGTGGTTTGACGTATTTCTGGTCCTTGTGTAAATAAAATATAATTTTATTTCGTCCTTCGATGCCTATTTTTAATAATTTTTCCAAGTTTCTCATAATGTTTCGGTTTGCGACGTTCAATACTATTTTAAACAGCAGTATTTTATGAAATAATAGAATTTAGTTGGTTAATTCTGATTATAAGTTAAGGTATAATTTATTTCAGTAAACAGATATACAGAGTACTTCGAAACTAATGGGGTGTCTACCATGAATTTCTGGAGGCATGGCATTTTCTTGATTACTGTACTTCGTTAAGCCTCCTGAAATTCACGTTAGAAATGTCGATGTGCCAGAAAACTTTATGCTTTCCATTGTAGCACCGTCTAGTTCCCCCCTTGCTCTTTATCTACGCTGTGAAGGGTATAAATTGCTTGTTCAGATGTTTTCTATCACCATTTAAACTTTTGCTTGTCAGTTTCGAAAGATCCTGTATATATTAATTTCCACAACGTTTGCATTTGTATTATTTCTAAGAAAGATTTCGGAGCAGAATATTTCGGGAAATACAAAATGTCCAAGTATTTGTCATACATATAAGTCATATAAGTCAAACCAACACATACTTTTGCTCATACAATTAATTGACTTTCAAATGTTTTAAGCACGTGCACTTGGAATGCTTGCTTTAGTACTTAATATTTTATTTCGTAGGACTTTATTATATTGATTTTGCTGCTAAAGTTCATTTTCTAAAATTTCTGTAAATACAGAGGAGCTGAAAAAAAAACCAGAATTTTAGACTATATACTTCTAAAGTTTCACTCTCGAAGTTTGAGAGTAAAGGTGTTATAATAAACTACTACTGATTTTATTTGATATAGGTTCGTGCTGAAATATGTGACAATTTTGTTGCATAGTACATGATGTTGACAGGGATGCGATGAATCTGAATATTAATTTGCGTTGAGCAGCTCTCCTCTAGTATATTATACTTCTCAATTTCAGAATTATTGATATGACTGATCAATGTAATAAAGATTGTATTATTAGTCTGAGCCTATGAGTCTGTCTAGAATAATATTCAAACAAAAAAAAAATTCAAAATTAATCCTCAAGTAGTGTGCGCTATATCCAAACTAATTCGGAAAATAAATCAGCACTCCATTATAAAACTTAACTTGCATAAATAATGAGCATTGCTTAGAAGAAAGTACGAATTTTGACCCAATTAAAGAAGTCTTAAACTGAATGAAATATTGTCTTGTCCATTTTTAAGAAACTATAGTTTGAGTTTGCTTTATTTCTTAAGAAAATTTAGTTAAGTTAAAATTCTTATAAGCAATTGAAAATTTAACATTTCTTGCTTCAGATTTCTAACACAAGCGATAGCAGAAAAGGGTTCTGAAATGAACAAATGTAGAAATTTAAAAGTTTTTAAAAAGCATATTTCTAACATAAATGTTGAATCTTACAAAATGAATTTTGCGATACTTTTAAAATAATAATTAATCAATATTTATTAAGGAAGAATTTTTTGTTTAAAATATTTATTTTGGATTTTTTTAAAATTCCTTGCACGTCTAAAATATTTCCAATACTTCTGAATATAACGAAATATCATCAATAAAATGATTCTGATGTTCACTAAAATGTTCTTAAAAACAAAAAAAAATATGATAAATAAATACTTTATCGGAAATAAAACATTTTAAAGTTTTTAATAAGTTTTTTGAAAAAGACATTGTATTTGTTGATTTATTAATATATTTTTAAAAAAAATATTTTGTCAATATTTTGATAAAAATGGCATTCTATAGATGCTGATTTCTTCAAATGATCTTTTTGGGGCAAAAAAAAGAATAGTGTTTTGAAAATTGAATATATGGAACATACGGAATTCTCTTATGTATGACTTGATATTTATAAACTTTTCACTTAATAAATATGAATCTTAAATTTTCAGAACTGTCATACAAAGTAATTTACTGATTCATTCATAAACACACAGATCAAGTAATCTAGTTGTTGTTGCATGTGTGTTGTACTTCTGATTAAATCCATACATCATTTCCCATTTTCATGCTGAATTATATTTAACTATTGAGTAAGTATAATCAGTCTATCAACATACAGGTAAAAAACATATTATCTGCGCTAGTTCATTAATTTCACTGAAATTTTACAGTGCCCAGAAAACTAGAAATAATTACTTATTACTTTGTTGGAAAACATCTCATGTTAGAATTGTGGGAAATAAAATCTTCACCAAACCGGCTAAATCTTCAGCTAACGTAATCACTTCTTCTATTCCGCTTACTGATATGAATAAATTTATTAAAAGCGTCATCCGTGATCGATAGTGAAGTCAATTAAAGTATGAAACAGATTACAGGAACAAAATCGTATTCTGACAGCTATTTTTCTTTGGCGCCATTTTTCACGTAGCAGACGCAACGTTTTTTGCTACGTTTACGATTTGATTAGAACTAAAATTACGATTCGACAAAAACTTGAAGATGGTTCTAAATATCACCTAACTGATATAATAAATGCAGATGGCGTTGTTCTTCTATTAAGCCTATTCAATTACTGAATTCCAATCGATATTTCTTTCGAATTATTAGGGGGAAATCTTAATCCAATGCTATTTCACTGAATGCAAATTTTTAATTTTGTGCTCAGCATTTAACTTCTCCAATACGTTTATCTACATAAAGATTTATAAATGATTCTTTTTTGTCTTAATCCATATTTCAGTGCTAGTTTTATATAAAAAAACAATATTTTAGTCTTCAAATTCAATTTTTTTAGTATTTAATGGTCTATAGGTTTAGTCTAGGCTAAATAATCACCCGAGCACTTTGAAAAGAGTGTTTTCTGAATATTGTTTTCAATTTTCAAATAAATAAGTAAACGAATGAGTGAGTGATTAAATGAGTAAATAAATAAATGAGTGATTAATGAATAAGTGAGTGAGAGAGTAAATGAACGAGTGAGTTAGATTATGAATGAATAAGTGTCTGAATAAATGAGTGAGAGAGTGAGTGAGTGTGTTAATGAACAATTGAGGGAGTGAATGAATGAGTGAATAAATGTAATTTCCTTTCTGTTGATACATATTGATTTAATCTAATTCGAATATTTGATTAAATAATTTATTTTGAAAAACTAGCACCTTAGGTCTCTGCAACTTTTCTTAGAAAAACTTTGCAAGAAACATTTTTTGGGGTTTTGTTTCGCAATATTTGGCTCAAAATGCCCAATGAAGTCTTAATGCCTTTGAGAAGAAATCAACCATAATATAATAATGGGAGATTTTACGCAATACTATAATGTAAGATTTATTATTTCTCATATAAATTAGAGTTATAACAAAAACAATTTGTTTACGTATTTTTACTGGATTAAATTTGTAATTCATCATGTAAGGTAGGAGAAGTAGATTCTAATAAATAATTACATGATTTTTTTTATTGAAAAAATTTTGGAAATGGCACACGCATACTTTGTGTCCTCTCAAAATTAATACAAAGTAACTAATTATTAGGACAAATTTAAAATAGAACTTTATCCTCTTAAGTTAAAATCTAAATTTACTAGTATGTATGAAAAGGAAAGCTGGAAACATTACTCAAATACTTTCAGCAAATTAGGAAACTCAGAAAACATGGATAAGAAAATAACGTTGAAAATAAATTATTTTCTATTTCATATTACGCAATTCATATCACTAACAGTTTTTTAATAGAAAAACGATATATATATCTCTGTGAGTGTGCACTGAACCTACGTTGTCGCTTCCACTTTACCTTTTTTTCGTTTAAAATGCGAGTATTTTCTCTTTTTAACATACTACCAAATAGTCCAACCCAATCTCTCATGAAACAAAATACATCTTTCACTCTAGCTATAATGCCTCCATATCGAAAAATCGCAAATAGGCTATTCCCTTTTAAATGCAAAATTGACATTCAGCATAGTATCGCGATGCCCCTTTAATGAACAAAATTTCGTAACTCATCCGTTCTTCACGGACATAAAAGTCATCACTAACTACAATAACAGTTCTCTTCTCTCCTTTTCCCTGCTTCTGCTACTTTCCTAGAACGCTTTTCTGCTTCTTCATGAATAATGTCTACTTTCACTTCTATGTACAAAGTTCTCGTATATTGTTCCATTTGCTCTCTCACCTCTCTCTCTCTCTCTCTCTCTGTATATATATATATTTGGTTTAACGAATTTCACATTGTAAAGTATGAAAGGATTGAAATACTTCGATGTTTGCTGTTTGAGAAGAGACATTCCAGATCCAAATACTTCCTTGATCTGGAAAGTCAAATTTAAACTGTATATCATTAAGATGAAGTCACAGATTATTAGAAACAGAGATATTTTACAATTCGGAATTATTTGTAAATGGCTTAATTTCCGTGAAGCTTTAATAATCATATAAACAGCGATGCTGTAGGATTGAGTGATCTGGCCAATGCTTAACACGGTATTCTTTGAGAGAACTGGAATCTTTCTAAATTTATTCTAAGCTTATAGTTTAATACGATATTCTTTCTAAAAATCCATAATCCTTCACTAATCAACATATTAATATGGTTAAGAGGCAGTCTTCCGTCATAAAGTAAATTATATACAAACTGTTTGCTCATTTTATAAACTTACATAATTAAAATGATATCTAGAGTTAACAAAATAAAAAAGGTTTAACTTCTGTTTCTAAATCTAAAGACGACATCCTTTTAAATCTATAATATCATGAAGTGCTCTCAAATACATAAATGAAACTACACTGCAGTGTTTTATTGGACTGTAAACAGAATCAATTCTATTCGTTCATAGGGATAAAGCAGTAGAGTATGAGAGCACTGGAACATTTGCTTAAAGTGTAGTATTCATAAATTCTAATCTTTGTCTTGCAGAACTTGTGAATAAAATATTTGTTTAGTGTCTTCTGGCGGAAAACTCCAAACTGATTGCTTTTGTGCGCGAATAAAATAACCTGAAACATATTAAGGATCATACTTAGAAGTAGAGGTGAATACACTTGTGTAAACGGTGTCCTGTGTGATATGAAATTGGTTTATCATGCTTGAACCACATACTTCAAGGATATAGAAACGGTTTTCCTTTAATGGGCGATATAGATATTATTTTGGATTCATCTGTGCTGGGGGTTGTTTTTATGGTGAAACACGAGGAAGTGTACGTATAAAGACTTATATTTGAAACATTACTTTTTATTCATCGATATGGAAAAATTAAATTTCCACAATTCAATTTGTCTTTTCATTACAGAAAGTCCAATATTCCAAATACAAACATCGATTCATATGTCTTATGCATTAAATCGAATCGCAAAGCACACAGATTATTTAAAATTACAACTAATTTCTTTTTATAAAAATAAATACAGTTAACGTAAAAATAGTAATATTTAAAATTTTATTAATAATTGCTATCATCAAATTACCCTTACACTATGATCAGTACAGATTTATTGCTTCAGGAAATATACTGTTAAGCTCACTCTTTTAGACTCATTATAATATGTTAATTCCTAGACTGTTCTAAAGTAAATAAATTATCATATTCATTTTTTGATACATTTATTAGCTAATGCTTGGGTATATTTAACCTGTTATATTTGAATCTAAGAAACTATAAATTTTTTATCAAGTATTTTTATTATAATTAAGTGTAAAATATATTTTTCCAATATTTAAGACTCCTTTCTCTCTACAACCCCTCCCAAGTCTACTTATTTCGTATTTGTCTTGAAATTAGTTACTTAAGCTTAAGTAATGTATGAAATTAGTTTTTCATCGTTATGCATGTATATAACTACATAAATCAATTTATCTCTATTGAATGTAGCAGTTTCAATATATTCCAAATATGAACATTGATTTATACTTCTAATGTATTATATCGAATTTCAAAGTACAGAAATTATTTACATGTTGTAATTTTAAAAGATAAAAAATAAAACTGTTCTACCATGCAATAACACTACTAATAATATTTTCTATATATATATATATAATTTCTTATATATATATATAAGAAAAGTTAAAAATAACAATATTTTAAATGTAGATTCATAAAATAATAATAGTACAATAAGTATGAAATACAATTTTCAACATATGAAAAGTATTTTTAAAAATAATTTAATGATTTATACTAATTTATAATTTTCAAACTTAATCTACATTATGAATTTAATCAGTTTTTATTAAATGTATAAGGTAATCTGCCTTTGTATAAGTAAGAGATAGTATTTATTAAAATTATTTTAAAAATTCGAATCCTATTAATTAATTTAATATTTCACAATAAAAAATTATACAGTATATTCATATTTAAAATTAGTTTAAATTGATATTAAATAAAATAACTTTATTAACTGGGAAAAATTATTTGTCTCACTTATTACAGATATTACCAATAATCTTATTATCTACAACTTTAAGTTCATATCTAAAAAAAATCTGTTTCCTCTTGAATATAAAATTACATTTAATAAGAAAATGTTTTATTAATTTCTTTAAAATAATACATTATTTAATTATATTTAGTAATAATTTCATTTATAATACAAATTTCTAATAAAATAATTGAAACTAAATAAATAAAATTTCATATTTTTTTCTATAATTTCAGCTTCCTAAGGTTGGTTTAATAGATAATCTGATTTTTTTTAAATTATTTCATTTAATTTTATAATTAATTGGAGGAATGCTGACGATGAATGAATATGGACTATTGATGTCAGACTTCATATTGTATGACGAGAGCAACACCTGAGCTATCAAATCTCTTTTCAAACATTCGTATGCGTCGGCGACAGTACTTAGGACATTTGAAAATTTAACATGCATCGGCCCACTACATTGTGAATCTTTATCAGGACTCGAGCCTACCACTCGTCGGAAACAACTCCGGACGAGATTTCATAACCTTAATCATTCAATTTCTGTAGCAGAAGACACTATTTTGTAAAAGAAGACCCTTAAGGTTGTTTAATTGTTTATTTACGTCACACTCAGAAACAAACCGAGAACTATTGCCTACAGGCCACATAATTTAAACCTGAATCACTGGACGAAAAAGACACATGAGCTGGTACTCCCTCTCCACACTTAACGACAGGCTAACGGAGTGACCTCAGTATATTTAGAGTGCATCCTCCCGGTTACAGCGAGTTTTTAATGAAATCAGGATTCGAGCCCACGACTCGACGGAAACCACGCCAGCTGCGTGCTCGTATCCATGAACACTCGGCTAAAGCGGTCATTACACATCTAGGAAAAAATAACAATTTACAAATATTTAGTACCAATGGAGCAATATAAATTCCACAAAATTTTACTTGTACTCTTAACATAGAAATTTAGTGTGCATAGAAACATAGAAATTTATGACATAGAAATTTTAACATAGAAATTCAGTCAAATTCTAAAATAAATGTTTGCTATGTTCATTCAGTCTTAAGCTTGTATAATCTAAAATTAAAGAATATATTTGTTACGTCTTTTGTTTTTGTTATCGCAATAAATATGAATTTCGAAAGTAACACCTCAAAATACTGAGATTAGAATATTTTATTTTAATCTTAATTTGTAGTGTATGATTTGATCTCTCAAATATTTACTCTTGCTTTTATAAGCTTGGCAATTTCAGTAATACTTTACTATATTTCCCAATCTAGCTGAAAATCACTTACAGCAAAGAGTGTACTTTTTCCGTTCCATCAACAATTTAAAAATAAATAAAAATGTAGTTGAGTATTAATATCCTTTTCGTATATTTTTAACAATTTTTGTTTCAGAATTTTGAAAAGAAATATACTTTCGAATTCAATAAGTATTTTAAAACCTAATTTCCCCTTGTTTTTCCGGAAGCCTTTTGATTCTATAAAATAATAATTTAATCTTTTATTTACATCGTTCTAATACAAATGTTTCTTTCTTATATTAGTCTTCCAACGAATGAGTGCATAGTGAGATATATCAAAAATTTCTGCAGGGAATTTCTTTTATGTCCTCTAGTTTTAAATATTTTCTGACATTTAAGAGACCAAATTGTTATACACTTATTTTTTATGAAATTTTTCTATCAGAATTCTTTTTTTTTTTCATTTGTTTTGCGACTGAATATTTTGATTTTATTATTAAGATTATTATTAGAGATATTCACAACCATTAACAAATACTTTTATTAAAAAAATTATTTTGATGTATTGGGACCACTGTAAGTATTCTAATTCATGAGTATCTTTGTGTATTGACTCTCTGTTCTGTTATTAGTTTTTGTATCTTTTTTCAGCAGATTAAAAAAGGTTTAGAAATTATTTATCTATTTAGTTTCAAAACAATTTTGTCATGTATACTAAAATAAGAGAACGTACATTACTAATACATGAATTAAATACTTCAATGTATTTTATGTAAAAGTGAGGGTAACTTTAATGCATTTAAAACTACTATTTTTACCGATTAAATTAATTCTGTGGATGAAGCCTTTTAATCTAAGTACAGTAACAAAGATACAAAAGCGCGATGAAGAAATGATTATCGAAAAAATGAATAAAACTAATTTCACAGATAAAACCTTTTTCTACTATCTGTAATAACAAACGATCAATGGACGACGATTTGACCGTTTTGAGTGTCTAACGAATGAAGACTCGAAAGCACGATAATATACGATTCGTTATTTCACAATCATTAGGTCACGCGAGGAGATAAAAATTGATGTTAGTTTTAACGCGAAGTAACACTCAATATTTCATTTGACATTTTTGTTGAAATCGTGGATATATGAGAAAGTTTGATGATAAAAGCCCAATAACTAGATTATCAAGACCCTAGAACACGGTTAAGCAGAAGTTCAAAAGTTACAATCTTATGGGAGCGAGAGAGAGCTGCCTAAAATATCAACAGAAAACTAAACATATAAATGAGAAACAAACTATAAAGGAGAAATATGCAATGAAAAATAATGTAAGCATATCGGAGTATTTCGTGACTCTATTGAGATAAAGTTAAGTGGTTAACATTCAGAACATTTGTAAGAAGAATAGAAAGAGAAAAAGTTACTAGTAGCAAATTTTCAGAAAGAATGGAGGTAAAACATTACAATTGTAAAAATTATATATACCATTAAATTTTTAAGCTTACAATTTGAAATACAATTATAGGGGTAATACGTGATTGTGTTTAAATGTTTTTATAACTAAAATTATTTAAGTATTTGAAAAATTATTATTTAAAATATTTTCAATGAAATATCATTTTTAGAAAAATATGATTTTATTATCTATGTAAAAAAAAACCCAAATAAATGAGCTTTAAAATTTTGTATCAAAAGATGGTCTTTAATTATAATGCCATTCATGTGTTGTATAAAATAAGTGTTGTTAACAAATGCTCATGTTAACTGTACAGAGAGATTACTTCCTTTCTTTTGTTACTTAAATAATTTTAATCATTAATATGTACTACAAATTTAAATGATCTAAAATGCTAATTAGTATTTGTGACAAACCATCAGAGCTTATTTGCTTCCGTATTCTGAAATATTTACAATAAAAACACTTAGTTTTACTTCTGTCTTGAAAAACATTGAATAACTGTTGCTTTCAAAATATTATTTGAAAAAAAAATTAAATTTTATTGATATAGAAAGTAGTTACAAAGAACAATGTAGTAATAATGTCAGTGGTTTTGACATCCTAAGCACAGTTTATCTGGTTAGTTCTTTCATCCTAAGCACAGTTCTCACTTCCCCCTTTGCTCCCAAGTTAATTTTGCGGAGCGAAATGTGGAATTATACAGATTCAATTGAAAGTAATTTTAACCTTAAGTAGTGATCATGTTTCATACAATGTTCAAATACATAAAAAATTAACTCGTAATTATATATAGTGCTGCATCCATTTTGCATTCTAATTCAATGGTATCTGAAAAAGAATAATATTTAAAATTAAAAATTCGCTTACAAGAAACAATCTAATTCAATTCTCTTTCTTTGAAAAATGAATGCCTAAAATTATATTTGTTTCAATAAGGCTGCAAATAAAAAAAAATTACAGGCTTCTAAAAATCTTTTTTTCTACATATGTAAGGTTTTTAATTTCACAAAAGCTTAAGAGCTCATTTCATTTGAAAGCAATAGTTTTATATTCTCAACCAACAACCTTAAATCTCATAAAAATACAATATATCATAAACAATTCACTTTAGTCACATAAGAACAAAAGAAAAAAACGTATTAATAAGCCAAGAGGGAATTTAAGCCAAGAGGAAATGAGAAATAAATGTTACTATCCGAATTTGCAAAATATGAATCTAATTATTAACATTAAGGTAGGGCAAATATTATAGAAACTATTAAAAATATATCTATTTTATAAAAATATTACTAAGAAGCAAGATATATTATGAGTATAAGCAAAATAACTTTTGAGAATATTAATTAAATAATTATTTAGAAGATTTATGCTATTTGCTTGAAAACTTAGAGATATTATTCAATCTTTTATATTGAATCTTATTTTTTACTATTTTATGCATAGTATTTCAGATTATAATTTTAACTCACAGTTAGTAATTGTTTAATACTGTTTGTTTTCCATTTTGGAAGCAGAATCTTCTTTTAAGTTTTTTTTTGAAAAGTGTATTGAGTGAGAAATGAGTGAGAAAAAACTTTTCCTAATACATCTTGCAACAAAAATTTAAAAAAGAATATTTTTTATCTGTAACTTCTTAGGAAAATCTAAGGTAATAAGAAGTAACGAGTTAAGTTATTTTAGAATTTAGAATTCATTTTCCCTCTTACAATTTTGTAATAACGCGAATTTGCCAAACTTCTGACCATGCTAAAAATATTTAGAGGTATATTTTTATCTTTTCGAACGTATTACGTCTACATTCGAGGCGTTAGTGAATATAATTTTCTCCCAGAAGAGTCTTCTTCAGAGTCAATATTTCTGGAAGTTTATTCAAATGAACATTTTTAGGATGGCGAGCATTAAAATTTGCAAGCCAAAAGAGGGAGGGGGGATTTCGTTGCGAAATATCTTAGGTTTTTTGAGATTTATTGAATTATTTTTTGATGTAGTTCACCTTTTTCTGCAGCTCTTTAATCCTGTACTGAAAAAAAAATGGATAAATGTATACATTTTCATTGAGCTAAAATAAGAATGGGTTAAAAAGATACAGTATTTAATGACATTACTTGGTTTACAAATACTGACAAGAATTCTTACCGCCCTTTACTTGACAGAACTTTTTTTTTGATGAAAAAAGGAACTAATTCTGATCATCTTTTATTTTCCTTAAATTACTAAGCTGAATCAAAAAAATTATTAAGATGGAAAACTTCATAGTAGTTCAATTTGTATACGAAACGCAAGACTAAAATTTAATTAATGCGTCTTTGTGTAATTAATGGGTATTTTTCTCATTAATTTAACTAATATGAAACCAAACATTTGTTTACGAATAAACATGAGGTTTTTATGTTATACAGATATATGGTAACATTTATCATAGGAATTAATTATGATTCTTTTTAGTCATGGTATCGATTGATTAATTATTTTAACGTCTCACTTAAAAACATCACATTTATATTGGAGACGAAACATTTCATACTGTTCTCGGTCAAAGAACAAGGATGACACCTAAGCTAGCATCTCTTCTGTAAACATACTCCACTACGCCAGCGGGAAAACTTGAAACTTCGACAGATTTAACTTGTATGAGCTCCGCTATGAGGGGACTAACTATAACCACTATGCTTTTACAACTTTTTGTCATCGGAATATAAATGTATTTGATGTAAAATAACTCATAAAATTTGGGTCTTTCGTTACATCGTTTATATACTTTCTTGTATTACTATTGACGTGGTGCCGCGGTACTAGGATTGTTGTAATTACGGTCCTTCGCCTTTGATATATGTTTAATAGATTTTCTGTTATTTTCATAAAAGGAAATAATTATTTACTATGGAGAATGTTTTTTACAAATATCACATTATTGTATTTCAATCAATACACTTGAACCAAATTTTGATACACGAAAGGGACAGTTTACTAATTTTATAAAGAAATTAAACAAGCGGAAAGAAACTTATATCATAATTATTATTATTGTTGCCAATAACAAGTATTTAAAAAAAATTCCGAACATTTTACCGATCATAGCATCAATTAAAAGACTCACTGAAATTCCAGTTATGGTAAGAAATTTGAATTTAGCGAATCTCTTTAAGTTTTGTAAATGAATTTCAATAAAGTTCCACAAAGAAATTGATATGCATTCTTAATCTCTTTTTAGAACAATCTCTTAAATATATAAGTGTCCATCCTTCGTTTAACACTTAGCACTTATTTATATTTAAAACCATACAAACAGACATATTTTAATCAAACGTTTTTGTGAAATTTGAAGAGAAAGTTTAATGTTTCGAAAGAAGAAAATCAAATTAATTCTAGTTAGGAAAAAAAAAATGTATTTGGATGTTAAGGATTTAGGGAATGAGAATTTCACCCTGAAATCAAATAACTGTTTCAATTTACAAAAGTTATTTAGGTTTAGATTTTAAAAGACTTTTGTTTGCATTCACAAATGATAAGTTAAATTTAATGTAACCATAAGTTAGTTATTACTGAAAATAGGGAAAAGGAAACTTAGATTGCCTATAGACGTATTAAAAGTTGTCTTAAAATTTACTTCTGTTTAAATCAACATTGACTTAATCCACATATTTTGTACGGAGTATTCGTACAACAATTTATTCAACGTTTTTAAAAAAGGTAGTAATCACATTCCATAATATTCTTACACTTCCTAATACACTAAGACTTTCGTAGTTCAAAATCTAACTTTACAATTGATAAAATCCTTCATTACTAAACGTCCCTTAAAATTCAACCAGTCCATCGACTGAAATCTCGTTATGACTCAAAAATACTTATTTTATATTATCAAGCCTTCAAACACTCTGCATATCTAACAAAGTATAACATATTTAAAGGAATTTTAAAAAAAATATTTTTTTCATTAGATTTTATAATTTAAGGTTTTAAAAATTGAAATTATTAAAATAGGAAACTACAACTTAGAGAAAATTTTCAGTCTTGTAAAGAATTTATAGTCTCGAAAAAAATATTTTTTTTTAATAAAACTAAGTTTGTGAAACATTCTTTACGAGTCATAATTGTTTTTAGTAGCTTAGTGATAAAGAACGTGTTGAGAAATTATTAGTCTCTTCTAACGATGCATAGTTTTTAAATATCATCGCAGTTCTTTTGAGAAGATTTAACGCATTTTCATGACACTTGTTTGCCATATGAATTACGATCAGTGTTTTCGCTAATGAAGGCAAACGTATATTAATGCTCCAAAGTACCTTTTTGTTTCCGTGTTTGCTATATTTCTTTAAATGAAGGTGCTTAATAAGGGACTCAAAATAATAAAGTAAATTTTCTCGTCATATTTCGGTTGCAAATGCAGAAAAACAAAGTTTGAGATCTTTTTTTTTCTTAAAATTATAAGCTTTTATAAGCAAGCCTGACTTCAATTCATTTCTTCAAGTAAAGAAGAAAAAAGGCAGGACTGGAAATTATGTAATTCTTAATATCTTCTCCAAATAATCTCAAACAACTAAAAACAACAACAACAAAAAGGTATTGCTTTCTGCAATGTGTCGCGAATCAAGAGATTTTGCTACTAATAGAATGCAACAATGGAAAGGAAATTTAATTGATTGCTTGTCTATTTAATTGATTGGATCATTGATTAATTGTTTCGTATGTGGGTTGATTTATCGGATGTATGGTTGGGCTTGACTGTTTTTCTTAATTATTGTGATTGTTAGATGGTTTATTTATTGATTTATTGGTTAATTGAATGATTTATTGGTCAGTTGATTGATTTATTGATAGTTAAAATGTTGGTTCACCCATTGATTGATTAATTTGTTGATTGTATGATTAAGGATCGAACAGAAAAAAAATATTCAAAAAACACTTTATAATAAATGTTCTTGTGTGACTATTTATCCGTTGCCGAAAACAATACCTATATGGGTGATTAAAAATTACTCAATAAAATTCTACTATAATCAATTAGAACTACAAATGTTGAAATAATTCGCCTCCTCAACTAATGATTATAACGAAAAATCCTACTTATCTTACCGCACGAAAACTGGATTTGAGTCCGGAAACTTATAACAGAATTCAATAAATTGGATAAAAGTTTCACTTTTAGACTAAATTCCAGTTGGATATTTGCTTTCAAATGATCCCTTAACATCTTCGCTCCTCAATGTTTGGTGCAACTCAAATTCACAATTTTTCATGCATCATATACAACTTTTTTCACCTGATACAACCCTTTCATTTTATTCTTTTCATACAACCTTTTCATCTGATCAGTTCCTATTCACTACGCTTCTTATATAGCAGTACATAATTACACAAGTTATAGTTACTTCAATAGGAGAGATTCACGTTCCAAATAATGTAATAATTTAACCCAAATGTTAATCGAAGAGAAAAACGTTTGAGAACTCAGGGATTACGTAATTATTAGATTATGAATTTTTGAAAGCATTTCAGGTGTGTATAAAGACATATGTTGCATAAAAAATAATGCATTATTAAGAAAATGCTCATAAGTGGAATAAAAATTAAAGCAAAAGTCGTTTGTGAAGAGTTGATTAATATTTTCTTGGTTAAAAATGTTGTCATTCTCTCTGTTTTCTAGTCTATATAATATTATTTTTTAACCTCATTTGCATGATATCGATTAACAGAAAAGTTTCAAGTACATGTGTTAAGTTATTTCTCGAATTTAAACTTTGAAATTCCTTAACGTGTTTCTAGTAACATTTAATAAATAAGTGTACAATGTCTTCTGATTGAACAATTGATTTCAGACATAGTTCCATCGAATTTCAGACACAGAAACATCGAAGGAAAATTTTCAAAAAATTGAAACAAGTCCAAAATGCTTATTATAGTGATAAGCTATAAATAAGACTTATGACTAACTTTCCATTTCCATTATGTACTTAAAGGGATGTAGTAAAAGCAGGCATTAACTTGAAACAATGTGTGTCTGCGGTTAGTAACGTGGGAGCAATTGAACCGATGTAACTCTGGAATAACTTCTCTTTACCTACACATTTCCTTTGGGTTTGATTGTATGATTTTAATTAAAGAAGTCTCCTTAAGTATTAAAATGAACACTTTAGTAGATATCAATACAAGTAATATTTAAGGGTAAAGAAAACGTCAAATCTACCGGTGCAGTATGTCCTCTACTTATACAGTATGAACTCAGCAGTTCTCAGTCTTCGACGGACAGAAGGAATTCCGGACATTTAAAGGAGAGCAATCCAGCAGATTGTTAATGGAGGACGACACATTTGGATCGGAGAGACAAGAATTCCTTTTTCTCTTCTGCCGGGCTCTTTTGTAGCTCAATGATAAATACCAGGTCCACATAAATAAATAAATACTACATAATAATAGTAATAAATAAATAAATATATAAAAACCAATTCGATATGTGTACAAACAGAAGATGTATACAAGCAGAATTTGCGAAATTAGGCATGCTAAAAGGAATTGCTCTAATGAGCCTCCTCACGACAAATTAAGAAAATGCAAATAGACCGTACGATCTCATGGCAATCAGTTTGAGCAGGGTCACTACAAACACATATATAGAATTAATGAAGAACCTTCTTTTTCGTAACAGCAAAATAAAAAAAAGATTCAAAATGAGAACCTTTGTAAGGTATCAGTTACCTTAATTTATAAATCTTTAACAATAAATTAATTTAAACAACTCAGAGTGAAAGCGATCATAATTGTGAAAGAAAGGAGAGATAAAATTATGTTTTTATAATTTTTCAATAACAGAATCTTATACTTCATGAACAATTCTTTATTTGTAATACGTTTAAAATAACGTTCATAAAAATGTAATGAGTCTATTACCTAATTTTTCCATGAATTTGTGATGTTCCTGACTCTTTTATTATTAACTACTATACGTTCGAACGAAAAAATCTCTATTATTACATGTTGCATATACTATGCAATGTATTTAAAAGAAAACTTATAAAATAGGGATACAATATATAATTTGTTACATATAATACATTCCCGTAAATTATTTTCCTTGCTGAAGAATGTATCTTGTGAATACTGCTTTATATTGAATTAAATTAATCGCATTTGTTTCTATATTAAACTTTATATCCAGAAAATTCATATTACTTTAAATCAATAAAGCTTTAAATTGTTTTGTTGTTTAATAAAATATAAAATTCAGTTGCTTTCCTTCACGAGTAATTTCCTCTTTCAGAAACAAATTCGAGAATATATATATATATATATCGTCCCTTCTCATTAGATTATTTTAAACAGAGAACGTTTTTGTATGATCTGCCAAGAAACATTTTACTAGACTGGGAATGAATTTAACCGTTTTAAGTCTAATAATTTTCAAGATCATTGTCAATTATATTTATGGTTTCTTGTTTTATTAATCGTTCAATTCTCATTTCATGAATCGATTCTCGAATCTGTTAATACCAACCATTGTTTCAAAAAACTAATTCCTTTTTTCCAATTTAAATGTATTAGAAGTTTATTAGATGATAAAAAGAATTGATTCTTATTTAGCGAAAATGTATAAATTTAATGTATACACTTTGAAAAAAATGAATAAATCAGTCATTTAAAAGTTGGAGCAATGCGTTGAGATTTTAAGGGGAAAAATTATATAAAAACTTATCATAGCAGTGCTCATCGTCACTTTATTTCCCATTGCGTTATGAAGCCTTGTAATCCTGCTTTTCATTTTTATCGCTTTCATATAAGAGATTTTTTCGGCATTGAAATTTGAAAAAAAAAAAAAAAAACATTTTGAAGATGTTGAAAAAGCAAACCACTTATATAAAAAAATAACAAGTTAATTACTGTTAATTAAGGGAATTACATTTTTCCTCCAATTTTTAAAATTAATTTCCCCGCCATTTTAATGATTCGTTAGTGAGGTTTCCTGTATTTAAAATTATTTTAAAATTTTTTTAAATTTCGAGAAAGAAAAGTAATTTCGCAAAGGCCTTCATTATTTTTTCTCTTTCAGACGCATTTTAAAGCATTCAAATAAATAAATAGAAAATATTTGAAAACAAAAGTCGAAATACCTTAAGATTAACACTAAGCTGAAGAAATCAAAATGGTGAGCCTTAATGCGTTTTCTTGCAGTATTTTCAAAATACTATCAAATATTTCTTGTATAGCATAAGTTTGTAAGAAAAATTATGATAGTATGATACAGTTGGTAAGCATCATTTTTTGGAAAACGAAGCCACATAATTTTTGTTAATGATAATTTATCTTGTCAAACAATAATTCAGAATTTATATGAAATGTAAGAAAATGCAATTTAATGTTATTTATCAAAATATTTTTATACTATTTTTCATAGTTAATAAAGAAAAAACAGCACCTATTTTCTTCCCACAAATATATGTGTAACATCCTTTGAAAAAATATATATTTCAAGATAGCATTTATTACATTTTGGGCTGAGAATGTGAGATATAGTGATTTATTTTCAAAAAATAGCTGTAATGATTTCAGTTGTTAAAGAAATTGACACTATTCTACGTGTAAAGCTTTGAAGAGTAGAAACAAAACAAAGACGTTCTTAAATATTCATTTTTCTCAGAAACTAACTTGTTTTATGTCTTTATAACGTTATCGCGCTTTTCCTAGTGATATTTTCTCATTTAATTCAAATTTCGCTTAATTTACAATATTTTTGCTGAAGGAACTTTATAATTTTTGTGATAGCACTGTTCCGAATACCTTTATCGTAATTGAACTAGAGTTCGATATCACCCAATAGCATCGATTAATCGGAATGTGGCCTTATCCAAGTTATCGCACATTAATTTTTTTATAATGGATGACATTACTTCTTTTGTTGGAATTATGAATTCAGTTAAAAAAAAACTCGAGATTTAATGTGCTCGTTTTGCTCGTTAAAAATGTGAGAAATCTTATTTGCGTAGAACATATTGAGGAACTACTATACAATAAAAGTGATAATGTACTAATAAATTGTGATAATTTTTAAAAGCAAGATTCATCCATTTCAAAATGTTCAAATCAAAACATAAAACAGAAAGGAAAATGGGACTTATTTGTTGATAACAACTTTAGGTATTTTAGGTAAAATGTCCGAATGACATCTAAAAAATCAGAGTAATTGCTTAAAAAAAAAACTATATTTTTATGTGTTCATTTGATTTTAATTTAATTTGCACTGAGTAATGTTTGTGTTAAAATAATTATCTTAGGCTTAAAGTATAAATGTATGTAATTATTTCTAAACGTAATTTTGATATTTTAATAAACAGTGAGTGTACATTTATATATATGTCTAGTTTACAATAAAAATAAAATTATTAGTTTGCCATAAAATAATATGCATTGTTTTGTATTCATTCCTTTCAAAAAACATGAAATCAAATATTTTAGAAACATTTATACCTTATACATTTCACATATATGTAACTTTGATGGCATAATGTATTATATGGATTCCTAAATGCAAATATTGTTTCAATTCTGTAACTATTGAAATTCATTAAATTGTCAAGTGTATTCTATTATATTTATCAAAATAGTTCATGATGAATTATAGGTGGCTGGTTTCAAACATTATTTTTAAAAAGTTATACTCAGGAGAGAGAGCTCAGAACATTTGAGTACTGAAGTCGAGTACAAAAATGGAATGAGACAGACTAAATTAAAGCACCTTATTTTATCCTTTATTCCGTAAAAAATGATAAATATATAATATAAATTTGATTTTGACAGTATAATATGAAATTGTACTTAAATTACAATAAACATATTAATATAAAATTTATTTTATACGTAAAGTATGAATTTAAGCAAAATCGAAAAATTATATTTTTACTATCTGATTATTAAATGCTTTACATAGAAGTACTGAAGAAAGTAATTAATACAAACAATCGCTTACCGTAATCAGTTCTCAAAAGCTTTACATATATTTTTAATTCGAGAAACGTGATAAGTGAATACTTTTCATTAATACAAACTCCTTAAATTTCTGTGTATTAGCGACTCGAATCATTATTCTGGGAAACATTTAATTACACGTGCAACGACACTTTGAGTCTAAACTCCTGAAATTCCATCTCATATTTTCTTCAAATCTGAGAGTAATTATTAGCGTATTTCGAATGTCAAAATGCCTGATGTCTTTTGTGATCCTGAGATAGTACTCTCAAGTATATCTAATGAATGAATAATCATTAAGATCATGTTGAAACCTAGAATGTAGTCATTAGAATTTAACCAGTGTTTTACGATCGTCAGAGTGATTTGTGAAATGTGTGTGCCCTTTACGATGTGAAACTCCTATTTATTGTTTGGAATAAATGGAAGTCCTTACTTGTTCCAGGAATAAACAATTGTTAAATCAACATTAAAACTTAAGAAAATTTATCGAATCTGTAAAAAAAATCATAATTATAAGAATTCTACTGCCATAAAATCATAAATGAAATATTTTATTAAGTGTGATTGCTAAACATATTGCAGTTTACGTACGACTAATATCCCATTAAAAATGAATTTTTATCACTACATGAGCTTTTGTAAATATTCCCTTTTAAAGAATAGATCATATCACCCAAAACAAACTTTTGAATAAATGAAATACTAAGAGATTTCCTATTATTGAAAAGTATATACGTTTTAGAAAGAATAACCCATCAATTTTCGTTAATTTATTTGGTTTAACTAATCATAATATCAGATTTTGACAGATGAACAGATTAATATAAGATAGTTATCATTCACAAGGGAAGGGGTTAATCCATAATTCATCCCTTATTTCTTGCAAAAAATTAGTCTTAAACATATGACTGTCTGAATACAAACTACGATGTTCTTCTATAATCATACAACAAAGCTCAAGATGAAAGCTTAATGAATGCAGAAACCTACTGCAGAATAAAATTAATTATGCTAATCTTTCAAGAGATTGAATGTTAAATTTTGTATAGTCCTTTGATATAACAAAAAAGGGTTTAGGTATATTTGTGTTATTTATTGCTGTTACTAAATAAAAACTATAAAAAATTATTTTTAATATTATCTTTATATCATCAAACTGTTTTACTTTAGTTTATAAATTACAATTTTAGGCTAGTTTACTAATAAAATATAATAATTCTTTTTTTTTAATACCAAATCTTTATTCTATAGTGTGTAAAACATAGCTTGAAATATTAAAATATAACTAGAGAGAGAGAGGAATGTTTTAACATTCAGTACAGATATAATACTCATATTATTTTACGTATGGCTCAGAACAGTATAAATGCGACTTATTCTGACAACGATACACAAAAAAGCAGCAAGTTTTGTCTGTTGCTGCTGGTAAACAAAATGTTTCCAGACTGTAACTGAAAGAGGTGTAGAAGGTTGATTTAAAAAAGTACCTGTTTCTAACGAGAGATGGTGCTTCTAATACAAGTAAGTATTATATATGTGTGTTGCCATCTATTAAACATTGCCAAAATAGGTTTGATACTGATTAATTGGATAGTTTTGATAACTGCCATGTTGATTTTTCACCGTCGATGCGATCTAAATTTCTCCTTGTCTACTGGAAAATCAAACAATAGTGAAAACATTGAAATGCCTCCGATGAAGCTAATCGAAAGACGAAGACACTTTCGTTGGTCTGAAATGTAATGGTAACTATTCTTTGAGATATAAGTGATGTTATACTCATGGATTTCTTAGAAAAAGAATACAAGATCAGTGGATAATTCTGAAAAGAAATACCTTATTCCTTTTCCTATTTCTGACACGGATAGTTTTGAACCGTCTTATTATTACATCAAAAGAATTATCAGATCGTACGATGCATAAAATGCTCTGATTATCTTTTTTCGCATTAGGAAATCGAATCACAAAATTTAAGGATTGGAGGAAAAATTAATAACCAGCCAGAATGACGTAAGGAATATTGGCCTCATTCTTAATATTTATGAAACATTTCTCTTTGATTATCAATGGCACTCAAACATGCAAAATTTATATTTCCATTTTTAACATCCCCTGATATCATTGAGACTGCGAAATAGTTTTAAATGCACTTGGCTGTCAAACAAATTATATACAATTATGTGATATGATTATAAATTAATGTCGCATTGAGAAGCAAAACGTAGAAAATTGGTGGCGAATCTCTTTTTCTTGAATATAGGTCAAGTAACGAGGACGATAACTGACCTGACAGCTCCCTTTTCAAAAATCTACACCACGCCAATAGGATAACTTGTAGTCTGGACCAGATTTATTATGTCTCAGGCCCACTACACAGCGGATTAATAGTAGTACCAGGGCTGGAACCTACGGTTAGACAAAAAAAAAAAAAAAAAAAAACCTTGAATTTGCCACTAGGCTATCGCGGCCACTTATATGTAGTAACATCATGCTTAATATAAATACTTATACAAATACAAGCTAATATGTTTGCAAACATAAACACAGTATTTTATTAAGACGTTTTTCTGTATTTCGCTTGGTGTGTGAATGTGTGTGTTTGTCATCAAATTTTCGATCGTTAATTTAACCAACTCCCCAATTAAGCTAGAGCTCTGAAATTTTGGGAATCGTTCTTATTCACCTAACAATATAATATTTAGACATTTGCGACAAGTTTCAACTATTATTTCAACAATTTATTTTAGTAGCGTTATTTGTGTAGTAACCTGGCGCCATCTATGGAAGATATATTGAATTGCGCAGAGAGAGTGATCTTAAAGACGAGAGAGATAAGAGGTTTCTTACAAAGTTTTAACTAATATTTTAATAATTTCTATTAATAAACTTTGCTATCATATAGAGACATTGTTTTTAAAAACGTTGGTTTTTATCTTGAATTTTTTCTTTTAAATATAATAATACATTTTGATAAGATAACAGCCTTAGGTTTTGAAGATACAATTTATAACTTGTACTGGGTTATGTAGTTGTTAACTTATTTAATTATCGTAAGTGTTAAGCTACATTATTTAGATTAATATGTAGCTTACTTATCTAGTTACTTAAATTACAAATGCTATATCATAAAAATTCATATGCTGCTTCTTTGGTCAACAGAGATTCACGCACTGTTTGTTAACTGCGCACGTAATTTAAATTAAACAATTCTAACTCATTGACATATTTACTGTAAGTCATAACATATTTGTGCGACTTCCACTGATAAAGATTACACTTGGTTAATGGATACAATTAGATACATTCATGCTTATGAAAATTACTTTTTGTATAAGTAATATTCAATCAATATTTCTTTTCGTATCTTAACTGTATCATTTAATATGTGTGATTAAATTCTTTCATTTAAAATCACAAAATTTCTTAAATTTAAATAACATTAATAATTTATCACAGAATATACATGACCAAAAGTTCTCAGTTAACCAAGATATGTTTTTTATTCCCCATCATATGATATAAATATTAATTTAACAGTCAGTTAATTCTTTCAAAGTGCTTTAAATAAGATTAGTTAATTCTTGACATTTATAAATTATAAAAAACTGTACCATTGAGTTATTGTTATCAAAAGCTCAACAACTTTTGCTATTTTTGATTCCGAAATGGATAAAAATTTGTCTGATAGAATTTAAATGCAATAAGGAATTCGGAAACCTTTTTTTTTTTAGCTACCCTCGTTGAAATACAGAAACAGTAACAGAATTCATAGAAAAATAAAATATTTTTAAGTATAAGTAAAGATGAAATATTAATATTTTAGTGGAAACTTAATCTTACATCATTTGAATTCTATTTTTTCATTGCAGTTTGCTTTGGAAACTGAATATTTCCGTCTTTCGTGAATTCTCTTTAATGCACTTTGATCAACAGAAACATTTTCAAATAATTAATGCTGAGTTCTAATAGCTATCAGTGTGTGAACTGGTGAAGAATATGCCATGTGAAGTATAATTTCATTCATGAGGTGCAATATTCAGGCGCATAAAATGTAAAATATGCGGCAGGAAAACGCATAAAGTGATCGAGAGGAATTAAAAGAAATATCACCAAAAGCTATTTAAAACCCTTTCAGTGTTAATCATACTTCCTGAATTTTATAAAAATGAATGTTCTTCAAATATTTAATACATGTAGTAACTGAATTAAAGTACTTTTTTTTGTTTCAAAGCAAATTTAATGTTATTATACATATTAATTCATGTATCCCTACTTCAGACTGGGAAGCACTCTGAAGGGGTTCCTTATATATCATATATCATATATATATATATATATATATATATATATATATATATATATATATAAAGTATTTATATATATATAAAGTATATATATATATACACGTTTGTGAGACTAATTATTTTAGAAATCACAATCGGATCACATTGAAATTTCGATTGTAATCTATAATGCCATAACTAAGTATGACAATAACAGATAATCAAATAAAATTCAAGCAATCTAACTGGCCGCTAAATTTTTTATTTGATCACTGAGATTATAAATAATCTTGAATTTGTTTATTGGCTTACTAAAGGCTGGAGCTCATTTATTAATCGAGATATTTAATGTTCTTTATTTTTCAATTTATTAAACAATAATTTATCCCAAAATATAAATATATATTTTTATTAGATCAAGTATCATTATTAACTTAAAAATAAAATCTGACATGATGACATTTTATCTATAAATGCACAACAATATATTGAATTTATTAAAACTTACATGTAATGAGTACAAAAAAAAATTATTTTACGGAAATACTTTTAAACATATGGAAACTTTTTATATAACGTTTTTAATCTTTAGGGAAAAAACATTTGTTTTTACTCAATTACATATCATATGAAACTAATGTACACACGCTTTTGTGGAGATTTGAATTTTAAACACGTGATTATAAATTTCAATGAATTCAATTTATATATGTTCAATGAAAAATATATGTTATATATATATATATATATATATATATATATATATATATGGTAACTGATTAAAATACGCTTAAATTATTTATACCTAAAACACGTACATATTTACAAAAAAAAAAAATAATAAACTTTTGAATTTTTATTCATGGAAATCCATCCTAAAATAAAACATATAACCATATCATTAATAAAAGTAACATTTTCAGTTTTAACAATAAGTGGAAATACGAATATCAAATAATAAAGAAATAAAATCACATTGCAATCTCTCCTAAAATAATGAAATAAAAAAGATGGTTAGTTTATTTTTTTTCCCTAAGGGGGAAATATATATATATGTTCGTAAGGATGGAAATAAAACTACAGCAATTTTGTATATTTTAAACTTATTACAATACAATATGAAATATTTCGTATGTTCGAGTCAATAATTACTTATGCAAAAGTTGTTTGCTACTCGTTTGTAGAATTTGTTCTTTAAAATATGGACATAGGCGTAATTCTCGTTCATGCGAATGCACGGTACTTTAAAAACATTTTAGAAGAATTGAAGCTTAACTATTTCTTTTCGATCCAAATTTATGTAAAGAACCATATAATATATTTTTAACATTATTTACATTTTCTTATTCATTAAAAAAAAATCGAGTAAAGATTTGCGGCTGTTCATTAAATTATTCAAGTAACAAACTTATATCTTTAAAGAAACCTTATTGAAACAAATATATCTTTTCAACTTACACGCACCCAATTTTCTTGAGTAAACTCGAGTATGGCCTAAAGCAATTATTAAGGCAAGATGAGTAATTTGCGTAAAGGTTCCTGTACGCATAAGGACAAAAGGAAGATATCCATAATTGCGTTCTGCGAGCAATAACAATGCACTTTACCACAAGCAAACTTTCATTATTATTATTTTCCACGTAAATTTCTCCCTCAAAACAAATAGGAATAAAATTTAATTACCGCAATGAAGACAGGCACCGTTGCCACTGTTCAAAACTTAATAGAAAGTTCACGGTTTCAGTTAAGTCATGCTTCGTGGATTCCTTATCCGTAATGTATAACAAAAGCCTCAAAGAACGTTTTTCTTTTGGCAAACAATGTGTTTTGGTTGATTCATATCAATTGAGTGACAATCACTCTCTCTATACTTATTAAAGGACTAAACGTGAAGAAAGGAAAAATTATGCATCGTGTTTGTAGAATCGAAGAAAAATATTAAGGACAAGCTATACACATTCATTACCCTTAATGGAAGGTACCATTTGTCATCGTTTTCGTCAATCATTTTTCCATTGCTGCGCAATGCTGCGGAATCTAGTCATATTCATCCCATTGTAGGAATCATGAGCTTAGCTGAGAAAAAATACCTGATAAGGATTAAATATATAATAAGTATTTTAATTCCAAAAGTATTACTTTTTTATTATTAAATTATTGACATTAATTTCTCTAAGTAAGTATATTGTTTTAATATTTGTTTTAAATACTTAATGAATAATTTAAAATGATCATTCAAAGTAAAGCAACTTTGTCCTGCAAAACTAATGTATCGTTTACGTTTCTAGTCAGCAGATTTCAGAGAGATAACATGAGGTCAATTTTAAAAAAAAATATGTAAAGCATATTTATATATTGTATGACTCAAAAAGTCATGTTTGAAAATAATTTTTCAAGTAAACGTTGTAAGGAAATTTGGATAGATAGATATTAGCTAAGCGTTTTTATTTGAATTATGGATCTAAGCTTTTGGAATTTAACATTTAAAGATATATGTTTATACAAAAGATGATTAAGCAACAAATAAATACAATTTTAAAATAAAAGATTTATTATTTATATGCTAACAAACAATATGTAAGTGCATATATCGATTCGAAAACTTCTGTTTCATGAAAAATGTTAATATCATAATCCTCTTTTGGAACAAAATTTTATAATCCAACGATATTTGTTTGGAATTAAATCATAAGATGGCTAAAAATGATTTTCTTCTTTAAAGTTTATTTTTAAATTGTTCCTGAGGCCTCATGCTTTGAAAAACAAGAGAATTAATTCAGGTAAAGGAACAAATAGAAATATATTTAAAAACTGTAAATTATTTCTCAAGTATCTTGCATTGAAACCTCTTTGATTCTGAGAATGTTTGCCAAATTTATTTCGGCATTTTATCAGCTAAATATGTATAATACTTTTTCGAATAAGCTATTGCATTCATTTGGGGGCGATATTAATCAAAATAAGTACTCGTGTATGTATATATATATATATATATATGTATGTATGTATATTCTGGCTTAAAGAAATCAGTCAAATAGATTAGTGTTATCAAGCACACACACGCCGTATTTGATCTGTAGGTTAAGTAGACCACGAGCGTTTGAGGAAAGTGAAAGGTTTATAAATATTTTCTTCAACTTTAACGATTTTTAAAATGTACCACAAATACGTACCTTCTAATTTTAAAGAATTTTTCAATTTCACTGAACTGAACTTAGATTTTTTTTTTTGCTTATTTTTTTATTTCTTTGGCTTAATTGTTTTTTGAATGAATACTGTAGCTGGAATTGTTACTTTAAATTTTGTTTTAAAGTACTTATGGTGAGTGGTATGGGTAAGGTCTAGCGTTCCAGTGTAAAGACGCAATGTCAGTTCAATGTATGGAACGGCTTCTTTAATTTCTTTATCTCTACTTTTGACTATGTAATATTTCTTTTCGATTTTGCTTTCACGGTTTAAGTGGTGTTTATGTCTGTCAAGGCCATTTTGATAATTGAATGTTTTTAAATTACTGGCGTTACTATTACATTTTAAACATAATTATATTTTATATTACTATAATTATGTAATTTATTACTGGATTTTATTCGTGTTAATGATGTATTCCTCTGCATTTTTATTTAAATTCTTATTTACAGTAATTTAAAGATTTTATTTTCTTTTTAGATGTTTTCTGATCTTTAATTTACAGATTAATCTGTTTATTTTGACTATATTGTTTCGATTGCACTGGAAATGTAATTGCAATAAGTGTACCTATTAAGTTAGTAATAATAAAATGTTTTACTTGCTTTAATTTTATATTTTAAGTTAGTTAGTGTATTTTTGTTGCAGTTAAATAATTTATTATTAAGTTACATACATATATATTTCCAATTACTATTCAACATTATTATATATATATTTACTTCTCGTATATGTATAGATATAGTTATATGTATCCTTTTTTTATATTTTTAATGGGCTTTAGAATATTTTAGATAATTGAATAACTGTAATTTCGATTTGGGTTTCTTTCAGTGAAATTGAAGCTATTTAAGTGTGTAGGCTTGATAAGTAATTACCGGTATAAACATACATTATTTCTTTTCAAAGTATGGAACTATATTAATTATATTATTATCATTATTCTTATTTTTTATTTGTATCACTTTGCTTTCTTTTATATAGCTTGATGCCTTAATAGTTTGTTTTGAATTTTTGAGTTTCTAGATTGAAGAATTTTAGACTATTTAATGATTTAAGTAAATTTGTATCTGATTTAAATCATCATAAATGTTTAGTGATTTCCACAAGCATTTAGTTTTGCATTAGTGTTGAATATTCTTAGATTGTTATGTATATGTATATATATATATATATATATATATATATATGTCTTTCGAATAATAGCTAATTTTTCATAAAACCTGTCTATCAAGTAAATTACTGATATTTATAAGTAAACTGTTTTGAAGTAAAACTGCCTTTACTTTAAATTTCAACAATTATATATTTCTTCTTTAACCTAAAGTCTTACTTAATAACGCACTTAAAAGCATAGAACTTCACCACGATGATTAAAATATCAACCACCCACGCATATCTACATTTCCAGAAGTATTTCTAAACAGAACTTCTCTCCATTCCTATTTTCTGCTCACTTAGGAATAAACTTACTTCAAAGCAATTTTGGAAAAAAGCAATCTCAAGTTGATTTCGCTGTCAAGATTTCGAATAGCACAACTCCCCCATAAAATTAAAATTCTTCCGGAAAATATTTACTGGATTGAAATTTATTCCACTCTGATGAATATTTCCAATTCCTTTTCTAATCAACAAACATATAGTTGTACAATATATTCGATTCTAAAACTTTGTTTAAACGACATAGCGAAAAACAATTCTGATAAATCAACGATGTGTTCTGATTTTAGGAAAGTAAATAATTAGAAGTATCGTGGTACTTGAATGATTTAAAGGAAATTCTTAAATGCCATAGTATAAGTTATGCTGGATGATTTAGTATTGTTTATCAGTTTGGGTTCGTAAAGTGTAGTTTTACTACGTATTTAATTTTATTTTTATATTGTAAATACACGTTAAATGCATTAGATGAAACCGCTTTCTATCTGAACATTCCAGGAGGAATTTATCATGTTTTATTAAATGACATTGGGTAATCTGATCCCCTTAGTTCTTACATTGATAAAATAGTATTACAAATATATTAATAACAAAACAATTAGCACATTTTGATAATGTGTAATTGTTTTAATCTTTCCAATATAACAATATAAATATTTCAACATTTTTAAATAATTCTTTAAGGAATAACGTTATAGAAATGTTAAACCTAAAAATATCAAATAATGTCACTGTTCAAATGAAGTTCAAATGTTCAAATGCATTTTTAATGAAAAATAAATTATAGAAAAAAGGAAACTAATTTATAAAACATTTTACCTGAAATCCTTTTTTCAATATTCGCATACCATATGATAATGTTTAACAGAAAATATATAATTAACTCTCATTTTGAAAGGAATGGAAGCTATCACATTCACTAAAGTCGGGAAATCATTTATTTTACTTTATTTGTTACTCAAATACATTTTCATAATATTATTTGCCCTTCTATAGCATTTAGTGAATTTTTCTAATGTTGCATATTTATTAAAACAACTATTCAGAAGTAAACCCCTTTATTCTGTTAGTTTATGCTGAATTTAAGCAACTTTATAACATATTTAATCAGAATTATTTTGATTTTCATCGCATTCTGAGTGTTGTATAAAAAAGTGCTTAATGATCATAATAGGATAATTGTACAACTTTTCCTTTCAAAAGAGTTCGTAAAATCAATGAAAGAATTTAAGAAAATTTCCGGTGGGCCTTATCTTATTGGAAAATAAGACTTTGGAAAGGAAAAAAATATTCTACTGCACAAGAATCACAAAGCTACTGATAGACTATACTATTGATTTAGAAATTTTCAAACCAGTTTAAGATAGGAGATATATTAGTATAATTATTAGCTACTTTAACATTCTTTCATTTAATTCTAATACGTCCTTCTAAGGCAAATTACTATGTTTTAATAAATATTATTGAAGTATCTGAGAAATTTTGTTTGATTAATTAATATATACTATTTATTTCATTTTGATTGTTAGTAATAATAATGTTATTTTGAAAATCTCTAGATAGAATTTTAAGAGATCTTAGACAAGGATTAAATCAAAACATTGTGAGCTAGATTAATTATTAAAACTAATAATCATTCTAAGATCCTACCATGTGTTTTTATTATTCTAAAGTACTAGAGAACATTTGACACACAGCAAAGTTACAAAAACACTCATGTTGATGTGGTTTAATCAACAAAGGAATTAGTTTTAAAAGGAATGTGTACTATAACAACGTAAAATGTAGTTTGATTTCTCTGAAAGTGGCATAAAAATGCCACAACAGGTCATATATCTAATTCTATCACACGTGGAAGTGAATAAATAACGAATTTATGAAAAGTATGATTATGAATTTTTTAAAAACGTTTTTTAAGAATCACTGAAAAATACATATTAAGGCTCTTTTCGTGTTCTTTCATTTACTGCTCTGTGGAGTTCATGGGATTACGAAAAACACCAAACAGGCAATTTAATATTTTTCACGAGGGGTATAGGCTGAGCAGAAACTTCCACCCTGAAATATATTCGAAAGAATTTCTGTATAACTAACGCATGCGATTACTTTACACATTTAAGGAAAACTTAATTGGTTGAGTTTTTAAAAAGTCTTATTTTGTATTCAATTAATACTAAATGGAGCATCATGTTCTGAATTTATCATTGAATGGTAAGGATTAAATATCTTTAGTAATTTCTCGATACGATTACTTGTTTATACATTTACATATTTAATAAATAAATTCAAGTAAATGCTGGTGAAAAGGAATTTAAAATTTTTCTTGCACCATAAAGTGTATTTGAAAATGAGACAAAAGTATTTAATATTATTCAAAAAAAATTTAAAAACCGTTACCTAAAGCTTTAATATGCAATTCCTAACATAAAATACTGTTCCTAGAGTACATAAAAATAATATAAAACATGTGTTTTATTTAGTATTATGAATCTGAAGACATTTAATTCTATGAACACAAAGTTTTACTTAATTATAATGCTTTCCAGAAATTTTTAAAAGTGACATGAATTACATTAATCAATTTAATTTATATTCGATTTTTATTCGATTTACTTTTACGCATTAATCAGAATCAAATTAAAATGAACAGTTTCACTAAAATAGAAATAGGGATTAAAAGAAAAAAAAATCAATTAAATGAACAAAAATAGTTTTTATTCCATTTGGATGTAGAAATTGACTACGAAATGGGAATGAATAACTGAAAAAAAGACCAAAACCCAGTGCTTGCCTAAATGAACTAGCTGCTGTTCGTTACATTCATTTTCTGATTCAAACCTAGTTTATCTCGATTATTTCTTACTTTGATTCCGGCATATTTGGATCCATTTTACCCCAAGCCTTTCTCATTCAAGTCTGATCTAGTTCTTTCGTTTCTATTCTAATTTAGCTTTGCTGTGGTGAGCACTTTTCAGAGAAAATGTTGGGATTTGACCATGAGGTTCTTGCTTAGTAACTCTATGATGAGAATTGTTTCGGGCTTGGTGAGAATATTTTAATTGTGAAATTTGGTAGCATGTCGAATGGTGCGGAGGAAAATGACGTTAGCTTGTTCCTTATTCGAATTAAGGGCTCTGAATTGGGTAGGAGTTTCGACAATGCCATTTGGGTTCACTTCCGGTGTACAGCCAGGGGGGGGGAATACCAGGGGAGTATTCTAGTTGACTTCTGACTCGGAAGTTTTCACTCTTTTAAGTCAATGAGGCGAAAGAAGAGGTTTAAATTCCCAACTGTAGTATTGTCATTACCCGTAGTGCACTATGTGCGGAGCGGGGGGTTGGTCTCTCGAATTATGTAGTATTGTCATTGCAGTTTGGAGACGAGTAAGTGGGACCGATAACTTGTACTTTAGGTTTGGCGCGATTGCCACAAAATCATTTTTTCAGCATTTTTCTTGACAATTTCAAAGTAGTCCTATCGGGACCACCATAAATCACTGAGTCGGAGAAAACAAAATTCCCTATATTTCACTTTCTTACTCCCAGACTGGTAAACCTTTTCAGAAAATTAGATTTGTTCTTATTTATTGATGGTGTTGCGTTCCTCATTCATAGATTCTTAAAGTTTGTTTTTTGTGACTGTCTAAATATATTAATAAAATAAACAATGTGCATCGCATCACTATCATAACTGAATTTAGAGTAATTAACCAAAATGTAATTAAATAAAATACATTTAAATTGGTGGGGGAAAAACAAAAATGAACATCTAAAGAATGAAAGTAAAATTTAGAATTCTGTTTTGGAGAAGTCTTACAAAAAACTGCATAAAAACCAGCTTAATTCAGGAAACCATAATCCTAAAATATAAGCATACAATATTAAAGTTTGGAAAATATTTTTAAAAAATAATTTATAGTAATTATTCTTCTAAACGTGATGTAATAAAGCTTCAATTGAAAGTATGGTTGACAAGTTTAATCTATAAATGAAAACAAAACTTGAATTCATGATAAAAGTCAAGAGGAAAAATAGTTTTTAAGACATCTGTTAACAGGGTACTGATCACTTTTAAAGGTATTTCAATCGAATGAATAAAACCTTTGAATCAATTCGGTTACAAAAATTTTAACATCTTAATAAAAATCCTTAATGTTTTAATTTATAAATACAAACGTTATTAAATAAAAAAATAATTATAAAGAATATCTTCACTCTTCCTAATTTACTCCGTAGAAAAAATGATTATTTTTAGAAAAGTCTGAGCTGTAACAATTTATATTTTTCCATGTATTATTTTTTTCAATTAATATGAATTTTTCTTTTCTATCTTTACTATGTCTAAAAAGAAACAGAATACAGCAGTGAAATATGAATAATTCATGCATAACTTAATGAATGGAATAATTTGCATCGAATATTATCAAATTTGTATAAATAGCTCCCCAGACTAATTAAATTAGTTTTTGTTACACTTAAGTCGTAGAATATTCTGAATTTTAGCAAACAGTTTTTATGGTGAAAAAAAATGCGCAGACGAATATATTAAAGACTGTTTTTACATTACCCATTAGCCTTTAAATAAAGGTATAAATGCCTTAATATAAATGGAACGTCACGTTTTATTTGGCAGCAATAGTTCTAATAAAGTCAAGCAAAATAAAGTACAGCGTCTTAAAATGATGTATTTCATTTGTATCTAATAAGGAAATTTTTTTTAAATATTTTGTTAATTAATTTATACGAAAAATAAAATCTTTGCAATATTATTATACAATTTAAAATATTCTAATGTTCCATATCAAAAATTTTCATTTAATTCTATTTTAAAATATGGTATAAAATATTTTATGATAGAAAATCATTAAAAATTTTTTTAAATTTATATATCTAAAAAATTCTCTAATCCTTTTGAAGGAATAGTTCATTGTTTGTAGAAATATCTGAATAACTTTATTTTATATTATTTTGTTCTTTTTAAAAATTTATATTCACGCATTTATATGTACATGTAATTTTCTGGAATGTAACGACCGTTCAAAAAATCATATATAGACTAGATTAGCAGACATTTGTTACCTTTTATGGATTATTTTAAAAGAATAAGGGATAAATAATATATAAGATTAGTATTAATCCGCATAGAAACTTACAATTATTTAATATTTATTATACAATTTTATCAAAATTGGAAATTTGTGGATTAAAATTTCTTGTAAATACCTTGTTTTACTCAAATGTAAATTTAATTTCCATTCCAATTAATTTGAAAATCATAGATTATTGTTGGATAATAATATAACTTATTCACCCATCATACTCAGGAATGTATACTTTAATAAACTGAATGCATTTATGTTTCAATCAGCTTTCTTTAAAAAAATAAGAATTGCAAATTTAAGTTAATGTAAACTAATTGACTTTACGAAGCAGTTTACTTCGTTCCTCTAGCTTTTAATTTTAAACAAATCTAAATTTTGAATACAACGGTAAAATTACATTATCTTCTTTTCATATAATAAGTGTATTATTCTTAATGCTTAGAATACTTTAATACATCATACAGCTTTTTATACATCTTATGCCCTAAGAAATAAGTTTTAGAAAAGTATTTGTAATAGTTTACCATATTCAGTAACGAAATTCCCATCGAAAAGAAGTAATAATCACTTTTTTATTTCTAATGAATACATTAATTGGTTTATTTCGTCTTCTTTCTATCTGTGTTTCAGAAATGTATTATAACTAAAAGCAAAGCATGCACAAAATGAAAGTGATAAGAAAAACTATTTTTCCGTGTTTTTTTTCTCATTATTTGCTTCTGTTTCCATTTTGTTTCTGTGTAATCAAACATAAAGCAAGAGCACAAAAAAAAAGAACCCATAAAGATATTTGAGGCAATCTTCATAAAATAGTATCTTTGTCCTGAGTTAAAATTTTTATTAGCTATAAAATACATAACAGATATCAAAGTTTATTGATAAAAATAAATAAATAATAATAATACGTCGTACAAGTTACGTATTGCTGACAAAATCCATTCTCAAAATGCAATATATCAAACCAAATATTATCAGAAAGAAAGAAGCACTGACTTGATGTGCCTCGAATAGAATGGAATGGCAATATTTTATTAAAATAATGAGGAACCGAGAATTGAGAAGGTCTCTTTTAATAAGTAAGGTAGAGAAAAATAATTTTTCATTTTAATGAGTATAGATTCTTATTTAGAACTAAAGTATAATAATGAATGGGAGAATTAAACTTTAAGAAATAATGGAGAATATGAGGTTTTTTAATTTAAACTGCTGAATATATTTCACTCTAAAATGCAAGAGTTCTTAAATGTTCTAATATTAAAATATATAAAATTGTCATTATCAAAAGCAGAGCATTATGATGATATTGCTTTTTTTCAATCTTTATTAAAATATTTCCTTTTGAAAATTTTTAAAAATCATAATACAACTATTTCATTTCTCAATGAATATTCAGAACGATTTCAATTCACAATCATATATTGATAAGTATTTTTTCGGTCCTACCATTTATAAATGCCCTCGGTTTTTTCTAAATGTGGAACTTAAATGAATAATCAGTAATAAACATATTTTTATTCTGACATTCTGCGTAAATCGATATTTTGCAACGTAAAAGACTACATTACACATATATTTCTACTATATTTTTTTTAACTAGTACTTTAGGAATAGCCACCATGTTTTGGATATCGCAGTGGTAGATCCACATTTTTTAGAAAATGTGGAAATTTGGAGATACATTTTTTAAATTCTCGATAACTTCATATTCCAATAG
>BMAW01091086.1:237640-313274 GCA_019974015.1 Nephila pilipes
GCGAAATACATAATTGACCTATCTATCATCTATTTTGTATCCCGTATTATTATCAAAATCCTACTAAAAATATGCAAGCAATGCGTAGCTTCAACCAATAATTCGTATTCCAAGTCGTCCATTAATTTATCAAACAGTTGGAAAGTAAATATAATAGTCATACTTCGAAGGTAAATTAATTGCTAATATTTAAATGTAAAATTTTTGCATTTACTTATAAAAAGTTTTTGAGCTCCATTTAAATCAAGCTGAACAATTTCAGGAACATTTTACTAATTTTTTTTCTTCAACCATATGAAAATATATAAGAAGCCACTTTAGACTTATTCTATTTCTTTGCATGATCTGAAAGTGCGTATTTATTCTGATATACTCTATTACACAGTTTCACAACACACACACATAAAATAAAGCCGGAAATGAATATAAGAATCCTTTTTCGACAGGTTTTCCCAAAGAATGACTGTTATTCCTTAAGCTCTTAAATTCCACTATTTGGATCTCGATGGAAAAATGTATAATAATAAGAGAAAGAAAATATTCAGAAAACAGCTATGCTTATTTCAAAATATTCGAGTAAATATTGGAATAAATTGTGAGAAAAATAAATTGGCTTAGGAATAAACCTATTTTTTTCATTTATTTTTTGTTGATTTGACGTTAACATTAAACATTTTCTACTCGCCAAGGATGAGATTTTATGATAAAAATAATAATCTGTATCTCAGTAATAAAATAATGTACTTTAATTTTCTGCAATGAATTGTATATATATATATATATATATATATATATATAACTATATATATTTCGGGGAAATATTCATGGGGAAGAGTAGGTACGTATTCGCAAGAAATTTGTGTAGTGCCTTAAAGGTTTTTAAAAGTTTTTTAATAGTAATATTCTTTTTTTTTGTTTTGTTTTTGTTTGTTAAAGATTTAGTCATAAGAATAGATAATTAATTTCTGTCTGAAATAATTTTAGTGATCTTGAAAAGTTTCTACTTTTTATTCTGTCCTGGTGTCATTGGTAAAAATTTGTGTTACGTTTTGATCGCATGATTACATTTTTAATACAATTTTTGTTTAATAAATACTACTATTTTTATTTAGAGTCTTAGACTTTTGTTTTGTAATTTGTTATGGGGTTAGTAAGTTTTATTGAAATACATTTAGTGAAGTTATAGATGTTTACCATGTTTACCAACTCTTATGTTTTTTGATTTTCTGAATCTGCTGTTATCCTATTTTTTTATTTGCTTCACTGAAATGTGATAGTTTAATCAGAAAATGTATGTTTAATCCCTGAGTTTTCAAACATAGATAGATAGGTAGATATGCAGCACTAAATATATATGCTTCATAAAAAAACTAAAATTTAAGGAAATATTTTTAAAAAAAATTAATATTTAAGCAAACAATAGAAAAATAAATTTAAATTATTAAACAAACTAAAATTCCAAACCTAAAACCCAAAAATCAATATAAACCATTAAAGAACCAAACAAATTAAAGACAGTAAAATCATAGAAAAAGAATTAATGTAATTAAGAACCATAGAATACCATAGAATTAATGTAACCAGAACCATAGAATTAATGTAATTAATATTGTTCAATACTTTGGAATAGATTATGAATTTTTGAAAGCACATCAGATGTATATAAAAAAACATGTTACATAAAATAAAAATAAATTATTAAGAAAATGCTCATAAGTGGAATAAAAATTAAAGCAAAAGTCGCTTGTGAAGTGTTTATTAATATTTGCTTGGTTAAAAATGTTGTCATTCTTTCTGTTTTCTAGTCTATACAATAATAATGTATAACGTCATTTGCATGGAATCGAATAGCAGAAAGGTTTCAAATAATTACATGTGTTAAGTTATTTTTCGAATTTAAAATTTGAAAATCTTTATTGTGTTTCTAGTAATAATTAATAAATAAATGTAAAATGTTTTCCTAATTATACAATTGATTTCAGATATAGTTCCCACAAATTGAAGGCAAATTTTCCAAAAAGTTGGAACAATTCCAAGGTGCTTATTATAGTACAGAGCTATGAATAAGACATAAAATAAACTCTCTATTTCCATTATGTACTTAAAAAGATGTGGTAAAAGCTGGCATTAACTTGAAACAATGTGTGTCTGCGGTTCGTAACGTGGGAGCAATTGGACGAATTCAAAACTCTAATATCTTCTCTTTACCTACACATTTCCTTTGGGTTCAATTGTATAACTTTAATTAAAGAAGTCTCCTTAAGTATTAAAATTAACAATACAACAACTTTATGTGAACTAAAGACTTTGTATTGTATCTATTGTAACGAAGCAGTTATGTTTGCATCTTAGAAATCTATATAATATTGCTAAAGTGTGTAAATATTCTGTGAAAATTTACGCAGAGAACTAAAAAAGATCTCTGAATTCTGTATAGATTTGCTTAGCATTAAGATCAAATTTGAAAAATCATAATATATAATTAAATTTCTAAAAGATGATTTCCATTTTCTATTAATGTATTCACTTGTCATTACTTTATTTTCATCATTATGTAACTATCAATCTATCTGTATGTGCATCCATCCATCTAATACTGATTACAATTTACATGTTATCAGGAAACTGTAAAATGGTTATTACAGAACACGGGTTTTTTATATACATTCTTTGGGTACCTAAAATGATAATGGTTGGAAATTTCTTTATGGGTCTGCTTATTTTAAAAGAGGCTTGGAATAAATATTTTTCATTTTTAAATCTACGTAAAAGTTTTTCAATATTCTATTATACTGAAAGTGAAATATATAAATTGCTAAACATATAAATACTAAACATGTAAATACTAAATATATAAATTATATTACCTAAATATGTCTGATATATAAATATATCTTCGTAAAAATTGTGTGTAATCTTTAGTTCAATCATGCGTATTTAATATACGTCATATTTCGTGACAGTTATATTATTCTACGGAATGTATACTTTGCTCCTCATATCTAAATAGTTTTTATCTTTCTGAATGTAAGATATTACGCGTGAAAGTGCTAAAAATAATGATTTCTGCAGAATTATATTTTCCCTACCTATTTAAAAATACTTTACATCTATCTTATTGATTCGTTTGAAGTTTTTCAGATCGTTAAAAATATTTTTAAAAAAAATTTAAGAAATTAGAGAGTAAATATATATTTTCAGAAACCTTAATCAATTTTGCTCTTTTGGTTGCCCATTTCTGCAATGAAATATAAAATAACGTAGATTTGAGAAGGAAAGCAGAAATTGTATGGACATAACATTACGTCCTGAAAATCAAAATGGCCAGTAGACGGTAGCCTTTAGTAATTTAATTCCTATTAATGCCTTTGTTGTCTAAGCTTCTTTTGATTATTTTTTTCCAGGAATCGTTCGAAGAGACAAAAATTATAAATTTTAATGCAACAATTTATAAAATTATTTTTTTCATATTAAATAGTTTATATTTGTGCCATTAGTTATCAGTACTCATTTGACTTATAATTTCTAGAGAAAAAATTAAGTTCAGTTAAATTTCAGTAACTTTTTACCTGTTGTATTAAGCCTATGATTAAAAAGAAATCTAGTTTCTATAATATTTCTGCTTGAGACTTAAATATGATTATTCCCCATTATATTAAATATAATTAATATCTTTTAGAATTTTTATTTGTCAAAAAATGACTTATTCACACATATATTATTTATGCATATACCATTACCTTCTTTTCCACAAAACAATCATAACTTAAAAATATTTCATCATTTTTTTGAAAACTCATTTAAAAAATTATTTCTACCCCCCCTCGGAAAAAAAAATCATTATAAAATCACAATCAGAAAGTATTCGATTATTTGTGATGACGTGATATTTTTTACATATTTTTGGAATGATGCGCAATAACCCATGAACTAACAAATGAGTGCTTATTTCCAAGCATACTTAACATATTAAAATAACTACTATTAGTTCTGTGAAAAAGAGATTAAGATATCACTCATAATTTAACAGATACTCAATTCATTTGAGAAACAAAATCTTGAAAAAGTTATTATGGTCAGATAATTCACCGTTTCCCTCTTTTATATTTAATAATTTTATAAACTGCTGTTTGTAGAAAATGCAACACCATGAAAAAATCATCAGGATCAAATGAAATTCGCAGCAAATGTCAATTATAGGATATTATGCAAATTAATAAAGTTTCAGAGCCATCGCGCGTGCGCGGCGCGCGCAGCGCCCTCTGAATTGATGCTGAAAGCGTATAAATAAAGTGCTGTAGCGGGACGTTGAAAAAAGTCTATGATTATTTGTTAGTGGCAAACGTTTAGTGAGACCTGAGTATGCCTCCACGACGGAAGAATAAGAAATTCAAGCAACTTACGGAGTTTGAACGAGGGAGGATAATCGGCCTTCGAGAAGGAGGATTTTCCTATCGCGCAATAGCAGCTCGTATGCAGCGGAACAGTTCCACAGTGATGCGAGTTTGGAAGCAGTGGACCGACGAGCACCGAACAACTCGAAAAACAGGCACTGGACGACAGAAGGTGACGTCAGAGCGCGATGATCGACACCTGCTCCGCATGGCGGTGAATGATCGCACAGCTTCCTCCAGGCAGCTGGCAGCACGTTGGTCTACTGCTACAGGTGTACAATTGTCGGCTTCGTCAATTCGTCGTCGTCTGCTGCGCCGTGGATTGCGTGCAAGGGTGCCTTTATACAGGATTCCCCTCACGGCGAATCATCGACGGCTGCGTCGGCAGTGGGCTCTTGAGCACAGAGACAGGCGAGCTGATTGGCACCAAGTTGTCTTTTCAGATGAATCACGCTTCAATTTGTGGACCCATGATGGCCGTGTTCGTGTTAGACGTTATGCCGGTCAACGCTGCCTTCCTGAGTGTATTATTGAACGACATAGTGGTCGAACACCCGGAGTTATGGTCTGGGGTGCGATTTCGTATCATGGACGATCCACTTTGATACGAATTGAGGGTAATCTCAATAGCAACAGGTACGTCCGTGAAGTGCTACAGCCCGAAGTCGTTCCTTTCCTTCAAGGCATCCCTGGAGCTATCTTTCAGCAGGATAATGCACGCCCACATGTTGCGCGGACTGTTCGAGACTTCTGTTCAGCACAACGCATGCAACTTCTTCCTTGGCCTGCTTATTCACCGGATATGTCGCCTATTGAGCACGTGTGGGATATGGTTGGTCGGCGTCTCGCTCGTGATCCGCGTCCTGCAGTTTCCAAAGACGAACTTTGGTTGCGCATACAAGCGATATGGAATTCTCTTCCTCAAGCAGATATTCAACATCTGTTTGACTCCATGCCACGTCGTATAGCAGCACTTATTGCAGCGCATGGTGGCTGCACCAAATACTGATTTCGGATGCTTAATTTGTTTCTTTTGTTTTGAAAATTTCATAATTTATTTGTATCAGTACAAGTCGTTTCTGCATTAAATTTCATTTGATTCTGATGATTCTTTCATGGTGTTGCATTTTCTACAAACAGCAGTATACTTATCTATAATTAGCGAAACCGATTTTTTGATGCCAATTTTTTGCTTACGTAAACAAATGAGATGATTGATTTCAATTGCATTTGTGCATGAAAATCTTTCTTCATTGACAAACATTCATCTGATTAATAATCAGTTTGCTGTAAGATTTTAAATTGTATTTTCATGATTATAAAAAGTTTTGCTTTAAAAATAAGTTTCATATTTCAATAAATGTAAATGCAAAATTTGTTTTAAAGCATACTTTAAAAAAAAGAACATTTTAACGGCAGAATAGGAATGATATTTTTTACTGAAATTTAATTAAAACGTTTATAAGAAACAATATTTTTGCACAAAAACAACGAAAAAGAAGTAAGCTTGTTTACAATCCAAAGAGCGAATTGTATCATTTTGAATATTTTGGCTTCGTTGAAGGTTACAAAAGAAACGCTTCAGGAAAGCTGATAAGTTTCAAATAATTCTTTAGAGCTAAGTTATGAAACCCAATTTAATTTTCCGTAAGAAAAATATAGTTCTATTTCACAGAAGCCAATGTGTTGTTTGTTCAATCAGTAATGTCTCTTCTTGTACAATAAATCAAAGACATATTCCATCTTTGTAGAACACATACGGTAGATTTTTAATTTTCTATTGGTAAAGCTAGGCTATTGGCATGGGGTATTTATTTATTTACTTTTTCTATGAAAGAACTAAAAAATAGTTGCGAACTAGAATCCATGAAGGTTAAAACATTAGCAGTTTTAGAATTCTTTGGTAACTACATCAAAGGGCACTGTGTCACGTGATACCATTTCACTTGCTTCTCATCTAGATAGTTTTCACATTTTGATTCGAACGGATCATTTCACTTCGGAGCAGCATCCTCACTAAGTCAGAATTAAAAAATGAAAAAAAAAAAAAAAAAAAAAAGAAGAAGATTGTGAAAAGAATGTATAGCAACGACATTTCAAACATCCTCTTTCAAAAGATAGGTGACAGCTTTCAGAAAGTTTTCTTTTTATGCTGCTTCTTTTCAGATTCTTCAGAAAGTTTTAAATTCCTTTTTTTGAAAAGAATTGTGTGAAATTTCTTATTGAAAATATCCCAGTGATTTGTTTTGACATATCATTCACATTAAATGATATAAAATTCAAAATCAGTTTGTGGGAAACAATAGATGTTCATTTTTATTGCTCTGGAAACTGAGATATAAATTCTCTTCAAAGTTTGTCTTTTCTATAGTTTCTAATATAAAGTAGAACACGCACAAATCCTTAATACTACATACGAATTACACGGCAAAAATATATATCACATTTATTAAATAACTCAGGTTACATTTAATAAATTATCTTTAAGAATTGTATTAAAATATTTTTAATAAATATATTCTATTCTGAATCATGTGTATTGTATAAAAATACCGAATACTTTTATAAGTCAAATTTAGATTCTTCATTCAGTTTTCTGTCACCTGAAATAGTTATATAAAATTCCATTACTTAATATTTTTTCATTATTTTTCCAAAGTGTATGGAGTTTGTATTTATAGTTCAGAATTTAGCTGGACATTTAAATAACACAGTGATTAAACCAAATAAATGATAATATTTTCTCCCTTCATACATATTTTATCTTCAGTTACATAAAATTACATTGTTAGTCTAGAACGTTAAGAACTTTTAGAATTCAATCCATATCAGCTTCGAGGTTCCGTAATTAATAATTTTCTCCAAATTTATACTACTGACCTATTAAAACAATTTAAGCTATCAAAATTATGTATTTGCAATGTATTTGTTGAAAAGCTACCTATAAAAGAACCTACATCATTAAATTGGTGTGGATTCAGTAAAAAAGCTGTGATTAGGCATCTAGTAACAGCGAAGAATTAATTGTCTCTTACGTCACAGAACTCTGAATCGGTTCATAGACGGTTTTCCGAAAATCTATATACTTATATCTATGTTTCTCGTTATAGAACTTAAATATATAAATAATAAAACTGACTTACTAAAAGGAAAAAAATATTTGAATTTTTCAGTTATTTAATTTGTTAGAATTTTAATTAAATAAATTATTTTGAATTGTATTTTAAATGTACGAACTAAACAAAATCGTGTACTAAATCGTAATACCAAAGAACTAAATATAAAACCCAATACACCTATATTTAAAACTCTTAAGAACTGTATTTTAAAACCTGCAAAGTTATGATAATTATAGAGCTCCAATATAGTTGTTGAAAGATCACCAGTAAAGGGATCAAAATCATTTAATCGGTGTGGATCTAGTAATTCCAAAGACTTTTCGGAGAAAACCCCAAAAAATTTAATTATTCCTATGTAATTTAATACCTAGTATATTATATTCACTTTGAAATATCCAATACTTAATTATTGCATTGATTTATATACCGAAACAAAATATCTACTTATAGAAGCTTTTTTAATATGTGGCAAGCTCTTTATAAATGCATTCGTATATTCTTGTGACTTACGAGCCAGATTAATCTGAAAATTAACAAATGAATAGTGGAATGAAAACACTTTTAAGCTAGGTATTTAAAAATAGTAGTAATATTAAAACATCTCAGCGTAAAAGCTTTATACGTCAAATGAATTTTAATTTTGTTTTGAGACATTTATCAGTATACACTAAATATCAAATAATGAATCAATCACAAAATTCTTTTATATTCATCACACTTCGGGGAATCTTAAGGATTATTAGCGTGAGACCTCTTCATTTTAAGCTTCGTTCAAACGAAGAGGATGACAACTGAGTTGCCACCTACTTCTTCAAGGATGGTTGGTTGATTTTATAACGTCACACGTGAAGCAACACCAAGGCTATTGTCAACGAAACTCGAAATTTTGAGCCTCGTTAAAGTGACTAATTGCGACATCTAAGCTGGCATCCTCCCTGCTAAATTCCACACCACTCCAATGGAAGGAATTTCTGCCACGACTAATTTAACGTGCTTCAGCCCTTTAGTGATATCAATGCTCGAACCTACGACTGAAAGAAAACCACCGGCTACGAGTTCACAATCAGAAATCCTAGGCTGTATCTACCTTTTCAAACTTCCACACTACGCTAACGCGAAGAATCGCAAATTAACTGATTTAATGTGCTTGAATCCCTCAGTAGGCTAGTCTTCAATAGCATCAGGACTCGTATCCATAATAAAATGAAAGCTACATCGGTGAGAGTTTGCGAATATGATAACTATGCTACCGAGGACATGTAATATATATTTACAATATTCCTTTTAGGCAGAATTAAATCACAACGGATTTTAATGAGCAGGAATTTCAATCTTATTTTATATCCCAACACTATTTTTAGAAGGAATATTTGCATTTTCCTGAAAAGTTTTTTTTTATTAGATTAACACTATTTTTAGAAGCAATATTTACATTTTCCTGAAAAGTTTTTTTTTATTAGAATAACACTATTTTTAGAAGCAATATTTACATTTTCCTGAAAAGTTTTTTTTTATTAGATTAACACTATTTTTAGAAGCAATATTTACATTTTCCTGAAAAGTTTTTTTTTATTAGATTAATACGTTTTGAGTGCATTAATTCTCATAAATTTGCGAAGTAAATTTTGAACTGATGTTTTGGAAAATATTTCGCACGAACTAACATTGAAATTGAATAATGTATTAAATTTCATCAGCTTTTAATTTTTATATGTAATAAAATGCCTTAACTATTAATATCTTAAAATTTAAAAATCAGAAATATGTGTTAAGAATTCAATACATATATTTACATATATCAAGTTTTCTCCTTATAGAACTTACAAATACAAATAATAAAATTAATTGAATAATAATAGAAAGAAAATATTTTCAATTCTCAGTTATTTAAATTATTATAATTTTAATTGAAATCAGTTTTTCTAATTAGATTTGAAATGAGTAAACAAAAGAAAATCGGTTAAAACAGTAATGAACTAAATTTAAAACCGGATAAATATAGTTTAATATTTTGCAATTTTTCATACCATATGTATAACTATAATGTTCAATTATCATAAAAAATGAAACAGATTAAATGGCGTAGAAATGAATTTAATTTTAAAGATATAACACAATGTATAGGTATTTTGAGTTTAAAATTGAAAAACAGGGATTGAATTAAATGTTTTTATTTGTTTGTTTGTTTTTAATTTCAATGTTTAGAGGCCATACAAAAAAGTCACATTGTGTTAAAGGAATAATTTCTAACATTTTACATTTGGCTGATAAGTGTATGTTCCTCAAATTCTTAATTTAAAATTGTTGTTTGTCAAATATTAACAGCAACACATTAAATTTCAGAAAAACATGTGTTTTGTAAGAGATGAAAAACAGTCTTTGTCTTATAGTTATCTTATTGTGAATTAAATTTATTTTAACAATTATTTATATAAAACCAGTACATAAAGTAAGGAAATTATTTATTTAATCCAATGTGACTTTTTTGTATGGCCTCTAAAAATTAGAATTAAAAAGAAAAAAAACAAATAAAAACATTTCATTTAATCCCTATTTTTCAATTTTAAACTCAAAATAATTGTATATCGTGTTATATCTTTAAAATTTTATTTATTTCTTCGCCATTTAATCTGTTTCATTTTTTATGATAATTTTCAAGTACGTTCGTAATTAAAGCGCAAAATACACATTATCATTAATTAATCAAATTCTTTAAAACATTCTCTTTTAATGTTAAATATTACAGCGAAAAACTGGCACAGATTTATTATCCTAGCAGTGATTGATTAGAAACTAGTTTTTAAATTACATTTCTTAATTAACTACTAATTTTAAGTGAGCATTATTTTTAATTTTAAACTTAGGTAACTTTATTTACGCTTACTGTTAATGGTTCTCGGAAAAAAATATTTTCGTCTACATAGAATTTTCGATAAAATTAAAATTAATTAATACATTATAAGTATTTTGTTAACAAATTTAATTTTTGTGATTTTATATTTTGTTTATTTACGTCCAATTATATATATATATATATATATATATATATATGTTTGTGTGTGTGTATGTAATTTTATGTTTGGTTTATAACAAGCATTTAAAAGAATATTAGCATGTGATTAAGAGCAATTTTTATTAATATAATTAGAAATGTTATTAGATTTTCAATCGTATCTTTTATTCCCCATAAATGTTTCATTTTTATTTTACTTATAGGATAGCGAATTTATTGGTATAATTCGTTTACTTGTTTGCTGATTTTATTTACTTGAACATTTAAAAATTCTTTCTATTTTGACAATTATTCATTTTTTTTTTCGATTTCCATAAATAATATTTTCATATTTTACAAATACGTTCTCTTTTTCTCAGGCATAGTTCCTTCAGATGTAAATGGTATTCTGGACCACACTCATCCATTTTTTTAAATATCGAACTTTTTCTAGAACAAGAAACGAAAGAAATTTCCTGCTTTGGTATTCTCTTTTGTCATGTGTTTGCGTTTCAGAAAATATAACATCCCCAGTACGTTGCATTCTATTCATTCGTTTGAGTAATTGAAAATCCTTCCATCACATGTATACAAATTGGTTTTTCTCTGTATAATGATACAAGATAGCTTTCGAATTTAAATCGTGTATATTCACACTATAGGAAGCTTGGTTAGTAGTTGCATATGCTAGAAACTTGGGTAGAAAATGATTTTGAAAAGGAAACGCATACTTATATTTTTGTAATATATGTACATTTATAAAATAATTTAAAGTAAATATTTGATTCATGTTTCGCTTTCATAGAGGATCATTTTAAAATTTTCGAATTTATCTAAGCTTTTGCTTTCTTCATTCATTTTTGAATAAATATGACACACAAAATAAATGCTTTACATAAGATTTAAAAATATTGATGGTATATAATCTTTTAAATAATGTACCGATAGCTCTATGACCTACTATAGGAATGCTAATAATAGTCCTTCGAAGAAATTCTTATTATTACTTCTATTTTTATCTCTTCTTATAACTTACCATTTTCTCATCTTAGAGATATTTCAGAAAGTACTATATAATTTTAATTCTTGGAGAAGTTTTCATTAATTTTGTTTAAGTAAACATTTTTAAGACATTGATATCAAATTCAAGCATTTAGTTTTTGTTTTCTGCATTCTTTACTGATTATTCTGAGCTAACAAACTTGCGTAGGTAAAATGTTACTTTTTACGGTATTTTAAGAAATGTTGAACTTATTGTTCTAAATTCTTCCTGGGACGTAATGGAGTTTCTTATCAATTCATTTAGATAATTATTAATCAGGAATCAGTTATTTTTAAGCTCAAAATTAAAACTTTTTTTGGAAAATGGGGAATTCTTATATTTCAAAAGTAAAATTTCAATTTTCAACAGAATATTATACATCTGAAGAATTTTTTTCATGTATTTTGATTTTAAAATTACGTGGTAGTTTAAATGCATCTGAAAAAACGAAAAAGATAAAAATCGAAACAAAACCATATTTTTAAAAATTTTACAATTTATAAGACATGTTTCTTGAACATGGCAATCTGATTTTGGTGGTTACCAATTTTGTTCCCACTAAATACTCATCGCGTGTGATAATAATTGCCTAATACATGTTTTAATGAACAGATTATTTCGCATTTGTACTTTTGAATATAAAAATATTTAAATATGTGAGGTTTTACTTCTCCATTTCACCGAGGTTCAAAATAATGAACTCCTTTGTCAATATTCACAAGTATTTACAGGGACATCAAACGGAAAAAAATATCTGACCTTATGAATATCTTTTTAATCATTGAAACTATTAGTTTTGATAAAGTTCGAATATTAAAAACTGGGATGGAAGTTAAAAATATATACATTATTCACATTCTTCTTATAATTGCTGAGCTTTATTTTTTTTAAAATTTTCAGATTTTTGATTAATATTATTTATCTTAAGACGATGTATTTTTTTAATTTATGGAAAGAATAAATAAGCTTAGAATACATGCCTAATAATTCAAAGTAGGTATAGATACATTTAATTACTGCAATAAATGGATGCCACGTAACATGAATATGGAATTTCGTTAATGAAATAAAAGCTCTTGCAGAAAACATCTGAGCTTATTAAAAGTGCATCTTCAAACTCATTAAAACTATTAATACTAAATACTAATGAATACATAGGAGTTGAAACATTTGAAAAAATTTAAAATTATGCATAAACATGCCGCATCAAAATTTAGAGTGCATGAATTAATCGTATGAAACTAATAGTGAATTACAAAGTTATTTTTCACAGAGATTCTCTCAAGCATTTATTCTACATAAATTTGTTTGTTTCTATTTATATTGCATAAAAGTAAAACACAAGTTATATTTTTGAAGAGGCGTTTAATTTTGAATCATAATGAAATGGACACGATTATAAATTTTCTTTACTTGACACTACTTCAATACTTTGGACCCAACTTTATTTGCTATGAACAACTCTCATTATCAAGCCAATATGATCTAAACTGGAATTAGAACTCGAAACTGATGTTCTGCTTAGGATCGGTGACCCCGAATCTCGCGACATTGTCTACTAATATATATATATATCGTAAGGATTTGAGTCATTTCATAGATATTCTGCAATTTCTGCAGTTTGATGATAAATTGACTCTTTCGACTCCACTTAAAAAGGACAAATTTCGTTTTGCTTCCTAGATTAGTTTATAAGAGTTCCGTAAAATCCTTTCTTAGTGAGCGTCTACATCGCAAAATGAGTAACTGTACCAAATTTCAAGTCAATCGGTTGTATAGTCTTTGAGATCTCGTGATGAGTCAGTCAGTGGTATTTCGCTTACATAAATATAGATATATAGATGAAACAAATGGGGAAGGGAAAAATGTCTCAAAGGACAATTATATTATAATACTGCCCTCTCTTTGTTGGTAGAAATGCGTCAAAATTGAAAAGAGCTGCTACTGATTTGCTAAAATAAAACTTCCAAATGATTCTTCTCAAAGGTTATGATAAATGACCTAAGACATTCTTACCGTTAACCGGTGTAAAAAAAGAATCAGTATTTCTATCTTGAATATAAAGCTTTGAAACTTAATGGTAGTGGAAGAAACCAAACGGTAAAATTTTACAATTCCTCTAGGAGTAATGTGTAAATATGTAATCAAATGAAGAAATTGTACTCAATGTTACTGATTTCAAAAGAATTTGTTTATATTTCTGACAATTCTCTAGATATTACTCCTAAAAGTTCTTAAATGTTACTTATAATTTGTAAATCTATTCAAATTTCAAATTTTTTGTCTTAAGAAATTAAGTATACTTTGCTAGCTTTTCTGAAAACCACGAAAATTAAGCGTTGTCAATGTTCGCTTGCCCAGAACATGGTCTTTCATTTTGAGCCTATTTTTTGAAAATGGAAAGAAATGATATATTAAGGTTTTGAAGGAAAATCATGTGTGAAAACCTATAATGAGAATTTAATATATTCAGTAAAATAGAAATGTTTTGCTTGAAAATAATGGTATTTTTTTGTTCAATAGGAATTTTTATTGATATAAATGTTGTACAAGTCTTAAACTGTTTAAAATATCTCCTTACATATATTTTCTGCTATATTTTTTTGTGAAAATTCAGAAAATTTCTCTCGATTTCTTATTGTGACCAAACTGATTATTAATAGCCTTTCTAGGTTGCTAAGAATTCCGGTCCTTCTGTAATAAATGATTACTTCTATCCGACTATTGTGCCATAGCTGAATTAAATGTAACTAACTCTAATAGTCAATAAGTGCTCCAATGGTACTCAAGTCTAATCCAACTTAACTATTTATTTTTCAATTACTATAATATAATATATAATAGATATCCTTAGATTGCACAGCTAGCCAACGAATTTAAATATCGCTGCAATTACCAAGCTCTTTTAGTTGAAATTGCTTTCTCCAAGTCCTCTGTGGCAACAATAACCGATAACTGGAACTTTTGATATTATCGGCCGCTTGTTAGAAGTTTTTCAGATTTAACCACACTCTCCAAATTCTCTCATATCTGAAACTGTACACCTAAATATCAACAACTAAATTAAAATAATGCGGTAGGGAGATATATATTTGTGCCTTGGTTTTCAATCTATTAAAATTAAATCGTATTCTCTCAAATTCTTCTACATAAATATTTACATAAAGAGGAAGTTGTTATATATAGAGAGTGAGGGGGGATGGGGGAAGATGGAAATGCCGAGGGAGTTTGTGAAATTCTTTAATCGATTTGAGAATTCTCGTGGACTTCTATCTATATTTCATAAGAATAAGAAAAGATACACATATTTCGAGCGAAAATAATATAAAAAATGATCAAGTCTGAATAAATATTGGATACATACTCTCAAAAAAGGAAATAAAGTATGTAAAATCTCTTTCATCAGAAAGTTATTTATATTTTAATTCTTGTTCTGTTAACTTTGTATGTAGGAGAAATGGAAACTTATTGTTTATTTCATGAAATATATATAAAAAGTACTAAAACGGCAACTGTTAAGCACCTTGGCTGCATTCTTAATTAATAGCATCATTATTTTTATCTGACACAAGTAGTTAAAAAATGAATTAAAAAAAAAGTTTTCCTAAAATTTATTTATATAATATTCATACATAAACATATTAAGTCAGGTTAAAGTTTAATCTTTCTACATACTGCATGTAATCAATGTAGGTTTTTTTTTTTATTTATGTTAGAAATATTTAAATGTTTTTTAATATTCTTCTTGAAAGATAGATATATATCGCTATATCGATTCAGCCCTTATGTTAATGATATATGTTCTACAACCTGCTTAGAGCTTAAATTAACCAAATGTGTATTCTTATCTATTTGGAATCAAAATTTACATACAAAACATTAGATATGAAAATTAACTATAACAAAACACCCTTTTTTTAAGTGATTTCCGGTTCATGAAATGCGTCTTCCTCTTGCACGGATGGCAGTTAATTGGTATGTAATGTGAAATATATTTTTAAGAAACTTACTAAAAGTGGAATCGCTCTACCCGAGTGGCTTTGACTGCTAGTGCATCGCCGGCTTTATTTCCATCAAGCCATGGGTTTTAGTCCGGATGCCTTATAAGACCCGACCATGTTGAGCAGCTGATACACGTTTAGCCTATCGAGGCTCCGAGTACTTTCGGCGTAGGGATGAAGTTTGGAGAGGCAGGTGCTAGATACCATGTGTCATCTTCTTCACATGACAGAAATTAAAAATTATGAGTTTCGTCTCCATTTGTCCTCGCGTTGCTTCCAAACGAGACGGTAATAAACAATCAGTCAATCTTACTAAACATAGTTTTTAAATGACGATAATCCGGTTACAAAAGATCCACTTTGTTTTCAACTCTGATAAAAACATTTGAGCATCTAATTTATCTAACCCCTTCAGAATATACTTTTCATGAATAGGCTCAACCGTAAAACTACATTAACTTCCGATCTTGTCAATCAATTTATTCTAATTTAATTTTAAATATTCTTAAGAAAACTTTTTTGGTTATATTATGTTGGGTAACTCGTTCAAAAGTACCTTAGTTAAATGCATATTAAGTAACCACCAAATTTAATTTTTAAAAGTCTTTATATTTTTACAAGGGATTCTTTTATGGCACTAAGACTTTCCTGGCTTTGGTCACTTTCAACCAAACATTCACTTTTTTGACAGTCAATGACCAATTCTATCTCGTGTTGAGGATTTTTCGAAGATCAGATTCATTCATTAAGCCTGTTAACTCTTCCTTAGTTACAAATGTAGCTTCAGCGATGAAAAAAAATTGTGTTTAAAAAATTGATAAGCAATCCCGATGCGTATCAACTTAAAAACACTTTATTTTGACCGAAGAAACAATAAGCATTTGCCCGAAGTTATCAAATCATGCTTTTATCGAGAAATAGATGTTAGCTCTTAATTAATGGGAATGAAGCAATTGTAGCATTAATTACTGATTTTTATGTGATTGCTTATCAATTTTCCCTTTGAATAGGGCATTCTGTATGATGAAGCAACTATCGAAAATTTAAAGTATTCTTGGCATGATCAGAGCTTTCTTTCACCATGCATCTGTAAAACTAATCCTTTGGTATTTTAAATATAATACACTTCAAGACCGACAGCTCAATTACTTTTTATTAAGGTACGCATTAATGCCAGTAGTATCTTTGGTGCACTCCCTTATAATATATTTAATAGTTATATCCTCACAATTAATGCTTCTTCTATCTACCTAATATTTATACTCTTGTCACGACGGAAAAACTGTTTGATAAATTTATCACGGTGGAGTATTAGTCAGGGAAGGAGGCTCTTGGATATAAAAAGAAAAAAAAATCTATTGAGAAAACATGGCTTATTTATAAAATAAATTTCAACTGAAATGTTTGGAAATCTAAGACGAAACTCAAATTTTTTGTTAAAAATGCTTACAATATTTCCATCTGATATATTCTTAATTCTTGATATATTCTTAATGTTGAAGATTTTACATTCTTTTTAAGGAAATGGGGGAAAGGAGAAAAGATTGAGCCACACAATAATTACAAGTATAGAAAACAAAATACATTTTTAGAATTACGTTTGCTAGATTCTCGCTCTTAATTCCTATGTTTTAAATAAGCTTTATAAAATTTTTGAAAGAACTTCAAAATATTTTAAAACTCTTATGCGCTAATAGGAATGAAATTTGAGGAATATATAGACAGTAACAAATGCTTTTATTCTATCTCAAATTGAATTTTAAGATTCTTATCAATCTCTGAGTTAAAAAAAAATTCCGATCTCTTATATTTCCTAACAAGAAAGAATTAAATAATTTCTATATTGGGTCTTTTCCAATAAAATTTCTCATTAATTCGTGTGTGTTGTTGGCCTTTATATTGTTATCAAATGCTCTTTCCTCTGTGTTAAAAACATTTGAAGTTTACAATAAAGGTTAAGGACTAAAAAGAATTTCTTTAAAGTTCACTATTCTTAAATTTATATTTCCATAAATGATAATATAATATAATAATGTAATAATCATGATTTTAAGATTTTGTAAGAAAAACCTTCCAGTAAATAATAGTCTCATCCCAGGTATTAAGACATTTTACTCTAATAAAATGAGCTTTGCCAATATCGAGAAACATATGTAGAAAAGATATTTCTTTTTATGCGCTCTTTTAGTAAACATATAATATAACGTCCTTGAAATAAATCGAAGATGAATCAAATATTCGGTAGCACGGGGAATGAGGAATTGAGAAATTTCACACAAGAGACGCAAACAGTAAAGGAGTAGTAGTTAGTCAGCCCTAAAGAAATATTTTGCTTTTTCATTTTATGTTCAGGATATAAAATCATGGTTTTCGGAAAATTCTTTTTGTTCAACAAGCATTTGAATTTCCAATAATTTTATATTCTGCCCTTGTTGTAACGCAAAATTCGAATCAACATAAAAAGATTTGTTGTTGGGAGGATTTTAAAATTTCACTTAATAAAAAGGATAAACCAGCGTCTGACATTTCTAAGCATTCGAATATTTGAGTTACTTGTACTTTAACCATTCAATTGTTTTTCTCTTAAGTTGAATGAGGTTTTCTAGCATTGTTTCGTTTAGCTTAATAAAAGTGTTGTCGGTTATAACTTTTGCTCTATTGAATATGAAAACATGCATATTGATTTGATAAGTTTTAGAGCTAGTTTTCTAGTTCCCGAAATTATTAAAACTAACGAATAAGAGATAAATCGTATTAGAATATGGATTTACATAAGAATTGTTCCGTTTTCATATACATATCTCCGATACGCAATTCACTTAAATAATCAAAATTTACCAATAATAATATTTTTCTGTAAATGTTTCTTTTGGTTTTTCAATGCGAGCATCATTCATTAAACAATATAAAATGTTTAAGGTAAAATAATTTTAAAGAAATGTCGTAATTTACATAGTAAACTTATAAATGGAACAGAAAGGTGAGAACAACCAAAATAAAAACGACCATATTCAAAATTATTTCAAAATGTAGATAAATATATTTTGAATGAATATTCATATAACTCTAAATATGAACAACTGTTCTATAAGAAGTATTCTTTACGATGCTGTTAAATCTCCTTGTCTACTGATAATTATTTATTTCAAATATATATTATTTCCTCAGAATGTGAAGAAAGAGCTTTTTTTTCTTAAATTTATATAATTGGAATTTCTTAGTAATCTACTTAATGTGTTAACTTTATATATATATATATATATATAAAGTTACATACACTCTCCCACACACATTTATATATATACATAAAGTTACATACATTCTCTCTCTCTCTCCTCTCTCATACACACACACACACACATATAAATATGTACATGTGTGTGTGTGTGTGTGTGTGTGTGTGCTGCACTTACAATTGTATAAGACGCTCCCAAAGTATTTAATAAATTTTTCTGAAAGAAAAAGTAAACTTTAAAGTATAATGCTTGAAATAATGGATAAAATGGAAAACAAATATTTTTATAGGGTTGCAGTACAGGAGCATTATGAGTATTTTACGCTGCTAAGATTGGATGTCACGAAAAAATTAAGAGATCATATGTTGAATACACATTACTGCAACTACAACTACAGAAATCAAGACCTCTTAATAAGTACCTAATTGGGAATCCATTTTGGCCCAGGTGAGTCCTGGCGAACCCGCTGGCCGCATATGGCTTGCTAGGTATCAGCCTGCGGCCCGTAGTTCTGGGTAATCTGTGAATAAAGATTTAAATTTTTACTGCGTATAAAAGTGCCAAAGAAATTCCATCACGAGTTGTTCGTACCATATCTTATACGATTGGAATATCTCACTATCTGACTCAACTTTTATCACGATTTTTCTTCAACGTTTTTCAGAAGCAATAACAAAGTTCTTTTTAAAAAGCGCACGGGCCATCTGGTGCGATTGGTGGATACACAATGTATAACTAATTAGCAAACTTTCTGAAGGACGCGGGTGTGCATTATTAGACTTAGAGAGGAAATGCGACACATGCGAAATAGCAGCAGCCAGTCTGTCTGCAGCACGCATAATATATTTGACATAGAAGCGTATTGTTTTCGACAGACTGACTGCTCAGTCCCTTTTGATTGTTAATAATTTACCCCCAGCATTATGTTGCAACTGCTGGGCAGTTTTTTAAATTGTATTTAGTGGGAAAATATTTCATTCAATAAAATGTAATTTCCTTCAATTTGTAGCTGAATATTCTTTATTTCTCTAATGATGTTCGATAGAATTAGTCGCTTCCCCAAATTCAACAACAAATTTGTTAAGATCATACGAGCTTTCTTGAGACCGACAAATTAAGGATTTGAAACCTCCCTATCGCTTATGGTCAACGCAACCTCCTCAACGCCTCAGAAAAGAGAGAACCCTTCTTCTCTTAATACGCGGCGTAAAATCCCTCCTCCCAATGGGTGATCCACGACTTTTGTACGCTAGATGTTATCACAATCTAGAGCTTATATTTTCTTGAATCTCCGACGCAAGACCTTGCTCTGTGTACATAACTAAGACATGCACATATTAATCACAACTAGGGATATACTAGATACGTCACTCACGTCAAACATTTAAAATAGAGGCAGACAATGAAGTCAAATGGAAACTGTCCAATGCGAAACTCAACGCAACAGAGATGGGATTTTAGTAGTAATGGCTCTAATTTAATATTGTGAGAATTATATTTTAGAATGCTTTTTTAAGTATCATGAACATGATATTAGAAAAGAAGAGTCCATCGTCTTTCTTCATTGATAAAATTTAAAATGCCTTAATAACTAGAAGGATAGAGGAAATCAATTTCGGTTTGTTTGCTAAAAGTACAGTAAAAGGTGATGGGACGAGATTTATTAGGAACAACACATAGAGGGATCGAAAAAGCCCCGAGTCACCAATAACCAAACATCTCACCACCATGACATAATAAAACATCCTTCAAAGCAGCGCGAAAACATCTAGTCACTAAAACATATTTCCAAATTTTCCAGTACCAAAAAGTTACCGGTGATGAAGCGCCGATACGTGAGATACTCAACATGATCATCAGAAACAAATTGAAATAAAAGCGGGAATCCAAAATACGAGACAAGTATTTCAGGTTTTTTAGCTGCAAAATGAAACCAAACAAGCATAAATGGATCCAAAACAGCATTTTGTAGAATTGTATTCGACAATGATGCGATAGCTATAAATATTCAAGATGCAAAACACATTCAATCCTTCTTTACCAATTAAAGTGGATGGACAGAGAAAGAAATTTCCGCTGCTAAAACTATACTTCATGAACTTCAAGATTTATTTGAAATATGAATTTTATGTTGGTCATACCAATATCACTCAAAACTGAATTGATACAGAAAGTCATCAAGTAGTACGAGAAGGATGTTTCTGGCCAAAAGAGACGGGCGTGAGCGATTGATAAAGAGACGAAGGACTCTAAAGTTATTGAATAATTATTCGGATCCATCCTTAGGTATCTTCTGTTGTATGAATCAATATGAACGGATCGACCCTATTTTGCATAGGTTATAGAAAACTGAGCAATGTGACTAAGGAAGACAGTTATTCATACTTTGCATGAATGGTGTCTTAAACGCGTGGATAAGAAGTAAGTTGCTTCCGACATTCGATCTGAAGAGCTGCTATTAACACAACTTGACATTTTCCTCTCAGAAAGAGAGAAATGTATTTTCTCACCATATAAGGATTGTTGCAATTTTAGTCATTCTGTTTATTCTTTATAATGTACTTTCGAATGTTGAAAGACTAATGATTACTGCTCTACGTGCAATAATATTGGAAGCATGCTTGGTATTCTTAGACAATATATTATCGTGATACAACAGTTAAAGAAGTAACTCGGTAACTTTCAAATATGTTAGCAGAAATTGGCGAATCGAACACTCAAACGTAAAAAAATGACGATTTCTTTTAAAACTGAAGTTAATTATAATGTTTATATTACCTTTGCAGAGGTATAATAATTGATCTAATGACAATCAAAGTAAAAAAAAATAATAGCAACGATTCTGGAAACGGTTCACGATCCTAATAGATTCCTAGGAGTAGTACGTATTATCAACGATCTGACAGAATTTTTCAGCTATAATGAAATCAATAAATAAACTAACCATAGCAAAAGCCTATTTAACTGGACAAGAAATTTTTAAATATCGTTTAATTAATCGAAGTAAGTTTTGTGCACCATTTCAATCCTGGCATTAGACAGATTTTGGGAAAGAAATCAAGTAATGCAAGTTGACCATCGTAGTAAGAAACTCTTATGGACTAACGATGAAACTATATTGAAAATTAGAGGAATATCTATCTCATAAATGAAATTTTTTCCCTCAAATGGGAGCTGGTGACATGAAAACACATGGATAGCAGAGGGTTCTCCCATGATCCAGAATTCATGAAAGAGATTCATAACAGTCCTAGTGGAGGGCATTTTGGTTTGGTGAAAGCATTACTCTAGGTTCGGAAACGATTCTACTCGGACCGTGTGGTGCAGTTATCGTGAAATAATGTAAAGAATCCTGCGCCTGTGGAGCTCAGAAGGGACCTAATGTAAGAGAATTAAGTTGCTCCTTTCTCCTTGTCACACTTTAAGAAACCTTCATCCAGTGTAATAACAGTAAATTTGGGAATTCTTTCTCAGAACATGAGAGGCAAATCATACAAATAAAAATGCTAAACAACAATTTATTACAACAAATGCTGAGTTCTTGAACATGGAGCCTGTTAAGATACTTTCATTCTCTCATTTCAATACAAAAGTGCTATGTCGAATATCTTTTATTGTTTTAATTTATGTTCTTTAATTACTAAATAATTTATTTTGGATATAGTTTTTTTGTATTTTAATTTCAGAATGAAAGTGGCTAATTCAACCATTTAAAGTCTTTTTTCCATGTCACAGGCATGTCATTTATAATCACAGAGCTTACAGCACCAATGCGTTGCTGTAGTGGGGCTCAAAATGTTAAATCAGTGATCAGAAAATAAGTTTTGAACATAATGTAATTAATTAATGTGATACATCTGATGACAAACCTTACCGAGATTCAAAACGATGATGTCGATGCCAGTAACCCACGAGTTGCTTCGAAATTTAACTTTTATAAACAATCAGTAATCTGGAGAAAGACAGTAATTTATTGTGCAGTTTTTAACTGCCTTGACTTGAACTAAATTAAACTGAAATTAATTTAAATAGTGAAAGTTATATGACAGCAAACACATGAGATTATTTTTCAAAGTAATCACTATTTTAATACATTTTACTATAATTTATGAAAAAGCATTAAATTTAATAACTTTTGATATTCACTGAAGTAAATGAATAAATGTTAATGAATTGATTTAAACGTTACTTTTATACCAACATCAACAATTCATGCTCCTCAGAGCAGAAGGTATATAAGTTTACAAAAGTAGAAAAGTAAACCATAATTATAAACATTTCTTTTAGTACTGCATATACTTCAATAAGAAATAACTCATTACTTGTAAACGTTATGAAAATACTTTTGTCTACAGCTTTAAGAGCAACTAAGCATCTTCTGTAACACAATGAAGTGCTTAAAACTTGTGCAAAGTTATAGGACATGTGTTTATAACTACATAAAATTCTATTTTGAACGGCACTTTGCGTCATGCATCTAACTGTAAATGAGATTTATTACCTTATTTAATACAATAACTGGGGTATCTTTGTATTTTTACGACTTCTAGAATCGAAAAATAGTTCTAAGTACATATTCATCCGATTAAAAGTTAGCGCTTTGTGAAATGCGGGAAGAAGAGTCTCTTCTGACAAAATTAATATTTTGTATTATATTATCTAATTTTAATGGCACACTCAAATTTGAATCATATTCAAAAATTTGAACAAATTTACTTTGATAACTCATTTTCTGAATAAATCATTTGATACCCTATCTTTAAGCTAATTTAATAAACTGCAAATTTTATCACATTTGTTTTCCTTAAATAAATCGATTATAAGAGAAGGAAGACTTCTGATTTATTAAACTCTTAAATATTTAATTTTTTAGCCTGACGCAAAAACTTAAGCTATTTATTTTGAACATTTTTTATTAAAAATAAACTTTAAGTATCTGTAAACATTGAATGATACTTACAATTCATTGAATTCTCTTAGGTTTTTTTTTAAAAAAACTAAACAATTATATTCGGTAACAGATTTAGATGTATTTTTAATTTCGATTTCATTTCTGATTTTGCAGCCAATAGTAGCGTGTCTCAGTATTCTTTCATATTTACTACACCTTTCATCTATCTTATGACAAGAAAATCCGACAGATTTTTAAAATATTCATACAAACTAGAATAAATACATCACCATCATTTCAACTTCATTCTGAGATAAATATTATGAATGATTATTTATATTCTAAATATATGTTTATAAAGTCATAACAGAAATTTAAATTTTGTACAATTACACCTGAATGCTAAATTATACTTAACTCAACGAATTTTCTAAATTTAAAACTTTACACAAAACAAGATTAACTATAGTTAAATTAAGGCATTTATGAGTTTAGGTGAACATAAAAGAAAACATAAACACAGATAAAAGGCACATCAATGAACAAGCCTTAATTTTTAATGTGACTACTATAACTTTAAAAATTCATTAGAAAGAAAACTTTTTTCTTCACCGAAGAGTAAATTTAAAGGTACAGAAAGTAATATAGAATATTTGTAAATTCGTTATTTAAGACCTGTTATTCTTTACGTATATAGCATGAATATGTTTATCCAAATTAATGCGACTTAAAGCCTTTTCAATATAAATTGGATTAAAATAATATAAAGGATAATATCAGTTAGATTTAATCTTTGTTAAAGTTAATTCCGAATTTTTTACTTTTATCTCATTATGGAAATTAAAATTATATTGCTCAATATCTCTTTGCATAAATTTACTTTACATTAATGCAATATTATTGATTAACGTATTACAATATTACAGAGTTAAGTAATGCAGTGTTTTTTATAAAGTAGAGAACATTAGCAGGTATTATACATACCAAAAGTGTTTTGGTACAATAATTACCTTCTTTTTGTCAGACCAAATGATGATTAATGGAATTAGTAGAATTTAAATCCCTTCATTATTTCGGTGATTAAAATATTTAGTAACAAATATGTCCGACGAATATTCAAGCGAAAGAAATGGTATTCTAAGAAAGGAAACGGCAAAGTGTATGAACTAATCTTTTCATAATGATGCCATTTTTGGAAAGAGAAAGGATTTATTCAAATCATACTTCTTCGGAGTAAAATCTTTCAATAAGTTTTCATTTGAAGTAATTCTCCTGTAATAGTTTAGAAGGAAACTGGATTACTGTGTATTGTAGTTCTATATATGTTATTTCTCGTATATTTTATTTTCCTTTTTAGCGTATGTTACTAAGAACGATAAACTTTCCTTGTTTCGCCTAATGATAGCAATAATTATAAATGAATTTTTTTATATGCTCAAATATAACATAGCCGTCAATCAAATAAAATGGAAAATAATTTAGGTTTTTCGATTTTAAAAGCCGATTACTAACCCCGTTGAGAGAAAGAAAACTACCAGAGGCTCCTCGCGCCTTAGAATGATGTAAAATGGATGAGTACTTCAGAAGGTAATATTATGATACTGTGTCATCAGAGGAGAGACATGTGTCGTAAAGCAGAGTGAAGTTGAGTCAAATAGAAGAAGACGTGTCTTAATAAAGTTTAAAGTTTATTTGTTAATATCATTAATTTTTGCGTGGTTTTATATTATCTGTGTTAGCGTGGTTTTTTTTTAAATCATTGTAAGAGACATTGTAAAACAAATGAAAACCTAATCAAACTACAATGCTATTGTATTTTTTTAAAATATTTTTTAAATTTTAAATTGTTTAACGGATATATGTTAAAAGCCTCTTTTAGCGCACTGCTCGGGGGGATGGTTAAAATCATGACAAAATGGTGCCAATTGCGTTATTTTCGAATTCGAAGCAATTACAACAGGGAACATGATAGAGTTTAGTTCGATACATAAAAAAGTATAAAAAAAACCATTGAAAAGCTACGTTTTGCTAAAAACCTTCAAATTGCATAAGAACTCTTAAGCATAAGGAAGAGGAAATGGCAGTTAAACAACGGAAGGAACAGAATACTCTAAGTCGTTTCAATGGGAAACAAGATGAATGTCGGATTGACAATTTCCTAAGCATTTGAATCGTAAAAAACCCATAAAAATGAACCGAATAAAAAATATTAAAAACCACTAAAAAAAAAGAAAAAGTCCCTCACTTTTTGCGATGGTGATCGCAATGTTTTTTCACATAGGTGACAATGAAACATATTTCGCCCGTGAAATCTGATATTGTAATGGTAGCTTTAGTTACGACGATGTTTATCGTAACAACTCACAATTCTAATTGATTTAGAAAGAGGAATAATTTCTCTAACACACACTTCATTTCTTTTGGCAACACCATTCGAAACTTCGGTGTGGCTAGATAACGATGAGGCTGATATTCTTCTTAGGGAATGTTTTTTTGTAATGGATGTTTGACTACAGTCCCCGTTTAATAAGAAATTTAATAATGGTTACATCTATGCAGTCTACTTTATAGAATCAGCAATCCTATTTACAGCAAAGTTGCCGATTTGATGCTTTATCGCCAATCTTACGTTTATGTAGCCAATAATGCTAAAGTAAGATCCGACACGATAAAATATTTATATGCCTCAAAATCACAAGATCTGTATACTTTAAAATTCTGATGTTGAATATAAATTATAAAAGTTAGTTGTACTTATGAGAACAATCTATTTGATACTTAAAATTTTGATACAAACAAAGAAATATGAACGCATTTTTCAGCATTCTTAAATATACGTCGTATTAAATATATTAAGTATGCAACATTACTTATTTAAAAAATGATTCAATGATGCATTCTGTGTGTAAGCATTCGAAAACACATTTCGGGATAAAATGAGTACTACCAAAGTGATTTTATATTTGTTAAAACAGTTTGATTCAGCATATTTCATACTCACTCTAAGAAAAGTTGTGAAAAAAATGTTTTAAAATTAAAGTTCTAACAACATATTTTGTTAACTTGAATTCAGATATATATTGAAGAATGATGTTACTTTTCTATTCCGATTGATATTAAAAATCATAGTAAAAATTGAGTTTCTTTTGAATCAAATCTATTCATAACAGTTACATATTTTTCAAAGCCAACTGATTTTGAAAGTTTTCGGAAGTTCGAACTTATGTTAAATTTATTTGATTCAATCTATTTTAAACACCAAGATTTATTTGTCTTTGAATAATTGGGAATTGTTTGCACTTAACTATATTACACGATCATACTTATTAAAACATATATTACCTAATCTGACAATATATATATGTATATATATATATATATATATATATATTAAGATTTTACGCTCACACAGTGGTTCGATGAAAGAAGTTATAATGATCAAGAATTGAGATTTGAGTACGGGAATAAATAAATAGTCTTTAAATCTGTGATTAAATAATAATTTATTAGAATAAGGATTCCGTTATTGATTGTATACATGACGTATTAGAATATATTTAAACTCAGGGATCTTTGGCACAGGGGAAAAAATCCGAGATTGATGTTTTCGACATAGACGTTTAACGCTAACGTATAGATGTATTACTATTTTAAGTCTTACACCAACATGTCTTAACTGAACGCCACCATGTCTTAACTGAGAGCTCGAACTTTAAAATAAGCTAATATTTCTTAATGTGATTCGACTCAGCCGTTTGGAAGATATTACATGTAATTATGTGATTCTTTTAAAGAGACTCTTTGTTCAATCAGGCATATTTCCATTTATAGGAGTCCCCAAATGTTTCACCACATTCTCGAAAGGTTTCCATATCCGTTTTGAAACTGGCTTTTGCTCCGAGTTCCTGAAGGTAATTAAAATTTTTATAAGGTGATATCAATGTCGGATGACTATTCTTTGTGCTTGTCGTGCGTGGACTCCTTGAAAATGCTATTTCGCCTTCGCTTACCTAAATTCCAATTACGATTTGATGCATTCTTCTAAAATGATTGAAATGACCCATTGCAAATGGAATATTCTAAAATGATTAATGTTAAAAGAAAAATAATTATGTATTAAATCTCACGATCAAAGGAACAACAAATTTCACGTATCTACAAATTATATAAAAACAATAATTTTATTTGAAATAGTCAAATATGTTTATATTTCAACACTTCTACTGTTTGGGTTTGATATTAGTGATACATAAATAGCATGTTATTATATTTCTAACGCTTTTATACTAAGTTTTGGTTTGGCTTAAGAAATGCAATATACTTGAAAATTTAATCATAAAATATATTTGAATTACTTTTGATCAAAGAATAATATAATATCTCATGAAATAATTAACTATATCCGATCATAAGAGGGATTTTAAAAGAATTCCCTTAGGAGTTTGAGTAAACGTCTTCGTAGAAATAAATATATTTATTTAAGAGATAGTTGAATTTTTTAACCTGATAATTTAATTACTTACGGTTGTACATAGATTTAACATTTCCATGATTGTAAAATGCCTACTATTTTTCAGTCCTGATATGTTAAACATGTCTATTTAAAAAGAATCTATTAATTATATGACTGGAACATGCTTGCTAATGTTACAGTTCCGATATTTTTGAAATTATATTTTGGAGGAGTCTTTGCCTTATGTGGCTGCCAAATGCCTACTGTTGTACGTTCTCGTAACATTTTAATTATTCATATTTGTAAAGATTTCGTCTTATATATCTGAAACATATCTGCTGTTGTACACTAAATTATTTTAGGCATAACTATTCGTGAAGAGGTTTTACCTTATTTGAGGCATTATATACTTGTTGAAGCAAAGCGTCTCGACATAGTTTCATGTATATTTGTGAGGAGTCTTAGCACTATAGGTTGCAAAGACCTTGCTTAAAATATTTTGACATTTTTATAGTTTATAGCTATAAATACTGTTTTCCTGTATTTCTGAGATAATTGCAATTGATAATTTAGTTTTTACAGTTTTGTGGAAATGATGTTCCTTGTCTTAGTTGGAAACGTATATCGATAGGCAATGAAACACCGAAAAATTTGTTTTAATTCTTTTCTGTTATTTTTGTTGCTTCAAGAGAAGGCTTATACAACCTTCAACTAAAACTCTATAAATTTTGAAATTAAATGTAGAATGAACTTTAGGAATAGTTTCCTTTGTTTTTGTTTTCTGTTGCATATTGATAATTGATGCGCTTTCTGTGTTTAGTGGAAACAGTTGAGCATGAATTAATGAAACGCGAATCTTAAAAACCTCACTGGCAATAACAACAGGTGGGATTTTCGTGTGGATCGCTTTCATTCACTAAAGTGTTTCATATTCTGGATGTTTTTTCCAATGAAAAATGTTATGATTATGTTTTGAAAGCGTTTTAGAATTTTAGTATATGTTCTGGATAAACAGTAGGAGTAGTTTTATTTTTACTTTATTTGATATTTGAGTTGTAAGGTCATTTTGGGGTGTTAAATGAATTGGTGTTTATTAAACATAAATATTAAGCTCCGTTGATTGAGCAAGAATTCCTCTGGGTTTTTTTTTTCTTTTCTTTTCTTCAAAATGCCTCCATTAAAAGTATGTAATCAATTATATGATAAAATGATAGATAGTACTAAAATAATAGACATTGTGCAAGAAACAAATGAGAAAGCCAATTTCGGAGATATTTTCAATCGTCATGGACATTTCATAAATTATAAAATTTTATAATATAAAAGACTTAAGACACACTTCAAGGTATAATGCAAGTTTAGATTTCAGTCTCCACAGGTAATGAAGAACTTTTCGATTTTTGGTTGTTCTTCTGTTTTATTGGTACAATATTTGTTATAAATGAATTCATTCATCATATTGATTTAATTAACAACTATAAAAAGTTTTGCTCCACATTGTTACTTAGAGAAAAAATCATTCTGAAGTTCGAATAATAATTTCTAATTAAGGAGTTAATCCAATGAATAAAAATAACCTTCCAATGAATAATAATGAATAAAAAACCTTCAAAAGATTTTGGTTCAAAACTGTAGCTAATGATAGGAGGAAAACATGATATTTCTATTGCTGATTGTCATAAGCTATCCATTGCATAGGAAAATGTTCAAAGTACTTATCAATACAAATTTTAATAAGTTTTACTATCACACTTTTTTTGCAATAAAAGTAATTGATAAGTTCGGATATTTATGTTTTATATGATATTATCAAGAAAAAGAAAATAATAATTAGGAGCACTGCAGTACATACCAGATTGAAAAAGTTATAAATTTGTTCAATGCAACGTTTTAAAAAGAACAGATTTAATCTCAAAAAGTGCTTAAAAGTTGTTTATTTTTTTAAACTTTAAATTACTGAAAAATAAATGGTTGGATAGCTTCACAATGCATACAAATTATAACAATGCATACTCAATATGAGCCTAATAACACTTCATAATGCATACACAATGGGAACCTATTAACATATGCTGCTTATAAAGGCTATTCATGTAAGTCCTTCGAATACTATTCCATTGATCACGATAATAGGGATTAATTGTATGATATGCTAGTTATCAAGTATCATTCTTTAATTAATAAAAATTCTTAAGTCATAACATAAGCGTGGAAGTTTGTGATAACCGTTTTGAGTAACCTAAAAAAGTATTTACAATTAATGTATTCACATTTATTTTCAAAGAGTATAAATGTTGGCCTAATTTGAAAAATATCTCAATTTCCGAAGACTAAAAACCATTGTTTACTAGTTCATTACTACATTTAATTAATGAGACTTGCTAAATAATTGCATGAAGTATGAAATTTGAAAAATGGAACTAGATAAGATCAAAATATTGTATAGAATTGAATAGATATGCTCTATATTATTTATGATATAATCGTGCTGTCAAAGTACCTATTTTGTGTCATCGTTCAAGAAAAAAGGGAAAATGATAACAATCATTGATAATATAACTTTTATTCTGAGTGAAAAGATAATTCATATAATAAAACATTCTATATTAGCCTTAATAAAAGGAATGTCAACTGTTCTAAGTCAGTACCAAATAACAAAATAAAATATAAAACAAGTGTTTCTTTTATGCTTTGGCCTAAGGGTAGAAATATAAAATGGAAGTATGGGTATTTTATCCCATTTCGGTAATTCTTGTGGAAAGAAAAAAGTTAAAAAGTCGTCAGTCATACTATTTTATTTTTTTAGATATCACTTCCTTTTGCTAAAAACATATTTTAACATCAGCAGAAATTGTCTACAAAAATATTATCTCTGGGATTCTAAAGAAACATGAAGAGAAATAAAAGTTGATACAACTGATTTTCTTTTCATGGTGCTTGACTAGAAATAGGTGCAGAAAAAAAGTATCAGAAATATTGGAAAGACATAGAAAGAATTCATTTTATTAAATAATTATACCACAAACCTAATAGTCTTCATAATAACTGTATAAATAACAAATCTGCTACTTGAACGAGCAAGCGTCAGCATTAACGTCAAAGCTTTACATACTAACAAATTAAGCCATCATTACACTAATTCACTTCAAAGTAGTGATTTAGCTACATCGCGTGACACAAAAGATTTCGTGTAATGCGGCACATTAATTAATCCAAATACAGAAATAATACCGACAATTTCAGCAAATGAAAATATGTCGCTTGAAAGAGTTAATTATTCTCGTTTCTTGATGTAGTCCTTTCACTTTGGCTAACGAGGTAAACCAATCACCATCTATATCAATTAAGCGGCTGTTTGGCGCAGTGATGCATTCACGAGATATTTTTAGATTCTATTTCCATCCACTGAACGTGTGCATGTCTTAATAAAAGCGCTTACACTATTCAGATTAAACACAGAACAGTGATTTAGTGTGTGCTTAATACAATTATTTATTTCTCTGTGATGTACTTTTCAAACCTAAACATGTATTAAATTGCATTAAACAAACGTTACTGGTAAGACGTTTGAGAACGATATATTTGTTCAATCATTTATTTCACTTCACGTGTGAAATATTGATATTAAGAATCCTTATTTATTAAGGAAATATGTTATAAAATTTAATATTTATTGAAACGTTTAGAACAGTCTGAGAATTATCGAATACATATATTATTCATAAACTTATAAAATAGTAGTGACTTTAAGGGACAGTAAAATAGAGTGTTTAAGATATTATTAGAAATGTGAATCATTTAATTTTCTTCTTAACGTATAAATAATATTAATCTTGAATTTCTCGAAACATTACATTTATAAGAATGTGTTATTTTCAACTGTGTTTATAAGAATGTGTTATTTTCAACTGTGTTTATAAGAATGTGTTATTTTCAACTGTGCTTATAAGAGTGTGTCATTTTCAACAGTGTTTATAAGAAATCTTTGAAATGATTAGTTGAAACATTTCCTATGGAGATCTGTAAAATTATAGAAAAGTTATTTTTGACGGCATGAAAAGTCAAATAAAAAGTTTTAAAAAATGTTTTATGCTAATTTATAAAACCTGAATACGTCACACACGTTAAAGATTGGGATTAATTAATAACATCACACTGATATGAAAAACAAGGGCTTTAGGCATCGGTCCTTGTAATTTTGACCGTCGGTCAAATGACCTTGGTTACCATTACACCACGCCAACGAGATGTTTGTGATCTAAGCCCGATTTGATCGGCTTCGCTAATCGACGGGTCATTATGGTTGTCAGGAATCAAACTTACGATTGGACAATAAGTAAATAAAATAAAAAAAGTAAAATTAAAAAACGATGATCATGAATCCATTATCAGTTAGATACTGTGTTCACGAAACTTTAGTTTAACAGATTAAACAAAAATATAATTAACACACTTAAAACGACAAGCACAACCAGTGGTAAAAGGCGAATATTACTTGAATCGGTAGTATATCATTATATATTAATTTAAAGTTCAGTAATATAAGCCGAGTTTAAGTAAAAATCTAAGCCAATAGGTGAGACAGTTACTTTAGGTAAAGTATGTCGGAGTCAATGTGTTAAAATAGGAGAATATAATCTTTATATATTAACTCTCTACAACTTCAATACACCTTCAAAAAGTTTCTCAACGTATTTTCAGTTGAAATACTAATTATGTATATAAATATATATATACACTCTAAAACAAAAATAACGACGCACTAAGATTGATTTGCCGCATTATAATTAAATTTCGAATGCAAAGACATTTGGACCGAAATTGCAGATGATTGAAATTCGGTGTTGTGACATCATGGCTCGCATATATATATATATATTGCTACTTTATTCTTAAAAATGTAATACTCTACTTGTTTGAAGTCATTTTCTCCTGCAACAGCGGAAATTGTTACGTTGCTCGCCCAGACGCCGGACAGTTTCGCAGACGAGACGTTGTCCTTGGCGAGAGCAGAGCTCAGTAGTTGAATGCTGGTGTATTTTTATATGAGTGATATGAAGTTGTTAATAAATGATTTTGGAATTAAAAACTGATGCCTCGAAATATTTTTGCCACTACGCCACAGTGTCCAATGAAAGAATAGCAGGATCTACAGCGCATTGGAACTGCGCACTCAGCAGATGTATATAAGAAGTAATTCTCAATCTCATGGTCAAATTTCTGTTGCATTGCGATTTAGGATACATTTAAACGACTGAAAAAGGCCTCACCGCAAGATTCGAGTTAGTTACAAACAACTGTCAGAGTTAGAAAAAGTTTGTATTATTGGATTGAAAGGAGCAGGTTGGGCAAACCGGAGAATCACTCATCTCTTGGGACAAAGCCTTGTGGCGATTAGAAGATGTTGGCAAGAATGGGTGGACGATGGCCTATTTCAACGTCAGGATGTTAGGGGTCGACCTACGGAAACGGCAGATCGATAGGACAGAGTGATAGACAGATGAGCTATCACAGCACCTGATTCATCTATTTCAACCATCAGACGTGTGACCCGCACAGGAGTGCTCACCATAACCCTTCACGGACAGCTGATAGAGTGAAATATACACTCGTACCCACCCCTACGCCACCTGTCACACACACCTGCAAACTGTTGAGCCAGATTACAATGCAGTTTCGCTCCAATAGGTTGGAATGATGCTGCCTGCGGACGTATAGTGTTTAGCGACGAATCCCGCTTTAAACAGTGTCCTGAAGATCATGGAAGACGTGTCTGGAGACGCCCAAGGCAGCTTGCCGATCCTTCTTTCACTATTGCTCGCCACACAGGCCCTCATCCAGGAGTTTTGGTTCCATGTTACCAAAACAATCAAAATGTAAGAGAAAATTAACTCTTACCTGTAAAGTTCCGGGTTCGATTTGAATGTTACTGGAGATCATCTCTAAATTGTTACTTGCCGGAAACATTGTGGGAACGCCTTTCGGTTCCCTATATTACTACATTTCTTCTATTAAATTTCAAGTTATATACAAAGTCATCGTTAACTTCAATAGCGATTGCGCGTCTGATCTAATCCGAACAAAAACATTTCTACATAACTAATTTCTCCTTTCGCAGAAGAGCATGGGATAAAGGTCTCTTCATACCGTCATCATTGCGCATGTCTGCGAAAAGGGTTACGAAAAAAAAGCATGTGATGATCAGGATTCCCAACAAGGAGTTATGGTCTGAGGTGCTATTTCCCTTGATAGCTGGACCCCTTTGGTAATCATTAGAGCACACTTACAGCACAGCGGTACGTCGACGTCATTGTGAGACCTGTTTAGCAACCTTTTCTTTTGCAGTACCCTGGCCTTATTTTTCAGCAAGATAATGCCAGACCATTTACGCCACGTGTTGCTATGAATGTTTTTTAGCTTGTCAAACACTTCCTGGACCAGCCAGATCTCTTTCCAATTGAGTAGCCTATAATATGATGGGAAATCGACTGCAACTATCAGGGAATGTTAATAACCTAGCCGGACAATTGAAGGAAATTTAGCAAAAAATACCGCAGGCGACCATCAGGGAGATTTATCACTTCATGCCACGTGTTGTGGCAACTCGCATCCAGACAAGAGGTGGGTCAACATCTTATTGAGCTCGTTACATTGTAACTATGTAGCTGTGAAATAAATAATTCAATTTTGCTGAAATTTTAATCCGTTTCTATTATGTACCTAATGTTCCTATCCGCCAATTTTTGTCTCTATCAGACAACTCCTTCTTAGTGCGTTGTTTTCTGTTGTAGAGTATATATATATATATATATATATATATATATATATATATATACTAAACATTTATGAAAAAAGTTTATAAGATATTTAAAAAGACAAAATTCTAAAAGGAAGTATAGAAATAAATTAGAAAATAAATGAAAAATTAGAATCCAGCAAATCAAAAAGAAATTTTGGACAGAGGACAAAATAAAAGGGGTTCAACTAGTTTGAAGGTACCAACCTTTCTCCTTTGAGACATGGTAGGGTGAATTTGGAAATACAAAGTACGAATGAGTTGAATGATAATAATTTGCAAATGAAAATTTATAATTTTAAAAATTAGCAAAGTGTAAACATATAAAAATTACTTACGAAAATTTTAAGAAATAAAGATTCAAATATGTGAGCAGATAGGTAGATCAATCTTCAAGCAAACGAAAGGCATCAAGATAGATATCAGGTATTCGAAATACAAAAAAAAGTCATTACTATATTATTGAAAAATATGAAAATAAAGGGAATTCATAATTGTGCTAAAGGTATGAAAAATCAAACGTGAGCCTTTCAAAATGCAATGTAATACATCATTTACATTATTCGAATATAAAGCAAGAAAAAGTAAAACTTCAAGGAAAATTATTTCAACATAATGCTAATTACAAGACCAATATTTTTGATTTTTTCTTTGTGCATGTTCACAATAATCTTTATTATTTTCAAAAACATTTTAAGTTTCTGGATTTAAAATCTTCAGTTAGGCATTAAGAAGATTCCTGTTCTCTTTCTAGATGTAAAGTATGAGAACTTTTAAAAAAATCTTAAAGAGGTGGTTTTGAATTTATACAAACACTTTTACAAAATTTTGAATAAGGATAAATTTCACGCTTTTCTGTAAATTTATGATGCAATATAGATTCGTGTTATTACATTATTTGTTCAATAATATATATTGTATGTTATAAATATTCATACCATATTTATTTTGATTAAAAGTGTTTTCAAAGAACTTTAACTCCTCCACTCTAGTATATTTCCTCTTGAAAGATTTTCGATATTATAAGATTTGAGGACTTGCTCTGGAAAAAAAAATCTATGACGTATGTAAATTAAGTAATTAATATCAAAATATAAGATAACATTTATAAAGTGCGAAGAGGTAAAAAGTAAGAAAATTGTAATTGAGAGTGAATTTAGATCATTAAAGATGGATGGGCACGTATTCTGATAAAAAGAATGAAACTGGACAATTCGACGTTAGTGTTAAGTTAACCCCAGTGAACGGACATATACTATAATTCTTAAAGTAAGTTTAGTAAATACAAATGTTCTTAGGCAGTGTCAAATAAGTAATAATATATAATTTTAACTTTTAGATTCAGATGCATATAGATACCTGCTCCACATATATATTAATATAAATAAAGAATTTTGAATGCTTAAGGATGCGAATAAATCCAATTTCTATTTCTTTCATATCTGGCTGTTTATTTAGTGAATTGACAAAAACAATCAAAAGAGTACTCGAATTCCCCGTCCTCAAATCTCGAGTAAAAATAAAAAAAAGTTGTAAGTGATTATAACATATTTCCCTAGTTAAGAATTCGAAGCAAACACTATTCTAGAAATTCCTTTATTAATAAAATCTTCCTCTTCACCAGCTTTTAGATCATCCACTGTTCCCACTATCAATAATAATTCAAACTACCTTGCTACGTCTAACGTGATATTATACCTTACTTTCGCAAGAAATAAACAGAAATCTTAAAAAGCCTTTTAAAACTTAAATGGTGATTACATTCATCTAACACCTAAAACTGAGAAAACAGCAATATCATTACAAACAACCTCAAGGGAAAATAATATGCTTATTACATTATTCAGCTAATATCGTAGAGGCCAAAGAAAGCGATCATCAAAGGATCACGAGCTTCCAATGATATGAAAGACATTTACGATGATCTGACTTCAAAAAGAATTTTGATCAAAAATACTAGAATTTAAATCTAAACAGCCCCTTCCAATTTTTCTAGCTGGAGTCCCTCTTGTCCAGTTCAGAAAAAATCTGTTTCACGCAGCCTGCAACTATATGTAACCTCCTAAGATATTCCTCAAAAATTCTCAGTCCATTTCTGATAAACCAAGATTACAAATTGTACCAAACAGGACCAAAAGATTAAATATTAATTCTTAGATTTAAACCCAAACTCTCGACAAGAGTAATACCCTAAGCAAAGAAATAAACCAATTTTACTTCAGCATCTTTGATGTTATTAAGGAATTGTGAAACTTATTCCGATGCATTTTCAATCACTTTCTATCTTGTAAGAAGATGAATAAAATCAGGAATAATAAAGGCTGAAAAGCTTCGTATCTTCTTTCAAGAAAGTGCCTCTTCCTCAGATTAAAATAACCATGCTACAAAAATAAAAATTAGAAATCATGATAACAAACTTTAAAGCAATCGAAAACTGTGATTTAATCCTGGAAATTCTATTGCAAAGAATATTTTCTTTTCCCTGATAAATTTTCAAAAGATTGGAACCCTCAATGATGCAATGAGAATTTCAATGTTTTCTCTTTACCTCCACCCACTCTCCAACCAATAAAATAACGACACATCAGAAATTCTACCAACTCAATTCCACCAATGACCCTATTGGTGCAGGTTAAAAGCAAATTTTCTAACTTTCTAAAATTTTCTTTAAAATTTTTAGCATTTCTCTGTTAATATTTTAGTAGTTATAAAAGTAAATTTCTAAAGTTTTAAACTACATGCTAGGCAGTGGCAGATTCTTTTCTACTATACTTATATTATTACTATGTTATTTATATTACTATATTTAGATTATTACTTTTTTATAGTATTATTTTACTATTGCTATATTTACATCACAAGTTAAACTCTGACACGTCTGTGATCTCTAATAGCCTCCTCCCACAAATTTATGGTGTCCTTTAAGGAATGTCTTCACTCGGGGGAATAGACAACACTCTGCAGGAGCTAGATCGAAACTATATGGAATAAGGAAACCGTTGAGGGGAGATTCGAGACCAATATTTTGTTATCCTCGAAGCCAGCGTGGCAAAGTTCATTGTCACGGTGAGGTTTCGACCTTTCTTTTCCCTAAACGGTCTGTTCCTAAAGTACACATTCGTGGTGAATCATATTCTTAGTATCAAAACAAAGCAATGAGCATGTCTTTGCCTTCAACCTGCGCATTTCAGTCTTTTTTGATGGGAATATGCTGGTAAGTGTCACACGGCACTCTCTTGTTTTGTCTCAATGCACAATTCAAAAATCCATGTTTCGTCACCGGTTACCACATTACTGAGGGTATGTTTGAATGATATGAAAATATCTTAAGAAACAAGCAAAAAGTTCTGGTTATTGATCGTCTGTCAAAACTTTTGTACCATTCAAAAACTTTCATTTTTTTTTGACAGTAAATGTTTAGGTTTATGGTTAATTTTTTCAATTTCAATTTTTTTCTTAATCACTTTAAAATATATCTAATCTTACAAGTTCTTTAACAAACAATATGGAAAATTTATTATAAATATTTTATATCCATATTTTCCATTGGTTAAAAAAGAATGTCTGATTACATCACTGATTTTTGATAAAAGACCTACTCATTTTGTGACTGGCAAATTGTTTCATGAAATTCGTAAGACTTTAACAATTCTTTTGAAAACTTAGAAAAAAGATGAAAAGTATCTATCACAGTTGAAGAAGTGCTTATTTCTGACACATCATTTATTCAAACAGCATCTTTCAACGTCAGTGATGCAAGTAATTTTGAAACGTCAGTGCAAAATTGAAGAAAATGAAAAGTAGTTAACGTCACACACACAAATTTTGTTCATTGTTCTCACTGAGTAATTTATATACTTTTTTTTAATTATCTTGCTCCTTCATATAGCGGATTTGACATTTTTAAAAAGTTAATCAACCGAAATTCAAATAATTCAAAATGCATAAAGATATAACTCATGTAATTCAAAAGAACATCTGAATAATAAGGATGTTTCAAATATCGAAATCTATTATGATTTCACTTTCTTGTATTACAATTTATAATATAATACATTCTAATTCACTTCTTATTCAAGATTTATGATTTAAAAAACTGTATTGAATAAAAAAATTGCAAAGGAATGGAAGTATAACATCATTTATAAATAATAAACAAAGTTTGCATGCATAAATGACGCGATATTATTCTTCAATATTTAAAATAATGTAACATGTGTAATAATATCAAATTTATAAAGTGTAACAAAATTTAAAATTACAAATTTTTGTGTTCATTTGAATTATGAGGAGCTTAGATTATGGACTGACTAATTTTGTTATGCATAATGATACTATCAATAGAGATTTATAAAATATGTCAAATAAATCTTTTCTTTTGTTTGATGTTATTAATATACTTTTCAAAAAAATGATCTAACTGCTCATCAAACTTAAAATCTTTGAATATCTTTCTCTTTTTCAAATTAATAATAATTATTTTTCTTTGTAAGAGACTGATGAAAACAATGACTTATTACAAATTCAATTTGTTGATATATTTCATACGTTTTTGACAACGAGGTAATATATCAAAAAGAAAATAATAATAAAGCGCTAAAATAATTGCATCATTTTTAAAATAAAATTTATTTTTAAATTTACATTCTAATAATTATGTATGCTCATGTTATGTATATTTATGAACATAACACCAATTTCTATATTTTTGAATACTTTTATTGAGCAAATTAAATTCTTATTGGAACAAAATAACAGCTCGAGTAACAGTTCTGTAATGGATAAACAAGATATAGAAGAAACTGTGTACTAAACTTTCTCGCCCTTACTCCTTGGTTTTTTCTGAAAAGAATACTTTTTCAGAGAATCAGAATGACATTTTCATCCTTCCCATCTGCTACGAATGCTGAATTAAGGGTGAGATGAGATCAATAGGTCATGGCGAGTGACCAACGCAGCGGAAGGGTTAAGCGTCGTCGGACGAAAACACACACATCCATCCGTCTAAATTACCCAGAATGGTTACCATCAGCTTAAGCTCTTTCGCCCGTGCTGAGGTAGGGGGGGGGGGGGGGCAAAGTCTCCGTCGGAGAAGACGGCGGCAGAAAAGAATGATGACCAGGTCATCAGAAAATTACGGAAATGAACAACTATTTGTATTTCATGCCATTTTGCGGACACTGGATGCGAGACAGAATTAAAGGAGCATGAAATTCCAACGAAGTCTTAATGTTGCATATTGGCTAGTTTGAAAGCTATATTAATTGTGATTATTGCGTACATATTACATTTGACTGAAGCAGTATTAAATAATCAATCAAATAGCAGAAACCATGGGGGTAAGAATAACTAAGATGAATAGGTAAGATATCATTCTTCTAAAGAAAACTGGTGTTTTCTCACATATTGATGGAATTCACACACATAAAGTTATCGGGTTAAATTTATAAAAGTTTCAAAAGAATTCTTCCATTTAAATTGTTTTACTTTATAATTACATGCGTAAGGATACTAAAAATAAAAATAAATTTATTTGGTGCAAGTTGGTTATTTTAAACCCTCTTCGCAGTATTACATTTTACGAATTACAGTTAAAAATAACAGATATTTACTCCCATATTTATGTAATTTGCAGAGAAATATCAGATTAAATTTATAAAAGACTCTAAAAACATTTCTAATAAGATGTGAAGTATAAAAACATGTGTAAACTAAAAAAGTAAATAAATAAATTTATGTTTAGTTTTTATAAAATGGTGTAAAGGAAACATTGTTCAGTTGACTCCACTATATAAAAATCAAGGTTGCAAACAATTTAGATTGCTTATTTTATGACACGAACTGAAAAAAAATGAGGCTAAAAAGCAAAAATTATTTTAAAGTAATTCATGTATACAAATTGCGATCACATTCAATGAGCATTGTCTTAATTATATAGTTGTTGTACCGAGTATATAAGAATGCTGAAAAACCTCTTACAGAAGCGAGCGTGGTTTACACCTGTCATCTAATTAAAGAGATCATCTGTCTTGCTGCGTACACGTGCAATTGCATACAAGAAACTAAAGGAACTCTTTATGTGTGAATAAATTCAAAGCTTCTTAAAGGCCACACTCGTGTAGACCTCGCTTCGTATTTACAACAATAAAAATAAAACCGCAGGTGACGGGTGTTACGTTATTACTGGAGGTCTTACTTAATTTATTATTCTTCTAACTGTAATCTAAATACATGCTTACTATCACGCATGTAGAACATGTTTTTACACGCTTCCAATACTAAAGTTAATATTGTAAATTTTTAAATTTTTAGTCCGATCCGAGTTAGAATTAAAATTTTACTCTGGATCCTACTTCACGACCTCTCACAGGTGAGTACTCTACACTAATGGGCAATCATGTGATTAGGTTCTTTTTTTTATCATCGTAAGCATACGTCAGGCTGTGATGTCCTCTCCTTTCAATCTTTCACTCTCTGTTACAATCTCTTGTGTTGAGCGTGTGTGATATGTTTACCTTAAAGGCTTAAAATGTTTTATGTGTTCTGTAATATCCATCTTCTTATGCTGTTCTGTGACGTCGTGTAGTAATAAATTAAATTTTACAGAGTGAAGAATTTTTATTTCGAGTTGAACCCGTAAAACTATCTAAAGCTTTAAAGTTGTAAATTATTTTGTATAACTTTCATAATTAACTCTCTGCAATCTTACCAAATGATCATGATTTAAATACATTAAATGAGTGCCTCATTATTCTAAGTGATCAGGATAATTCAAGATGAGATAAACGTAGCTTTACCATGTTATCTATTTCGTATTTAAAAATTTGAATGAATATAATAATTACGCACAAGTAGAAGTTCACATAGGCTTTCAGAATCTCATTTGAAGCCGTCTTTGAGAGAATAATTTTCAGAATTTTCAAGACTGTTAGTACGGATGTTTATATTATTTATTCAAAATAGCAATGTTATCTCTAGTTTCCACTTCTAATAGATATTAAATGCTTCAAAAAATTTTGGATATTGAATATGGAACTTATTTGCTGGCTTTTCAATTATTTTCGTTGAAGTTTCTATAAGTTTTAAATAAAAGTTGGATGCAGATTAGAAGAAAAAGGTAAAATATAACTCATTTAAAATTGAACTTTAATATTTGTTTTAAAAAATGCAGTTAAAGCAAATTTTTTAATTGGGTATTGCATAACATTACGTACAAGATACATAATTAATTAGTTCCTGATTCTTGACATGAATGATGCTATTTACATTGTTTACCTCGTGTACACCGAAACATTAAACATTACATACATTTTTAAATTCATATAAAGTTATGAAAATATATTTCAAAGATTTCGAAAAAGGCAAGAAAAAGTATAGAATTTAATAAAAAATTTAAGAGAATATTCTTCATTTTAAATTCTGGTTCGTCTTTTGAATTTCATTTATTTATAAATAGGAATTTGAAATGGGAATTTCATCCTGGAAATATTCAAAATTAATAATTCCATATGGTTTTCAATTCAAAATATTAATTTGAAAAGAAACAAAGATTTTGAATTTCTGCGCAAATATAATAAGTGCAAATAGCAAATCAAATAATACGAAAAACTCAAATATTGATGAGAAAGTAAGATATTTTCCCTGCAAATGGTGCTCACAAAAAGCAAAATGTTGTGAAATCTGATAAATAAAGATATTGTAGTATATACCAAACATTTTTCCCTAAGAAAAAAAAATTAACATTGATCAAAACATTGAAAATATGAAAATATGTGTATTTTTTGGAATTTGACGTCATGAACGCTGATTTGCTCACGATGTTTTATTTCTGCTACACTCTATAACATTATAATACATCATTTTATCAGATTTTGTAATATTTATTTAAGTTCTGAATGTTAAACATTCGTAATTTAAATAGTAAGGAAAATTCTGTCTTTACAATGTTGGGCATATAGCGTTGTTAAGGAATAGTCGCACTCAAGTACTTTTAATGATATTTTCATATTGCAAATCCTTAAAGTAAATATTTCTCTTAATTTAATAAAATATTTTAGGCTATTTAATCATTCGCCTTTGATTTCTTCACAACAAATGGAAATTCTAAAATAGCAATTTTGTGCTTATATATAGAATAATAATCCTAGAAGTGCTTATTAAAATGTAATATCGGTATCCATTTACGAAACAAAACGCTTTAATATGTTACAAATAAACTGCAGAATAATCTTTTCATAAGTAGAAACTATGATCGTTGTTATAAATTTATAGAATTATCGTTGTAAAGAATATCGTAATAGAGATAACTGCATTATATTAATCTGAAGGTTATTAAGGCATTATTATGAAACAATATCGCAATGAAAAGAATATCGTTATAGAGGATATCGTTATCGTGATATTATACCGTATTGTAATTCATTGGACCCTGACGGATATTCCAACATCACAATTAAGGCTGACTTCCAGTTAACGTAGAAGTGAAAGTTTAATTTTAAATATTATTCGTTATTATTATTAGATAACCTCATATCATAGAATCTCTAGAGCCTTTATTCATTATCAAAAATCATTATAATTATATAATACCATTCAACACAAAATACATAACTCAAAGTACTTTTAAGAGACGTTTTGATTTACGATACCTGTATTAAATTCATCACAAAAATTACAATGGAAAACAAATACAAGAAGTATTTGAATTTAATCTAAACAATCTTTTTTCTTTAAAATGACAAAAATATTAGGTTTTTTTGAAACTCTTTTACGTGAAATATTTTTGGTGTAGTAGGATATTTCATTCTTAAATGGAACGATAATCACATCGCTTCCAGCTACTAAAGTAATGTGTCGAAAGTCCTAGGATTTATTGCGGCCATATCTTGCACCTTCTTGTAAAAATTCAGAACCAGAGAAAAGCGATGATATCGTAAGACGATATAACCGAAATATGTTTTATCTCTTCAAAAAGCTCTTTAGTTCATGTTCTGAAACATATGTCTGTAATGTCTTTTACAAAAAATTTCCTAACTCTGTAAAAGCCATTTTAGAACAGAGCAGCATATTCCAATTTATTATAAAGATTATGTGATGTGTTTGACGTAGCGTCCTTTTTAGTTACAAAATATAGTTAATAATTCGGTTCTGCAAGATTCTATAATCCTTCTTTTAGTATAAATTAAAATCACGAGTTTCATTCAGGGGAAACGAGAAAGATAATTGATTTACACGTAAGTAATAAAATAATAGTATTAAAAATGTATGCAAATTTTGACAACGTACACCATAAAACTTAAAAAAAAAGAATCATTTTTGTATGCATAGAACTTAGGTTTAGAAAGACAGGATTAATTAGAGTTCTTAAATATTTAGAAGCAAATATTTCATGAATAAATTATAACCAAATAGTCTGTGCATTTGCACACGCTTCGAGTATAGGCCTTCCTTAACTTTGTAACGTTACTGCCATCTTTAAGTCTAAATAAATAGTCAAAAATCTCAAAATTCGAATTGAAGATACGTAGGAGAAGAACAACGCACTTTGCAAAAGAATATGTAAGATCATTCTATCTTGAATCCTTTTTAGTTCAACTAATCCTGGTTTATATTCAGATAATAAAGCTTACCAAACGACTCATTTCTATTCAAGTACTTCTCTACTGTAGTAGATTTGACTTAAATTATAATTATAATATAATATCAGTATATTAGAGGAAATAGAGCACAGAAACCTATAAAAATAACTTTTAATGAATCTATATCTCCAAAAGATAAGCAAACACTCGCTATCTCTCGATTTTACCAAGGTTCCTTTTTTTACGTGAATCAGATTAACCTTTTTTAGAATTTTTCTACAATTAGTTTTTAAGGGTTTTATTCTGTTAATTGATCCTTCATTAAAATCGCACTGTTTAGCAACACGAGAGTTATTGGAGATGAACCTAATATTTGATGAGGACAATGCCTGAGTCGGAACTCCCTCTCCAAATTGACACACCACACCAAAAGGAGGAAAAAAACTACTGCAAATTTACCTTATATCGGCCGCTCTACACGGCTTAGAAGCATAAAGGATCGAACCCAAATTATAACGCAAACCAAAATCCACAAGTTCGCAATCATTACTAAGTTCTCGTGGTCACAGTATTTAATTGTCTACAACATTTACTCATACCATAATCATTCATAAAGTGTTCGCCTTATACTGGTATCATTTTTCGGAGGCATTATTTCTCTTCTGCTTGAAGAAAACAAATAACTCTTCTCCACTCGCCCTTGGTGGAAGCATCAATTCTACATCCATGTTTACGTGCCTACAGCTCAGCTTAAAATGGCTAGACGCCGTCAGGAATAACAGGGTTCACAGTTAGTTGCACAGTCATCCACTGTGCAATTACGCCATCTACTATTTGTCTGATTATTTAACAGATCGGAGGTTAAAAAGAACGATTCTCATGCGTTCTCTAATTTTTCTTACAGTTTCCGTAACTTTCTCATAGATTTGTTGTAATCTTCCTTTCAAAATTCTTTTCCTTCAACGTGTTACAGCAAGCATAAAATAGTTTAATAAATTCAACAAACTAAAGAAAATTTTAACATTATTAATTGGATTTTTCAGTGTCACTTTATGATAAGATATTTTTTTAAAAAGTGTGCTAAATTTTTAAGAAGTGTCCACTTGTGACGACGATCATTAAGTTAGTTTTAACGAAACAAAAAGCTCGCATGCGATTATATTTCATATTGGAAAGCTATCAATCAATTTTTTAGTGAAACATAACATTTAAGCTGCTCTAATTAAGATAAGAAACGTTTCTCAAATTTTTTTTAATCTTCCAGTCGGGATATATTTATTACATTATATCATTGATAGTTCGATGCATTAATTACTAAACTTATTTTTACTTTTTCACGCGATCGAGATCCTGTGATAATTAAAGTAGTCAATAAATTAAATTAATTAACAATGAGACATTATAATTATTTACAATATTAAGGGTTCAATTATGTTTGTCTGATAAGACTTCTTCTATTTTACAAAAAGTAATCAAAATTTATTTTTTTAAGAAAAACATAGTCATTATCTGTATGTAATGTTTCATTAATCTCAATGTTTAATCACTTAATGAATTTTTTATGCAAAATCCATTAAATCAAAGTAATTTCTCCTTAAGTGGTATAAAAAAATTAATACTCTTTTAATCAAACATTTTCACTTCTGGTTTCTCTTTTACGAATCATTAAAATAAGTTAAAGAGTAAAAAATACTTATAAAATTTATATTTTTTGTACAGTTATAATATTTCTAAAACAGCCATAAACTTTTTTCTTCCATTTAACCTTAATTAATCCATCCTGATGCTGAGAAAAAGAACGTATAAATTTTTAAATACTTCCTTTTAACGAAATTAAATTTGTGTATAAAAAATTTCGTTCGAATAACTGCAAAATTGATTTTTAACTTAAACTTGTGCTTGAAGTTATCTCAACATTCAATATAAAATCGAAGAATAAGTTCGAGAGACTAAAGATGAATAAAAACCTTTTGAAAATATATTTTCAAAATACAAATATTTAACCAAACTGAACGTAATTGTTGAAAAAGCTCGAAAAATGTACTAAACTTAATAAAATTTAAAATTCGTAATATTTCAGCTAATCAAAGCATTTTGATATATTCCTTAGTATTGAATAACTATCATACGTTTGGACCTTAAAATGCACCTTTTTTACATTAAAAAAACTTGAAAATAGAACGCGTCTTATGATCCAAAGATATCATTTCAATTGGAATCTTTACACTGATGAAAGCTACTTAAGAAACTAAATTATTAGCGCAATGAGTTAAAATTATTAATACAGTCCTATTGTAAAGGTAAGTATGTAGAGTAATTCCAATAATTCATTCAATTTAATCTTTAAAATTTTTAACACTGTCTTTTTTATTTAAAATGAAATAAAAAAATTACGGCTATTTCATAAACTATTATAGGTTTTAGTATCAAATCTATGTTGTCCTACGTATTTAAACTGACATTTTTTACAGTTTAATAAATAAATGCAATTAAAAAATTTTCAAAAAATACATTTATAATTATAGTTATATTGCTTATTATTTATAAGCTATAGGTGTTTCTCTTTTATAATCACATTTTGTAACTTAATGTAGCATTATATTTACTTTCATTGAAAATTTGTGATTTATTTCATTATTTCTTCTATAATAATTTATGTTCACATCATTACAATTTTCACTTAAACTTTTTTTAAAAGTGTCTCAGTTGTTGCAATTTATGTTAAAGAAGGCATGTTTATATTTCCTTTAAGTTTACAATCATAATTTTCCATTTCTTTATTAATCACAAAACTAGAATTTCCAAGATTCTAACATACATCAAGAAAAATTCAAAAATATTTGTATCCCAATCCATTCTAAATCTTAAAATAATCTTGCAAAAACTAATGATAATACCAAGACAAAAACATATACACAGCTCTTAAAATTGTGAGTTTTATACTTAATAATGCAAATAATAAAGAAAATACCAGATTTCCTTAAAAACTGCAACGTAGTTAGACTTGAAGCACTTAATGTAATATCTTAATGTAATAGAGCACGAGAAATACACAATTAGTACAGTAGCCTATAATATAACAAAAATACTTTAATAGACAATAAAATAATTTTTAATGATACTATATGTAAGACAATAATATAACACAGAAAAGAGAAAAAAAAATTCGAGGGTATCGAGTTCCCTTAAAAAATGAGAGTAGCAGATGTTTCTTAATTTTAAGAAATATCTATATAATTAATATCTCTTCTGAAGCAAACGATTATTTTTTTATTTAAAAATGTAGTACCACCTATTAAGTTTTTGTTTACTCTATCGTTCTTTTAAACTTAAATATCTACAATTTTAAAACTTCGTGATGTGGAGCCATTCTCTTAGATTAATTATAATTAAATTAGTAAATAATTATTTACGAGTATCTTAATATTGGAATTTAGAGATTAACAAGATCACAAAGTAATTTTACTGTAGGAAAGCGGAGACTACGATCATTGATGAGAATTAAATAGAAATGAACAAGACTTACTCAATACGAAGACTATCGTTTAATGCATTCATTAAATTTATTAAACCAAATGGAGTTTAAAGTAGACGTTTACGTAACTCAGATTTATATTCCTGAAATATAATAAATGGTATTCCGATATAGAAATTGGTGAATAGAACTGTATATTGCGGTTGTATGGGTATCGTGAAATGTGTGTTGAGAGTGCTACCACGTGTGAGTGTCTCTGAAATTTATGTGAATGTTTGTGACAAATCTCATTGAATTTGTTACTTAAATGCGTCGGCAGGAGGGATATAGGGTCACCACTAAGAGAAAGAAAGCTCCCCTTTTCTTCTGAAAGAAATGGCAACAGTCCTGAGCATTAAGTATGCATTGACCTTCTATGGGTCTTTTAACTGTAAATTCAAAGAGTTTAACAGAAACCACCCCAAATTAAATCCAAATACTCTATTATCATGGGTGCCACATATCATTCAACTGTAGTTCTCGTTATCTATTTACTGAATACGCAGCTGGATTTAAAAGCAATACCTAAATGTCCATGATGCTTTTATTTGCTACTCTATTTTCAGAATTCTTGTGTTGATCAGTGGATTTTTTTTCTTGTTACTGAATGTCGTGCGTGTGTTGAGAACTGAAGATGGTGACCACGTAGAGATGAGATTGAAACAGCGAGGCTTCACTGTACCCTATTGTGAACCTTGGGACTTTCACCTCTTCACAAATATGAAAGATCCCTTTAAGGAGCACCACTTTCGTTATGATGGAACAGTTTGAGTGTGAAAAAGCTTGTAAATATATTTACTGAATAATAAAATAGATTTTTAATTTTTTGAGAATACTCGAAAATGAAAAAATGCGCTTTTTCTCGAAACAAAAAATCGAAGAATAAATAAACAAGTTTTTACGATCAATGAAGTTTTTATAATTTAAGCGAGAAGAAAATCCATATATTTCCATCCACATTTAATATTTAAATTTTTATAACGTTAAATATTCCGTTAATTAATTCAAAATAATGTCTTCAGTATCTTCCACAAAATAACTCTTTTTAGATTCCGATCGAATCACGAAAACCTTGCTACTATTTCAGATGTTTTAAAAATAGAGAATTAAAGACGAATAAGTTCTTATACATTAATATTTGCTCTTTTGTGAAGCAACATTCATAAAAGATGAAAATAACTTACCAAATTGGAAATCCCAGCTTCAGAAGATAAATAGTTCTTTATTTTGCAATAATCTCTTTTTGTTGCTGAAAATGAAACAAAAATTGAAAATCAAATTAATTGCAGAACAGCTCAAGAATAAATATTTAAAATTAAAGTTCTAAAATTCATTTTTAATTATAGCCCTAAAATTCTTTTATATAAGCCTCCTTTTTTCTTCTTCAGTTTTAATTCTAAAAGGTTTATCGTTTTGAAACCACTTGAACTTGAAAATTCAATTAAAAGAGCACTTGGAGGACCTACAACGTCTCTATTTAGTTATGTTTGAAGCCACACTTCAAGTACCTTTAAAAACCATTTTTTTTCTGGAACAAAAATACATAACCAAGAATTTTTCCAACAACATATTTTACAAGATAAAATAAGTTTGTTTTCAAGCGTTTATTTAAAAACTAAAATAATATTTCAGACATTAAAATTCACTCGCAAACATGAAACTAAATTATGTAAGAAAATTAAAATTTAATATAATTTTTGTAGTTTATTTTTTCCTCGCGTGTGAAGTAAATTATACGAAAAAATAAATAAGGAATGAAATGTATTTTTAAAGTTAAAGTGTAAAATTTGTTGAATTGAGAAAAGCACAAATGTTTAACTAATTAAAAAATTGCTGTAGATTTAAAGACACTAAATGTAATTAATAATTTTAGCGAAAAATATACATATAGAAAATACCTTCAAATTGTATAAAGAGAGTAAAAAGTGTTTTGAAGAATTTTTGATTCATTCATTGACTGCTTATTAGAGTTGAACTTTGAAACAACAGTCCGGTTATTGGCTATGGACCTCTTAATTTTGAACCTTTCTATATTTAAAACTATCTGTTAATATCTGTATTCAGAAATGCAGTGACACACTGTTACACAAATGTTGAATTTTTTAAAAAAATTAGGATATTCAAAATTTAAATTGCTCGCTCTCACACCTGCAATAGAGTGTGTTTTACAATTATTTGAGCCTCTTCATTTTTTAAGTTTAGACAAATGTCTGAAAATCCTTTGGGTCTTTTTTTCAATTAGGAATTAACGTCGATATTAATGTATTTTGTACATAAGCAGACATCTATTTTCCACAAAGTGATTCAAAAGATTGAAGGTGAACATATTTCAGCTGTAGAAGCTAACACTATTTTGAACGATTTTGTCCTTCAATATCAATCATGATTTGTAGAAAAATTTATTTCTTTAATAATAAAAAGAAAACTGTCAAACTTAGAGGAATCAAATCCAAGCATAATAGAAAAGTGTACCGAAGAAGTGCAGAAATTTGGAAAAAACATGTTTCCAATAGGTTGAAGAATGGTCTGAAACAAAATATCACGGGAAATAATAGTCTTGAAAATAATAGTTCTGCTATTCTTGGAATTTACTTCTGCATTCTAAGTAAATATATTAAATTTTTAAATTACTTTTACCTTCACGAAAATTTCGAAAACGCTTCCGATTTAAAATTTCTTTTCACAACATATGGGTGAATCGAGTAATGTAAGCCTTTTCTTGCATTGTCTCTGCTCCCAACGTGATGTGCATGTTGTGAATGTGTTTTAATATATCTAAGAGCTTCGGAAGCCTTTTCGCGATTCATTTCCTCCTCGAAAGCGAAGCAATCACTCCAAATCGATAGGAAGCAAATTGCCCTTGACGTCCATTAACACCAAGAGTCGAAAAAATGGTAGACAGCAAAACATTTGTTGAAAAACGTCAAATGGATGCTGGGAGTCGTTTGGTTTTTTGCACGAAGCGTTATTTCCTCATCAAAAATGCCCCATGTTTATATCTCTTGGTAAAACCTTTTATGTCAAAAAACATATCAAAATTTGTTGTCTAAAGTTATTTTAACACAATTTTTTTTCGTGTGTGTGTGTGTGGGGGGTTAACTTCGTTCTTAAACTGTACGACTTTATTTTGCCGACAGACGTTTTAAGGTTCAATTTGAATTAGAGCCAATGGATTGAGGACTACAAGTAAACCCTTGATTTAAGCATCACTACCCTTGAAACTTGATCATTATCGGTTACGTTGTTTATTCAGATATTTATTGATTGAAATATGTAAGAATTAGTAGCAAGGTTAAATTTGAGTTTGAAAAATTCTATTTTTAAGAAATAAAATCTTAAAATTTTTGGATGAATAAAAACTGAACTCAATGTAAAAATTGAAAACAATGTAAAATAATAACTTTTCAACCCACCGGTAATGTATCTTATTTTACATAATCTTTATTGTCGCCTGAAAAAAAGCCTAATGCATGTACTTCTAATATGTTTTTATAGATTTGATATACATGAGATATATTTGAAAATAAATTAATGAATCATTAGATTTTAAAATATGAAATTTATTAAACTTTTAATATTTATTACTGTTCATTAATCTTTGATATTTAAAAAGCCTTAGAGATTAAATGTATAATTTATTCTAGTGTCTTATAAGCAACTAAACTTTTGAAATGAAGTACGAGTAGTTTAACTATTCTTTATAAGAGATGGTAAATTTGAAGTTGTGATTTGATATCTTTTTCAGGCAAAATATTTTTTCCTTGTAATATTTTACTGATACTTTTGACTTACTATGTTAATTTATGAAATATTTATGCATACTGATGTAAAACATCTTTTATTTTAAAAGTGTATCTTATTACTCTTTGACTAAACTATTTTTTTTCTTCACATATACGGATAAACTTTTTCTGCCACTTCTGATTTATTATAGATACGCACTTTCTTTACTTAATGATAATCAACTTCTAATTCATAACAATAATTCATTTCATTCTTTTAAATCCTGCAGAGTTAACATCTTTAACAGTTTCTTTTATTCCTTTAAATCCTGTCATGTTACCTAGGTGTTCTATGCAATTTACAGTTAGCATAACTGATCAACTAACAATTTTCTTAACTTAATTGATATCTTAAATTCTAAGACAAAAATAGAGAATTGGTTGTAAAATTAAAACAATATTTAATAAGTACTATCTTTATCGCATTACTATATGATTCCGACTCATCATCCCTAATCATCGATCGCTACTTTTCAGTTACAAGAAGAAGAGAGTTGTTTTTATTGTTACATTAAAATGAAAAAAAAACATCATCTTTGATACACTTGTGTAGATATAAGAAATGTCTTAGTGTTACATGTAAGATAAAGAAAATGATACGAAATTGAGAATGATTATAAAGAGAATGAATACGAAATTTAAATAGAACGTATATGAATGTTGAAAGAGGCAGTATATTGTTGAGCTTTATTTCGAATAAAAAGAATTTAGTGTAATTTTTGTAATAATTGAAAAATTCGCATGCATAATAAAAAAATTAATCTTGTTATGTATCAGGTCATCAAGGACAAAACTTGTACTGAAAAAATGCACAGTTGGTTGATAACTTACAAATATAAGGTTTTATTTTTTCTTTCAAGTTTGCCTCCATATTGCCTCTACACTTTCGCCATTTAAGGGGTAGGTTGTTCAGACTGGAGATTTAAGACCATAGCGGACAAGAGTCAATAAATTCAGGGAAAGCCAGTGTTGCAGCATTGTTGGAATTAAATTGTTTTCCTGTTAAAAAGTTGTCCAAATTGCAGAAGGAGTGATAGTTAGTTTGGCGATATCAATACCAGTTATATAGTTAGTTTGACTCTTTGATAGTTAGTTTCATCTAGGTATGGTGAGTATGGAGGGTGATGAAGAAGGTCCAACACCAATTCCGGTAGATTAGACACAGGCATTTGTGCAGTAGGGGGAAGGGAGTGTCTAGCGTTATCATGCAGTAAGATAGGATTCGATCTATTGACCAATCCAGTCTGCTTTTTAAAGAGTTTTTGCATAGTTTCATCTAGTGGGTTGCAATTTATTTCTGCTGTGATCGATGAGCCAGGTTTCATGAAATCATAATGGATCATACCTGCCCTAGACCACCATCTGCTTCTTTTGATAAATATTAAGCTTTGGTATGTGCTCTGATGTCCATCCTTGTCCAATCCGTGTGCTGAACATTTGCGATTGTCATATTAGATTTATTTCTCATTGAAAGTGGCTATTCGATTGAAAAATGGAACAGATTTGTGGCGAGAAAGTAACATCAAGCAAACTTCCAAAATCTTTTTTTCTGTATTTCATTCAGTCCGTTTGGAACCCACTTATCCAAATTTATTCTTTATCGATTTCAACTAAATGAGTGAATATTGTTTCTATGAAATCATCAAACTTCAGCGATAATTCAGAGGCACACTGAGATATGTCAAACTTAAAGGTGACCTTCAGTTTGTACTTAAGGACCTTTGATTCTCGGGATCACGAGGCTCATTTGTAAGAACAAAATTATCCATACGAAATTTGGCGAACCATTTTGATACCGTCAGCTGCGTAGTAACACTAGATCCAAATAAATGAAAATATTTCTCGTGATCTGCAATGCCGTAGCTCCACCTATGATCTCAAACATCATAACAGTGTGAACTTCCTATCATTCCATTTTCACCGAAATGAATTTAAAAAAGTTTTAATGTTCTTTAAACACCGATTTCTTTAAACAGGTGAAATAAGTAACTGCAATAAAAACGCTAAGAAATATTAATCCAATATCAATTAATGAGCTGTTAAATTAATCAATATTATTAATTACAAATCTGATTCTTTATAACCTGGTAATTTCAATCATTTACAAGTGAGTAATATTGTCAAGTAGATGTTGGAGCAGGTTGCATTGAAGACACAATAGAGAGATATCTGAATAACGTAGTTTATTAACAAATCAAGACCAACTACACTTGGCAGAGAATTCCCCGATACTGAGAATATATGCCTTTACATATTACGGTGGAATATTCGAGAACTCTGTTATAGAAACTTAAAGTAGATGAACCTTGTATCTAGGCTCCATCAGTGCTTTTGAGATTCGTGGTAATACAATGAATGTGTTTTGTGAATGAAAGATTTTAATTAACGAACGGTCGGTAGTGCATAGTTTCACAGAGTAATAAATCGAATAGAAATCTCAAAAGTAGCGAACTTCTATTTAAATAATTAGCACTATAATGGAGGTGTCGTGATAAAACACACATTTAATTTTTACCGTCTGGTAGCAAGAATTATACCACCATGAATCTCAATCAACTCTGCCTTTTCAGCAAAACATTGGCCAACATTAACCGATGTTCCTTCAAATTTCTAATTTACTCAGAGGCATAATTAATTGAACTGGAAAATTTTCTCGATTGTGACAAAATGTGTTTGTTGCAAACAAAATCCCTACTTTATATTTTATCGTATGTGTTAAAACTTAAAATAGAAATTTGCTAACTTTTCTCATTAATTCTATTCTTTGATTAAATATAATTAAAATGATATTTTTGAATTATTTTAAGGAGACACAATACTTTTTTGAGCAACTTTTTAAAATTAAATACTTAGAAGAAAAGTTTTTATTCATCTTATTTGAATACACATAAAAATATACATTTCAGAAGGAAAAAAACCTACATTTTAAACGCACTGTTATTTTAAAATATAATTTTTTTCCAAAATTTTTCAATTTTTTAAAATTTCTCACTAATTCTACAAGTTTTGAGATTTTTAAGCAATTTACTTATCAATTTTAGAAATGTTTCTTAACATTTTGTGGGTGGGTTTAGTTGTAACAGTGTTATTTACAATTTTAAGCATTTTTCTTATATGAGTTCGAAAAAAAAGGGTAAAAAAGCATATGTAATGTATCTAATTTTGAAGATTTTTAAAAAAAATATTGCTTTATCTAACTCCTTTTTTCTTGCTCACAATTCTGAGTGAGTGAGTGAGTGAATGTAAAGTTTATTGGCGCAAGAGCCAGATATGGCTATGCTGCGCCAAACAAGATTAAACTGTGGTCTAGACGTGAAGGTGAAAAAAGGTAAAAGTGTTTGACAAGAAGAAGGGTCGAAAATAGAGAAAGAACGCCTTGGTATCCCGGGAGTGCGTCACCCGTGTTTACCAAAGACAGTAAACCCCATGGGAAAGAAAGATCACTAGGGTACCTCGGGTTCGTGAAGCCCATACTTACCTGAAGAAGGCAAGTCCCTGAGGTCCCCTGATATAATCCCCAGGGGCAGGGTGCCCGGCTATACCCCCAGACGCTGGGTACCCATTTTAGTCGCATTTTACGACATGCATGAGCTACAGTGAGACTATTCTGTCATCCCCGGTCACCACACGGGTCTCACAATTCTGAAGCATAATACGAAGAAAAACTTTCAAGGCTGCTGTGATAACAAAAAAGGCTTACAATTTTGTGTACATGACCGTCGATAAAAATAAAAAGCTAAGATAAAAAGAGTATAAAGTTTTGAAAATCGATGAAAGGACTTTTCACACAGTTAAAGAAAAATTAAATAATTATCTAGATATTCTAGCAAGAGCATTGAAAGTTCGTACATATACTTAGAAGTCTTTCAATTAAAATAAGGTAATAATATCTTTTTCGGTATTTTGTTCATCTCTAGGGTACTGTATCTCTTTAATTAAGTTGCTCGTTATAGACAGAGACAAGGGACTCTTTTTTTTTCCGATGAAAAAACGAAATGATGTTTATTGCACACGTAAAAATTTTGTTTTGCATTGCTGTATTTCGTACTAATATTTCCATACTTTTTCTTTTTAACCCCGAATAACATGGGTTTATGACATTATATGTTTGAATCTCTCTTGAAAAAAATTGTCGAGTAAAATAACAGAGGAAAATGCTTTTCAAGTTAATCTATGTCTAATTTGGACCTAAAATAGGGGCAGCTTAGCAAAAAAAAATTACAAATTTACATGTGAATGAGTTTGCCGATATCAAGGAAAAAAAATCAGCATAACAAAAGTATCAGAAATTCATATGGTTTGCAAGCAAGAATCAGCAAAATCGATGGATACCGAGAAATTTGAAAATTGATCATTTTGAAAAATTTACGTCTAAATTGTTTTGTCGAAAGAAAAGAGAATATCAGCAAAGAATGAGCATTAGGAAATAGGATGGTGTAACCGAAAGCAAGGAAGAATCAGCATGAAAAGAAAAAGAAAATTCAACATTGATTCTGGTTTGATAACAATCAGTCGAATAGCATGAGGCTTGTTTCATTAACGTGGTCACTAGTCAAAGGTTCATAAAAAATCAATTGACCAGGCGGGAATCACTTTCATCATTACCTATTTGAACTCATATGGCGACACTAGAGAATGTCTCCTTTGAATTCCAGTGTTCTTCAGCCTGATCGTCATCACGCAACTTAGGGAATTTGTTGTAACGATTGAGAACGTTTATAGGTTGTATGTGTTGTCAATAACCTTGTGAAGAAGTCGTCAAAAGAAAAATTAATTTTAAGTGGAGAAAATGTGAAAAGACGAAACATATATGAATTAAAGGGATATCTTACCTTCTAGTGTTCTAGGAAATGTTGTATTTAGGTGTGCAGTAATAGTGTTAAATGTAATTATAGAAAATAGAATCGCTTTTTGTGTGATTTGAGCCATTTTATGAATTCGTGTAATTCTTTACATTCGAGAAGAATTGATTAAATTTAAAAGTCCTGCTAAATTCATACATCAATTGCAAAAGAGAAGATTCAATAATCTTTATGCATAACTAATATACAAAATAAATCGAATCAAATTAAATATGTGTTTCATAAATTGAAGTACTTTTGCAGGAAAGAAGGAATAAAATCTTTTGGCAGTTAAATGTGAGAAAAATACTATCACGCGTGTAATTAAAAATATTTCAACCTTATAACTTTAGTAAACATTTAGAGAAAAATGTAATATGTCCCTCACAATTTCTCTCATATTAGTGATTGTTTGAAGGCAGAGTCTATTAGATTATAGGGTTTTCGTCCGGAACACTTCATTCACAAACTTTAATGTATTACATAGTTTCATTTTTAATACTGCCGCAGAATTTTATTTAAATTAAAAAGTTTCTTTCGTCACCAAAGTGTCAATTACATTTTTGAGTAATGATAAGTCCAATTTTCCCTCTTCATCGTATTTAAAAGACAAACAGTCCTTATAAAAAGTACGTGTACCTATTTCTGGAGTTTCTAGAAAATATTTTGACGTTTGATAAATGATAATGCGATACAAAACACAAATGAAGTTCAATTTTCTTCATGTTCTTATATTTATTTTTTTTTCTTGACAAATATTACTCCTTCTTTCGAACAATCGAATACATTTTTCATGCATATCTCAAAACTTTTGATTGTGTTCTTTCTAGTAAACAGCACTTAGTCAAATGACGCGGAAAAGTAGTTCTTTCTGGATAACATATTTAGCATATGTTTCTTTTCTTAAATCAATATAAATCTTTTTTGTCACAGGTTAGGGATATAAATTTATCAAATGTTTCTGAGTTTAATGTGAACATAATTCTTTGTATGGCGACTTAAGGTCACTGAGATATTAAATAAGTATTGCATTATCTTTTTTTTTATTTTAAAAAATGACAGAAGCAGTCTAGTCGTCATTTTCACTATCTCGGGGCTGATGCATATTAAATGTAACGAGGCTCCAATTTCTCCCATTGGCATAGTATGGAAATTTGGGGGAGGGATGTCAACTCGGGTGTCATCCTCATAACTTGATTCATGATAACGGTGTTGCCAACGGACTAACTGCTTTTCAATGCAACGTTAATAAACAATCATACAATTATTTCAAATCCCCTTGATGGTTAGAAGTGCATTGCTAAGAAATATCATTTATCGAGCTTCATATAGTCTGAATGGGTAATTAAATGCATGTAAATATATACCACACTTCTACTGACTCAGATCTGTAGGTTGCCAACTATCCAGGACAATTTAACCATTAAAATATCCTTATATATTTGACATTTATGTTAGTATTGAGTATAAGATATTACTCAATCAAACAAAACGAAAATTAAGTTAGTTCATATATTTACAAAATTAATAGCTAATGGGTAATTCAAAAGATACAGCCCATATGATAAATTCATCAAGCTAATAGGGAACATAGTGGTGAACAACTGCCGAGTATTTTCAAGGACATGGATGCGAGGAAGATTCGAATATCCAAACAAACTGCCACAGAGAACTCCTGTTATTTGCGTAGCGAGAACTATGAATCTTCTGTTAAACGATGTCGTCTACTGACCCTTGAAGAACTCAGCGGGTTTGGACAATCGATGGAGATAATGGAATTCAGATAGTTTCACGAGAGGAGGATAGTCGTCGAATCCCCAGGACATCATTTGAATCGGCAAGACAAGAACTTATTTTCCTCTTCTGATGTATTCTTCCGGTAGCTGCTCGAAAATAAATACATTGCTGGCCATTAAAATTGCAACACGAGGAAGGAATGATCTGACGAACGTCAAAATCAATTGAAAGGAAGAAGAGGTTAAGATCTGCAAATGATTAGTACTTCAGAGCATTTAGAAGATGCAGGAGAGAAAAGCGACATCTGAAGCAAAGCATAAAAGAAAAGATGTGTAGTGGATTTCACATTCGCAAAGAACTTTGTAAGATTGAGTTTGCTCAGAATATACAGTTATGCCTCGAATAATAAGAAGAAATGCTTACCAGAAAGTGTCAGAATTCGGTAGAGGAAAGCTCATTACCTATCGAGAGTGTGGTTTATCTCTCTGAGATATTGCCACTTTCATGTGAATATGGAATCAATATGTTGTTGAGGGTCAAACTGAACGACATGCAAGATCTTTACGCCCTCTCAGCCTAACGTCCGAGAGGTCAAATATATTGTTAGAAAACCTTGTACCTTGTTGTACCTTGAAAAATTGTACAAACAAATCACAGACCTTTAGTCAGGGTATGTTTTTAGCATTCCCTACCTGTGTCCAGTCGTACGGTGCGACAACGTGTGTAGTAGCGTGGACTATCAGCACGGCGATTATTACTTCGGCTTCTCTTGACAATGCAGCATAGGAAGAGATAGCAACTTTGGTACACCGAACTGCAAAGCTGTATACAGAAGTGGCACCATGTCTACTTTTCAGACGAGTCCTGTTTCTGCGTGCAGTGTTCTGATGGCCGTACACGCGGAGGCTCCGAGGAGAATGTTCGTCGCATGCTTGCTTTCGACATCAGTATAGGTGCCCTGCACCTGGAGCGATGGTTTGGGCAGCCATTGGGTGCACGACACACATATCTCGATCACTACAGTACTTAGGGGTTACGATTACTGTACTTATCTGAACATAAATTATTGTTTATTTAAATTGTTTAAATTTTTTTTCATCACTAAGAATAAACGCACAGCATTCTACGAATTTGTTTTTAACATCGCTAATAATTTGTATTACATCCTTTTTCATTGGCTGAATCTTCCAAAAGTGTTTGTCAAAAAATTTCGGAATTAAGAATACTTATATTTTTTTTATAAAAATATTCTCTTAATTTGAAATATAAATGATTCTAATAACAGGATAATAGAAATTTTCAGAGATTATTTGATTTATCGATACGCAATATTTTTTTTTTTTTAGAAAAACTCATTAATTGATCTTCTTTCTTTTTACGAAAAAAAAACTGTCTACCAAGATGTTAAAAAGAGCCTTCCTAGAATAATTTCAGTTAATTAAAATTTCAACATCGCACAAAGTACTAAATACTAAAATTTGTATCATTAAAAGTTTGGTCTCTTGGGAATATTAAAGCTATGTAAGCGTTTTCAATATTAAAACAATACAAAAATTTTCCTATGAAATTAAACATGGATAAAAAGTTTAAAATAACTAAATTTTTCTTCAGTTTTGAAAAACAATTCTGAACATTTTTCGTGAAAATATTATTAAAATTATCTTAAAGATTGAATTTCAAAATATTATTTATATTTTTCGCTAACAAAATCAATTACTTTTAAAACATTTTTTAAAAGTGTCGGAAAAGTAGGCACTATACGAGACAATTTCTAGACGAATTAAGTTGTTTCTTTATTAACAATTTGTACAAAAAAAAAAGGAATTACAAAGTAAAATATTAATTAAATATCGATGGAAGTAATTCTGGAAACTCCATCTTTTGAATTATTCGAAATTTTCTTCTGTAGAAATTGGTGCTGGAAATTATTACAAATACTAATATCACTCATTTTTTTTGTACTATACTAGGTATTATTTTATACCACTTTTACAAGTATCCATCAAGAACAATTCGCAAAAATTTTAATAAATAGTGAAAATAATTCAAAAAAAAAAATTCAAACTGAGGAGAGTTAAAAGAATTTCCAACAAAGTCTTTAAACCCCGAGGAATTAAGAAACAAGGAATAATTTGCTGCTGTAAAATTGTTTTCAGGGAGAAAATTTACGTAGAAATTACATAATTTTAAACAGATTCACATTTGAAAGCTGTCTTGTATGCAAACACAGTACAAAAATTAAGAGTTATTAATAGAGAGTAAAGAGTTATTCGATTTTAAAGAAAATGGTTATATATATCATGAATACGTACGTAAAGAAAAAAAATCATCAAATTTTCAAAGATTTTGATCCTTTCCTGTGGGAGCTGTATTCTACATGAAGCAAATTAATCGGTAAGGAGATGTTCCGATACTAGTTTTCACGAAAAGGTTTATCCAGATTACACCGATTCGTAGAATGGGTGTAAAAAAAATACAAAATATGACTCAATACAAAATTATTAGCCAAATTCTCTGTCGATTAAATCTGTGAAATTCCAAGACAGCCACAAGTGTTGGGTAGTTAGACCTCAAATGCGCTCCATTAAAGAGAGTTGAGCAATATAACAGGGCAAAAGAAAGCTGTGAGAAGTCTGAATTCACTAAAAATAATTGATATTTGAATTCGAAAACTATTTGGTTAAAATATTAAGTCAGTAATGCCAGAGATGGAAGTAAATCCAACTGGGCTAATAATACTGGTCTTGTTGCCGTTATGTAAAGATATTACGGATGATTATCAAAGCTACCAAATGAAGCAGACATCGCAAATCTTTTTTCTATGTTTTCGGGTTGAGAAGTAGACATCAGACAAAACAGCCTCCCGCCGCTGTCCTGAATTTCTTCATTAACATATTCTTTGATTATCGAAACTCAGTTCGAAGCAGGACTCACCATTGTTAAAAGTTCTATTCCAGTTAATGAGTTTCCCAGTGAATTGAGCCTGAACTTTGGAAAAGTGTTTCTGGATATGTGCAAGTGAGTGGTTACACACGTTCTTTTTAATTACTTTGGGTTGCTTTATATAGTATAACGTTACAAAAAATAAAAAAAAATCGACCTAAGTAAATTAAACATGATCTAGGTAAATTAGACTCCAGGAATGTAATAAAATGATCGTGAAAATCTGATACATAAGATGTATCAAAGTTAGAATAAAAGAAGCGGAAGTGAAAAGGTATTGAACAGTGCGCGGAATATATTTGTGCGAGAATGAATCTAAACTGATATTGTTGGAGAAAAGATCCAGCAATATCGCATTATTATCGAGTTCCTTGTAGGAGATGAATATTATAAGCTTCGTAGGGACTGCATAATCATTCTCGGACTTACCGTTGGGTTGAACTTGATATTTAACGTTCGCTTAGAACTTGCTTTTAAATGTGTTGAGGAATGTAAGCGGAGCAGTTCTTCTAACAACATTAATAATGAATAAGAGGTTAGACTGATTAAGTATGGCTGTTTAAACTGATTGAAATTGGATATGTCTGTGCTTAGAATTTAAATTCAGATGCAATATGCTTATGATTTAAGATGACGGAACAGCTATGGAATAGACAGACTTTACAATTGTTTTTATAGCTCAATCGACATCTTGCACTCAGTCAGTTACAAGTCGAATCATTGATGACAGTAAATCGGGTGCGAGTGGCAGCCGCTCTAAAGAGCACCCGATTCTCTCTTTTAAACACACACATGGATAAATTGCATTCTCTTCATGTTGTGGTGTTTTGTCGTCTTACTTTCTATGTGAAGTATTGAGGGAAATAAACAAACAACAGAATTATGATCTAAAATATTTCTTCTTTTCAGCTCAGCTTAAAAAATGTTTACCTTACACAGAAATAGTTTAAATATGAAATATTCCAATTATTTTGACATTTTTAGTATGAATTAAATTCTTATATAGATTTTTTTTAATGTTTTGTAATAAAGGTTTATGTTTGAAAGTATGAATTTTTATTTGTCGAGCTGCATTTACTTTCCAGTAGGTGTGGGTATGTGGGATATACACTGGAATTGAATTAGGCTTAAAATTTGTAGACTAGAGAATATTCTAAGAACATCTGTCCTTGGTTATTCTATTCTTCCACTTTGAGCTAAGTCAGTCATCGTCTAAATTTCGAGTATTTAATAAGGCTCAGCATATTCTCCATTTGTAATTTAGGAGTGTGCGTGACTGGTCAGGTAAATTTCTGGTTTATATTCTTACAGGAAACCGTTGTTTTTTCAAATCCATTGGCCGAACTATTGGAACTAATTCTTTCTTGTGTCTTTTGAAGATTACTTCTCATCTACATGATTTTACGAAATATCCGTACATCTGTGGGAAGCTCAAATTCTATTATTATATATTGCTATTATAATATTAGAAACACTAATTACCATTAAAAGTTTGTTAGTCCATCTATGTACAATCGATTGAAACAGGATTATCACATTTGTTTTGAAAGTTCGAACACATTGTATGAGATCTGTTCTGCTTGGACACCTGTTTAGATGTGATATTTGTTCTGCTCAACAATTCTGCGGCAAATGTGAGTAAAACACAGTTTTCGTTTTAAGAAAACTTCCTTATTTTATACACTTATGTGAATTTTGTGCCAGCAACTATCTAATATTAAGTAATATATAATGTGTGAAGGGAGAAATTGTTATTGCATCATACGGCCACGATACGTACAAACAACGATGGTGCAGAGATAAAGCGCTTCCTTACAGAGCGAGAGTTTACTAGTTCAGAACGAAATGCTGACAAAATAAATAATTATAGTCAATTTTTTTTTAATTGTGTGAATGAGTTCTCTGTTATTTCTCTTCTAGAATCTTCGAAAATATTCTATATTTCCAAAGCAGTGTTCTGAAATATTTTCAAGTTATGTATAAACTCATGTGTTCTTTGTTTGTAATAAATCTCGTCATTCACTTCTCTATTGTTTGCTCAATTCAGCCTGCTTTAATATCTACGTGACAACTTAAAAAATTAAATATTTAATTCAAAAGTAATAAGTAAAGAAAAGATTGTTTTTATTCCTATAAATATATTTACTTACTTCTTATATTTCTGCTCATTTTGTGCCAGCAACTTTGTAACATCCGATTACCTCGGATGTTATCTTGTGCCATCACTAATATCTAATATTAAACAATACGACACCAATAATTACAGAACCACCAAAACAGCTTTCAACATTTATTAATATATATCCACTAAGACAATACTAATATAGCTCTCCAGGTTAAGTTTATTATCACTTTAATTCAACCCACCAATAATAATCTAACAGCTTCTTACCAACTGCAAGTCTGAATCTGGAACAACTGTTGAAAACACTAGAACAATTCTCAACCCGAGTGGTTTACACTCGGACCTCAACTCTAATCCTTAAATCAGCCTTCCAATACTATAGCATTTAGATTCCACCTCCTCTCGTTGCAACGCCTCTCTGATCCTCCTTCTCCTCTCTTTCTCTACTCCTTCAGATGGAGTTTATATACTTCTTAATTTAACCGCTTCACTTCATTCCTAACTGCTTTGCATATTACATTCTCCATCACGTTTCATTTTTGGTTGGGCAAAGGTTGTTTAGCGAAAGCAATCAATCTCAATTTGAAAGTCCCCAAGGTTAGTGAAGAGAAACCGCGAATAGCCCAATGTCACAACTTCCTAATTTGAATAATAAATAACATGCACAACAGTGAAATGTGAAAATACTATTACGTGACATATTTGAGCACAATGGGAAATCATATGCCAAAGATGGTTTCAAACTGTAGACAATGTAGAATATGTAGCACAAAGGACCAAGTAAAGAGGATCCGCTATATATTTGCAGAATGTGATGTAGCCATATGCATAACAACATGTTTCTCAATTTTCCATGGCAAATATTAGCCATTAAATTGGGTTTTTTTCTCCAAGACTGTAAATGGCTTTGTGGAAGTATACAAGCTGAAATACAATACTGAAAAGTATATATTTTCCAAACCTAGAATTTAAGCGTAAATATAAATTTCGGCAAAATAAAATATATTTTCTTAAATGCTATTATTTACTTAAATGATAATAAAGCACAAAACACTGGGATGGATTAGAAAAAAAGAAATAAATGACCCATGAAATAGTTAAATCAGAACTGGACTTTGAAAAAGTAGAAGAAGCGATGCATGAGAAAAAAAAATGAGCCCTGTAAATAGAAGAAGCATCAAAACCATAAGTTCAGCTGTGAGATTTGTCAGAAATTAGTATATTTGAAGTATTCGAAACCTATATCCGCTCTGACAACAATACAGCGATTCAGTCATATAAAGAAAAATATCTTCATTTTAAATCAAAATTTAAACATTGCAATGCAATTTATAATAAAGAAACATTTCTTTCTGTATATAAATTAAAATTTTCTTTCTTTCTTACATGTTATGTTTTAATCATAACCTGAGAGATGGAAATTGCTCAGTAGAGTTATTCACAATTCCATTTATTTTATTCTCATATAATTTCAAAAATTATTTAGTAATTTTAAACTGTCTTAATTTTTTACGTTGTTTATATTATATTTATATATATATATAAGTATAAGTAAAATAAATTATCATTTAATTTAAATATTATTTGTTTACACATATTGCACTGGCTATCTTTCAACTAATTAGTACGTGCATTTCCCTAGATATATAAATATCTAAAATAAATAAATACTTGCATTTCACAATGGTGCATTTGGGAAAAACACGCGACCTTCATGTGGGTATAGAGGACACACGTGTTGGAAGATTAAATATGTATGCCACGAATTATGCATAAAATTCAGTTAAAAATGACAAATCAATTGACAAAAATTCTTTCACAGACTTTTACTGGGTGTTATGGAAAGAAGCGTAAGCAAACTATTTTTGCCAAGAGGAATATTTGAGCTATTCAGGTCAATTACGGACGAATCTTCCAAGAAATCTTCTCTAATTCATCTACACTTTTGAGCAAAAATAGATCTTTCATCGAAGTCACGATAACTCAGGAATGTGACGAAATTAGGGAAAGATGAGTTTATTTAGGCGATGAGACTTCATTTATTTGTTATTATTTCTTTGATATCTATCTAATACAGAAACACGTTTATCTGATCTGATGGAGATGTTTTTTTTTATTCTTGTATACTTAATCTTCTTTTCAATATCTTTGATAGGAAAAATAAGATCCTAGTAGGCGGGATTTGATGTGCTTTATTCACTTACAGATATGACAAGACATACAAGTTACATTAATATTTCACTATACTGTAGCATTTTCAGCGATTTTTATCTAGAGTACAGATGAAAACTTTGTATTTTTTTTATCATTTGTTATAATTATAGATTTTGATTTCTCTTATTTATGTTATAATAATTCGATACTGCAAGCAAACGAATTAGTATAAATAAATACAGTTTTCTATATTAAAAATTATATAATAAAATAAATAAATGTGTGACATACTGAATAATTTTGTTTGAAATATTTAATTTATTTTGTATAGCGTATAAGACATTGGATAAAGAATAACATTTCTGCATGAACTTTGATTCTTAAAAGTACCGCCAAACCTTTGTATCACCACAAAATTATACTAAGGCAATTTGCATTAATATCATAAATGCATTTTACATTAACTTAAGAATAAGTAAAAAAATACACCCTCCCTCTCTCAACATATAAATAATAACATATTTCTATTGTCCCTTTTTGTTTCTTTTGATGAAATTCGCAGACTCAGATTAGAATTTAATCTTTGTCCTTCTGATTGTGCTGTACAAAATTACGAAATTATTCCCGTGCAAAAAAGTGTTTCTTAGGAAGGCTTGGCTTCTAATTATGCCATGATATTTTTCAAATCCTTCTCAAAATATAAGCCAGTCGTAAATTCTTATACTGCTTCTTTTCCATTAATAAAATTCTTTTGTTAACTGCATAAAATATACCTAATAATGGATTAAAAAAGTACCACACACACGTAAAATCACATTTTAAATCCAGAAACCTTTTTTTTAATTCCTTCAATTTTTCATTCGCTTGACAATAATTTCTGTCATGGGAATAAGAAAAAAGTATTTAATTGCCTGCTTTATTTGGAATTTTAATGTTCACTAATATATATTTCCAAACATCCATTCAAAGTACTTTTAACGCTGAATTAAAAAGTTTTTTTCGTATATTGTGTCATTTAAATAAATCTCCGAAGAGAAATTGCCGCTAACATTTTTAACTATGATTTCATTTTATTAATTAGAAACAAAAACTCATGTTTTGCAATATTTCCCCATTTTATACAAATGAAAAAAGTAATAAAAGGCTTCATTGAAGCATTAATTTTTTTATTTTTCATTCTAACATTTCAATTTTATTAAAAAGAAATACAATAAATGAAAAAAATTACGAAGATATATTTTAAAATTTAACTAAATAATTTCATAATTATGATGAAGGTATCAAATGTATGAGAATTTTTCAAAAGTGGCGAGAAATAAAATTTTTTATTAAGTGTTTTACACTCCTTGTTTGTCTCTAAACAGAAGCAGAAATATTTTTTGTGCAATAAAATATTTAGAAAATTAACCTCTTTTCTATTCTTTTAATGCGGTGATAAGTTAAACTTATTTAATTTTCTGAATTGCTACCGAGGGGGGAGTAAGTGAAATTCGAACAAAAATGCTGATTTTTCTTTTTTACACTTCTAAACGACTGAAATGTTTAATCTTTCCAAAGATAAATCACACACACACACACACACACACATATATATATATATATATATATATATATATATGAGTGTGTGTGAGAGTGAGAATGAGTGTCTGTTTGTTACAATGTATAAAATTATCCCTTTTCCAACAATGCTTTATTTATTTCTCACTACGATTTTGCTCCCTGCTTCACAGCAAAATTATCGAAAGAGTGGTTTTGTAAAAATATCATTGAGTTGTTCTCCTTGCCAGGAAACAGTCCTTACCTCAATCATATCAAACACTTATGTAACCATTTGAAAAGTCCTTTGAGGCGTACATCAAATAAAAGGGAACTAAATGACGCTTTAATTTTTTCTTGGCATCGTGTAATAATGAAGGAAGAGCTTAAAACAAATATCATTTCAATGAAACATCGATGTGAAGCCGTAATAAAATATAAAGGTCACCCTACTAAGTAATGACAAAACTCACGACAATTATCACAATCTAATGTATATCTATAGTTAATACATCTTAAATTTTTGTATAGTATATATTTGAATTTTTTTTAAATTGAATTTAGTATCAAATTCCCCTTAAAATGATATACAAGACTTTGTATTTTATAAAACGTAACATTTCCTATAAGCAAACAAAGTTAAAAAAAAACATAAAAAATTCCAAAAGTCTCCATAATTTTGGCCACCACAGTATGTATGTATATACATACATACATACATACATACATATATATATATATATATATCATAAAATTTCAATTTCAGGAAATATTTGACCGAAACGCAAGACACTATATAGAAATTTCTTTTGAATTCACCTGAAATTAATTTTTGTAATACATTTTTATGACATAAGTAAAGACTACAAACTAATATCATATAAATATATTTAAATTTCAAAACGTTGTAGCTGATCGTGTTAATTTCAGTTAATTGTTATCAAATTTTCTAATACCATAACACCAAAAGAACTTAAATTAAAAAGCATAAGGTCTGAAACTAAATCGCGCTTTAATGTATTCTCTTTATAATAGTGAACATAACATGTTGCACAAATTTTGCCCAAATATCTCAGTAATAGTTTACAAATCATGTTTGGAGAAAGGAATACTTCTACAAACCTATATTTTTTTCTGAAAAAACAATTTAATATTACCTTTGTTATTCACTAAAAATTAAGGAAGCATAAACATTTCAATTCATCTACATTTGTAAGCCATAATTTCCTTTTTATACATGCGCAGCACTTTTTTTTTCTTGATACTCCAATTTTTTTCTGACCTCTTTAGTTTTAGGCAAAGAATGACGCTTTGATTAATTGATGTGTTTTTCATGCACAGTTTTGTATTTTTTAAGTGCCTAATGCCCTGAGTGATTTATAATTCCTCTAAAACTCTTAAAAATTCAATATTTAATTGGTTAACAACAGAAGTAATAAAACTAAATTGTCTTTCAATAAGTTGGATCCTAGGAATAAAATTTGGTTTGAACAAAATTATTTTTACCAAATTATGTTATCAAAACTTCCATTTATATTTTGCATAAAGCTGTGAAGGTATTTGAAGAGAAATTTCTAGTTATATAATTTTATGTATATAGAATAATTATATTTATTAGATTGTGGATCAGATCCATAATGTTATCCTTACAAAGTGTTCCCAAAGCAATAGCTCATCCAAAAACTTAGAGTACAGTTCGTGCTTTGATTTCCCCTTACTTGAACAATACTCGGCAAATGCAGTAATTATGATACTTTGCATTGTTATTAAATTTTCTGCATTGAACCTATCCCATATTGATTCTGCAATTTATTAACAAAAGTATGGGTCAATTTTCCTTCGCCACTGTTTGTGTTTGCTTTTAATTAACGAAGTTACGTTCCAATGCATTTAGAACATGCCCCATGCAGTATAGGGTTTTGCTGGTTCTTTTCAGTAAGTTCTTTGAACTGTATTAAATTCTTTTAAAAATCTCCATCTCCGAAGTTAATGGTGCATCGAAGATATGATTTGCTCAAGAATGACTGGACTTACACGTGGTAAGATGTTTCAGGTGTTTTGGTACTTATTTTATATTCTACGGAACTGTGACATATTTGAATATCTAGAAATGTTCCAGTCACAACTGCGATCGCAAATGCAACACCATTAAAAGATGAGTAGCCTATGTTCCATCTAGAGACACCTGACATTCTATAATATATTTTACTGCTTTTTCCACACCAATAAACATTTTTTCAGCTGCGATTCTAAAACACTTAGCTATAGATGTAGCAGTGAGATTTTTTTTCTTGTTGACTGAATGACATATTTGACATAAAGGGCATATTTAGAGTCGCATAATTTTTTTCCCCAGCTGCGCATCCTTTCCCAGTGAATCGAGAAGCCTACACAAACCTAGCATCCCCTTCATTGTTTTTCTTTCTGGTATTTAGAGGAGCAAAACCCTACAAAGAAAGGGCAATTTTCAAATTACAAAGTAAGATTTGAAACAAGAGCAAACATTGAAAATTCTACCAATTTCAATTTATTATTAAAGTATGATATTACGGTTAGTGTTTACGGTTTTATTGGTAAAGTAATAAAATTATACTTTATTGCTTTACCAATAAAAGCGAACAATATCAATATATTTAACGGTTTTATTGGAAAAACAATAAAACGGTAAAAAAGCTAATAGGTGCTTTTAAACTTATTATAATATAACCCGCCAGTGTTTGTTCCAGTATAATATCATCATCATTCAAATTTTTGTCCAATTATTGAAGGGTTTTAGCACTTATTGGATAGTATCATCTGTGCTCGGGTCAAAGTTTTATAATTACAGTGTATCGATTATAACGAAATTTTCATTTCCTATTACGACAAATTCTTGTTTCTCCCTTTATCAGCTTCAAAAAGAAGATACTGTATTTAACTATATTTCAGAAAATATATGTTATTTAAAAGAAGATTTTCTCGGTGATTTAGATAGCCGACAAGAAAGTATGTTTCTGAATGCGAGTTGAGAACAATAGGGGATATTTGAACACCTGTCATTCTGTTTCTTAGAAATTCACGAAAGGTTACTTGAAATATTTTTGGTTAGCTTATAGCACATTTCAGTAAGAATATAATTATAAGAAAACTGCACTTTATTTGACATAAAAAATGCAAAATTATGAAGAATCGTCTAAATTCAGTTCACATTTAAATGATTTTATATTGTTACTTTCGATTTAAATGACAGCTATGACGTAACTTTTATATCACTTCTAACTAACTCACATTAACAAAATTAATTTTGGAATGATAATGAGTTGGACTTTAAAACGGAATAGTAATGAACTTCGTAAACTTTGATCAAAATCAATGTTTTAAATCTAGTCTGTCGGATTTCGGCAAATCTTCAGTCGTATAAATATTTTATATACCAGTTCTTCAATACAAACTTAAAACGAAAGCAAAATTTATTTTTTTACCAATTGGCATAATGAACACTGAACTGAAACATTTCTAAACAAAAGTCAGAATTAATTTATTTTTCCCAGTTTAATGATTCATTTAATTTTTTAGTATTCAATTTTTAATAAACAACTTGAAATTCGATTATTTGAAAATAGCTGCAATTTTTTTCTTAGATACACATTATCACATAGTAAAGCAGTGACTGTTTAAAGATTTGCCACAATGCTACCATTTGCATGAAAACGCGTAAAACTTTTATTGTCTTCCATTATTATATTCCACTCCTCATGCTAAAGACTTCTTCACACCCACTTAATAATATTACCATTCAGTAGTGTAATGATATGAGACGAATTTGGGAAAGGCGAAATATTCTAGTAAGAGTTCTTATTCCGTTCTTCTCAATTCAAATAAAATGGTAAATTTGAATTTTTAGCGGCCATTTCAGTAATGCTGAGGGTGAAAAAAGGTGTTTCAAAAGAAATGGTGGTTTGTTTTTAAGACTTAAATTGCCTGTAAAATGCTTTGGAGGTTCATACTTTATTGACGAACGCACTTGCATATAAAATTATTTTATTGCTGGAACCCTACACGGGATGCATTTATATTCCACTTAACTAAACATTGATAATTGTTCTTTATATACTTCAGAAGATTTCTTTTCTGATTGTTATGGAGATCAAAAAGGTGAAAAAAATGCTTACGAAGGTTTTTAATAAGTACTTTGCCATCTACATAAAACATTGAATCATGTATATCTGGTTGAATTCGGAATGATCCTTTTTAATTCCCATTGTACTACTTCTAGAAAACCAGCTTATTTGAAAAATTGATATTTTTTAATTTAAGAAGACTTTTACATTTCATGCTTTCTTGTTCAATAAAAGTATCTGAAGTTCAGTTTTACGGAAAGAATAAATAATTTTTCTGTTAATTTATATCTTTTTTTTGCTGTTATCCCATACAGATGTTATACAGAAATAACTGAAATGATAAAATAAAAATTGTATTTAATCACATGCAAGGCTTAATCTGTATAGAGAGCCATATGTGAAATCATCAATATATAGGATTGCAATAAATAAACTTCTTCATTCGAATGTAGCAACGAAAAAAGATTTAAACTTCTTAATTATTTTAAAATACTTCTTCGTAAAGTGAACAGAATTTACATTATTCAATTTGTCATGTATTCTCGAAGAATATAAATGAATCATAGATATTGTTAAAGAATATCCCATAAAAATAAAAATAAAGTTGTTATATGAGTTAATACAACCATGAAAGTCTATACAAATATTTGAAACACCGTAACTCTGCGTAGATTTGATTTATTTCATAAACGCCTGTTTGACTCTAAAAAGGGGCTTGGCGTCTTTTGACCACAAATCCAGGACTGCAATCAAAGAATTTTTGTAAAAATTTAAATTAAAATTTATTAAATTGCTCAACATTAAATTCTCGAAATCGTAACAACTAATACAATTGTATCAATATAACTATTGTTCAAAAAGGGAAATCGTTATTTTATTTGCTGGTTACATTTTTCATTTTGTTTACCTTTTTCATAACGCAAAATATGCAATAAGAAAGAGTTTGAAAGCTGAACTGGAATTATCTCAATGAAATGCGTTGATTTTTACAGATAGATATAAAATGTATCTCAAACGATGGTGGGAACTCAATAGCCCGTGGGTTCGAACCCACCACTTGATGAGAACAAATCCAGCCATGATTGAAAGTGCCCAGATACCGAGAACATAATTGCTATTCTACTACAGTAGCCAATTCGTTTCCCTATATGTGATATTAACGATAAGATAGAGCAATGAAAAAGTATAATTATTATGTTTAAAACATTTCACATAAGAGATGTGAATGTTGACATTGATTGATATACATATACATTGCCTGCAGAAAGTGCCCAGATTCTGAACTACGACTTTTTCTACGTCACATTTAAAAATTTCCAGTAGGTTTCAGGATCTAACAGTTCATGGATGAATCTCCGGATGAAAATTTGTATTCTAACAAAAGCATACAAATAACTAAACTCTTCTTTTTACTCTTGGTTTTTTACAACTGACTCCGTAAACACGACAGAAGTAATCATAATCAATTTATATACATATGTAAAAATTCTTCATAAGCCTTCATTAATTATTCATTCAAATTCCTGAATCGTAAAATAGAAAAGACAGTTAGATAATGACAAGGAAATAGTTTTAGTAGCTATTACATCAATATACATGATGGGGCAGGAATAAATTCCTGATTTCCCCCTACCACTGTTATGCCACTAATTGCTCGCTATGAGTTAGGAACTGTCTTTGTGAGTATCAGATGTATTACCATTTCAATAGTCATCGTGGTGTGGAGAGGTGAGGATCGTGTTTTCGTGATAGACACGTGTTTCAAAAATGGCGATTCTGTCTGATAAAGCTCACTTTCAATTGTTTTGATGCGCGAGCAAACATAATTTCGCCACTGGGTTCCAAACAATCCAAGACGAATCTTAGACGACCACTTCATAATGTTCGAGATACTGTTTGGTGTATTTAGGCAGATTTTAGGGTTGTATTCCCATACTTTTTTGAAGAAAATGACAAAGCAGTTACGGTAACTTCCTGCAAGCGAAACTAAGCAAAAAGGAGAATATGGCTGTATGATTCCAAATAAACGATACCACATCCCACATAGAACATTGATAGACTTACTGAAAGTAATTGTTTTCGAGCGTCTAGTCTCACTACGAGTTCATGACCAGCACGTTTACCAGATCTGTTGTCTTGCAACTACTTTCTCTGGAAGCATCTGAAGACACAAGTCCGCAAGAAAAGGCCACAACAACCGAGGAACTGAAACCATATAACCACTAAGAGATTGTAACAATACCACAAGAAATGACTAGGGAGGGTAATGAAGAGCTTCTAAGTGAGACTTCAGAAATGCATGGACAATGAAGGAATGGATAATGAATTTGCATGGATAATGAATCTGGAAGATATCAGTTTCAAAAAAAGTGAATGTGAAAACCATAATGGTAAATATTTTTCTTCTAAACCATGAAATAAAATTTTGAGTAACCTCTATCATTGTTTTATTATTTATGTTTGAAATTGGGCAATTATTTTTGCCACACCCAGTAAAAAGTGTTTTATTTTTAAAATTCATTACTGAATCCAATCTTTGATATTCTTACAATCCAGACAAAAACATAACATATACAAAAAAATTTGCCTACAAAATATTTGAACAAATAATTGGATATACGAGTAAATTGAACTTTATTAATCGTCATTCGTTATGTTGCAAATGCATGCTAATAATTCCATGTTTTAATAATAAATAACGAATGAGAACAAGAAACAGTTAAGGTAATAGATTTATTTTTGAAAGCAAATTTCAATTGTCTCAGTGAAGATATTTATCAGTACTTAAACCTTCAAAAATAATGAAAATATAGTTCATAATAGAAAAAAATGTGCTGAAGTTCAAATATATTCAGTATAGTTTATAACTATGATAGTTTACAGTGAAGAAATGTTAAGCAATCCGCTGTTGCAGATTTTAAAAAGATACTCTCTAGATAAAAGAAATATATATATGTATATATATATATATAACTATATATAAATAACTATATATATATATAAGCTTCTATATATAAATATATATATATATATGATATATGCCATATATATATATATATAACTATATATATAAATATATATATATATATATATAACTATATATATAAATATATATATATATATAACTATATATATATAAAATAAATATATATATATATATGTATATATATATAAATATATATAACTATATATATAAATATAGCCAATATATTTAGCTAATAATAGATGTATGTATGGTAGCATGTGTATTTTGTATGAGTATGTGTGAAGCTGTAATAATAATTAATAATAATATAATAATAATAATAATATGTATCAACTGTGTATGTATGGTATAATAATATGACTTCAAGCCAGCATGAAACAATATACATGTGTGTGTCAACAACCAGCCAGCCATGTAATAACAACCATAATAAGCTATGTATGTGGTAACCAGCCATGTAGCCAATAATAATGACTGTAATAAGGTATGTGTATGTATGACATGTATGGAGTATGTGTATGTGTTTATGTATGTGTAATAATAATAAATAATAATAACTGTATGTATATTTGCTAATATCGATATGTATGTGTAATAATAATAATAATAATAATAATAATAATGACAACAACATGTGTGTAGCCAGCAATAGTATGTGTAATAATAATGAAATGTAATATGACTGTAGCAATAATAGATAATAATATGTAATATAGCCAATAATAATGGCAATAATAATGTGTATGTGTAGCTGTAATAATAATTAGCCAATGACAGCAGCAATGACTGTAATAATATGAGTAATGGCCAGCTAATAGCCAGCTATGACTAATAATGAGTAGCTAATGGCAATATGACTGTAGCCAATAATAGTCAACTGTGTAATAGCCGTAACCAACCATAATAATATGTGTAATAATAATAACCAATAATACTATCGACTGTGTAATAATAGTATGTGTATATTGCATGTATAGTATGTGTGTATGAGCTGTATGTATGACTGTATGGAAGTAATGTGTAATATGTAGTTTGTTTATAATAGCCAATAATAAGAGTAATGTGTATGACTGTAATATAATAGTGTATGTATCATGTGTGTAGCCAATAATAATGTATGTGTATGTGACTTTAATATGTAGATATGTATGTGTAATATGACTGGCATGTATGGGTATGTGTGTGTGTATGTAACTGACTGTAATAATAAGGTAATAACAATAGCCAACGTAATGTGTGGCAATATGACTAACAATATAGTGTGTGTATGTATTTAATAATAATAGTGTATGTGTATGACTGTAATAATAATAGTGTATGTATAACAATGAAACTGTGTAAGGGTATGTATGTATGAAGCTGTATGTATGGTAATAGCCAATGGCGTAATATGTTGTAATAATAATTAACGTAA